>NW_004624917.1:2028891-2056972 GCF_000247695.1 Heterocephalus glaber
ATCCAATTCTTCATTTATAGCAAGTATACACAGACCTGAATTTTTATATATACCTTGTGTTTTCTAATCCTGCTAAATTCAGATACAAGTTCTAGGGGTTCCTAGAGATTTCTTAGTATTTTCTCTGTAGATGATGATTTCATCTACACATAAAGGTTTTACTTTTACCTTGCCAATCCTATGCTAATCATTTCTTTTTATTGCCAGACTATTTTGGTTTGTGCCTATGTTTCAAAGTTTAATGAACAGGCCCCAGGGTGAGCCGGGCCGGCAGGGACTGGGGTGCTGAGCTCGCTGACAGCCCAGCTCCTGGGGAAGAGCGAGGGGGGCCAGGACCGTGAGAGGACAAGGTCCAGGCCGAGACCAGGAACAGTGCGGAGGCTGCGAGTCAGGATCTGGTGAGCCTGTAGAGCAAACCAAGCCCCCAAGGAGGAAACCCCTGTTTCCTCTACCTGAGATGTGACCCTAAGTGTGAAGAAGCAATCGATTCTGATGGCCTTTTAAGTTCAGCAAGAAAGATGGAAGTATATGTAGGAGAGGAATACTGTGGAAACAGGAGGGGCAGCAGCGTTTGCACCACTCTGGATGGCAGGACAGTCAGCAATGGAAAAACTACTGGGATAGAAATCAGAAGAACTAGGTTCCAAGGTGGACTTATACTGAGTGTCTCCATTTTCCTACAAATGTCTCAAATCTATCCTTTTAGAGCTGAGTAGTATTCCATTGTGTATAGATACCACATTTTCTTTATCCATTTGTCTGTTGATGGACATACAAGCTACTTTCAAGATTTAGCTGTTATGAATTGTGCTGCTATAAACATTGGTATGCAAGGGGCTGGGGATTTAGCTCAGTGGTGCCACTGCCTGCCTCGAAAGTGCAAGGTCCCGAATTTGATCCCTGGTACCAAAAAAAAAAGAAAAAATGGTATGCATGTATCACTGTAATAAAATGTCTTTAGCTCTTTTGAGGAGATACCTAGAAAGGGAATAGCTATGTGAAATAGAATTTGTAATTTTAGTTCTTTGAGAAATGTCCATACTAGATTGTACTAGTTTACATTCCCACCAAAAAGGTAGAAGGGTTCCTTTTATTGGCCATTTGTACTTCTGAGAAGCGTGTGTCCATTTCAGCTGCCCATTTTTTGATTGGATCTTATTCTAGGGATCTGAGTGTCTTCAGTTCTTTGTAAATTCTAGATACTACTCTCCTGTCAGAGGAGTAGCTAACAAAAAAATTTTCCCATTCAGTAGGTTGTCTCTTCACTTGATTAATTGTTTCCTTTGCTGGGTAGAAGCTTTTTAATTTGATACAATCCTCTTTGTTGATTCTAGCTACTATTTCTTGTGCAACTGGAGTTCTGTTTAGAAAGTCCTTTCCTGTGCCTACGTCTTCAAGAGTTTTACCTATTTTTTTCTTCCAGCAGATTGTTTTTGTTTTAATACTTATGTCTTTGATCCATTTTTATTTCATTTTGGTGCATGGTGATAGATACGGGTCTAGATTCATTCTTCTGCATGTGCATAACCAGTTTTTACAACTGCTTATATTCCCTTAAGGAAATTTTACCTCCAAATTTTAAGCTAGAAAATCACTGAGAAAATCCCAACACATGACATTTTAAATTTTTGATACATATGGTGAGAATCATGTACAAATTTAAATGTCTGTGTACTCTTCCTCAACACAAGTTGTGAAAGACAAATCTGAAAAAACATCTAATTCTGGCAGAGAAGCTGAGAAACTAGACCTCTCACACACTGTTAATAAGAATGTAAAATATACAGCCAATCTGTAAAACAGTGTGCCTGTTTCTTAAAAAACTAGACATATACCACGTAAGCCAGCAATCATACCAGTGGGCATTTCAGAGAAATGAAAATTTATATCCACACAAAAATCTGTATATGTTTGTAATAACCAGTAACTGGAAAGAACCCAAATGTCCAATGTTAGATGAATGGTTAAATAAACAAACAGTGATATATCAAAAAAAAAAAGTTTAATGGACAGATGAAGAGTAGACATATCTGCCCTTCTTCCCCATCTTAGGGAGAAAGCATTGTATCTTTTCCATTCATCTAAGGCATTTTTGCTGGAAGTATGGAGTACATGTCTTTGATCTGTTGAGAAGGTTCTGTTCTACTTCTAATCTCCTGATAGATTTTACCATGAACAGCTACAGAATTTAGTCCAATACTTTTTCTCCAACTACTGACAGGATATGGCTTTTTCCTTTCCTCTGTTAAAATGATGACTTTTGGGGGTGGATCTTCCAATGCTGAACCAACACTGCCATCCCTATAATAAAACCACTTTCTACACACTGCCAGATCTGACTTCTAATAGTTTGTTTTGTTAAACAAATTTTTATCTATGTTCATACTTTTTTCCTCTATTATCTTTATCCAGTTTTAGGATTAGCACAATGTTGATTTCCTAAAATGAGGAGAGAAGTGTTCTTTCTTTTTTCTGCTTTAAATGTTTGATATAATTCATCAGTTAAAATGTTTATGAGCCTGTTGTTGTCATATAGGTAGATTTTCAAGCTAGGAATATACTTTCTTTAATAGGTTCTATTTTCCTCCAGAGTCAGTTTCATTCATTTGTCTTCCAAGGTACTTCTTAGAAGTTGTCAAATTTATTTCAGAACAGATTTTTGTAATATGCTTTCTATATCCTTTTAAATTCTGTAAAATCTGTGGTAATGCCCTCTAAATTTTGATATTGTAATTAAAACAATGTATAATTGATATTGTGTAATAGGAAGAAATGGTTTAAAGGAGTAGGGGAAGTGAGAGGGTTAGGGGAAAGGAAAGAAGGGAAAAGAAAAAATATGAGAAAAGAAAAAAAATGGAAACAAAGTCTCTGCAAATAGGGAAGGGTGGAGGGAGTGAAGGGAGGGCAGGGGAAGGGGAAACAATAAGAACCAAGATACTCATGTAATGGTGCAAGATCCCAACGATGAATGTAACTATTTTATACCTAAAATGTACCAATAAACTTAATGGGAAAAAAAGTGGCAACTGAAAGCAAAAAATAAACTTTTATCTTCATTTTAAAATTTATACACATATTCCGAGTTCAATCCCCGGTACCAAAAAAAAAAATTTATACACATATAAATTAACAATGATTTTTCTTATTAAAATCAATATTGTACTTGTAGTATAATTCTTTTTAAACTTTATTACTTGTGTCATCTCCACTTTTCTTGAGGAATACTTCCAGAATAGACTGAAAAGAACCAACTTGGACTTGGTAATGCTATTTTCATTGTTGCAGATTGTTTTCTATTTCATCACATTTTATTTTTATTTTTATTACTTCCTATCTCTTCCTTCTTTGGTTTTATTGTCTTTTTTTTCTTTAAACAGGTGTTTGGTTTGGTTTGGTTGAATAACTGGCTTATTTCAAAATATTTTTATCTTTTTTTTTTTTTGGTAGTGAGGATCAAACTCGGGACCTTGCACTTGCGAGGCAGATGGCAGAACCACTGAGCTAAATCCCCAGCCCTATTTTTATCTTTTAATTTAATACATCTATTTAAGGTCATAAATTTAGCATATTTTTCTTGCATCTTTCAAATGCTTTTGGTATAATTCTATACTAATTATTGTATAATTTCCACTTTTTCCTTTGTTTTGTTTTGAGGCAAAGTCTTACTATGTTGCCCAGGCTGGCCTCGAACTTCAGTGTTCAAAAGACCCTCCTGCCTCAGCCTCCCCAATTGCTGGCATTATAACACATACCACTGCAGCAAGTTCCACTAATATTTTTAATTGTTGAAAATTCTTGATCATTTTTTCTTCAGTAACGTTTCTCCACTATTCTGTGCTCTCTTCTGAAACTCAATTAGACATATGTTAAGAGTTTCTCAGTCTATTTTGTAAGTTATCTTAGTTTTTCTTTCCTATTTTTCATTTCTTTATCTCCCTGTGTTGTCCTGCAGGAATTCTATTTCTATCTCCATATAAATAACTTCTCTCTTCAGCTGTGTCTACTTTGCTCATTTATAGAATTATTGTATAAATAATATTCTTCATTTCTAGGATTTCAATTATTTATATTTATTATTTCTTAAAATACTGTTCTTGTTTAATTATAATACAATATGTCCTAAATTTAAAAAGGGAATAACTATATTTTAAGCTAAGAAGGTTTTAGGTAGAATGTGTTTGAAAAAGTCTCCATCATAAACCTCTTCTTTAATGAAAGAAAAAAACAAAAACCATCTCTGCTTCTTAAACTTTCTACTGGCTGCTCTTCTGCAGATGTCTTTCTACTCTGTCTACCTGCATCAGGGCTTGGGAGGAATAGTTCTATCACTCCCATTTTAGAATCACAAAAGCTGAAGCACAATAAAGCTCTTTTAAAAATACTTTTTCAACTTTTTAAAATTTTAAAGCCACAGAAAAGTTGAAAATAAAATGAATACCTTTTTTTCTTTCAACCCAGATTCAAAGTTGTTAACATTTACATTTGCTTTCTTACTTTTTTTTTGGTACAGGGGATGGAACTTGGGACTTTGCGCTTGCGAGGAAGGTGGCAGCACCACTGAGCTAAATGCCCGGCCCCTTACATTTGCTTTCTTGCCCTCTCTCCATCCCCCCACCACATGCACATATGCCATACCCAAACATCCACACATCTTTTTCCTTTTTTTTTGGTACTGGGGATCG
Source organism: Heterocephalus glaber (assembly GCF_000247695.1). The sequence continues at coordinate 2,033,574 of NW_004624917.1, forward strand.
AACTCAGGACCTTGCACTTGCAAGGCAGGCACAGTGCTACTGAGCTAAATCTCTGGCCCCATCATTTTCCTTTTTATTTGATGATTTTGCTTTGTATTTTTTTGTTTTTGTTTTTTTGGTACCGGGGATCGAACTCGGGACCTTGGGCTTACAAGGCAGGCGCCAGAACCACTGAGCTAAATCCCCGGCTTGCTTTGTATTTTTGAGACATGGTCATGCTATGTAGTTTAGGCTGGCCTTGAACTCACTATGAAGCCCAGGCTGGCCTCGAACGCAATCCTCCTGCCTCTGTCTCCAGAGAGCTGGGATTACAGTCATGTGCCACCATGTCCAGCTACACACGCCTTTTTTCTAACCCTACCAAGATACTTCACTATCAGCATATATTTTCAAAGAATAAGGGCACTGTCAGTACAACCACAATGTCATTATCAAACCAAACTATGAGACTTGGGAGAATTATACATAGCTGTGCAGACACAAATTCAAACCTCATAATTGGGTCATTTGACTAAATGTTATTTATCTTAGACTGCATTGTTTCTCTGGTAATTATTTAGAAGAGAAATTCACTCTGTCAAAGAACATCTTTTGGGCTAGGGATTTAGCTCAGTGGTTTCGCCGCCTGCTGCTCAAGCACAAAGACCCGAGTTTGATCCCAGGGAACAAAAAAAAAAAAAAAAGAACATCTTCTTTCAATTATCTTTAGATTTCACTTAATCCTTTGTTAGGGATTCTTAAAAAGAAGCATCTCTGAAAATCAAACAATAATCTAAGACGTCTGAATTTCAAAAATCAAGTACAGTATACTGAATTTCCAGTTTGTTCTTAACACTATATAGCAGTCCCCAAAGTGAAGCTATTCTAATGAACACTGTCAAAACTTTATCCTGACTCCTGTGTCTGTGATTTCAAGAATTAGGAGGTCCAGAACCCACTGCCAATATGTATGATGGAGACGAGAATATGCAATATAATGAGAATGATGATGAAATCACCCCAGATCTGTGGCAAGAAGCATGCTGGATCATAATCAGTTCCTATTTTGATGAAAAAGGCTTTGTCAGACAACAGTTGGATTTTTTTGATGAGTTTATTCAGAGATCTGTTCAAAGAATTGTTGTACATGCTCCCCTATTGATCTGCAAGCCAAAGCGCAGTATGCTAGTGTAGAAGTGCAAGAGCCGCCAAGATAACTGTTGAAGTTCAAACAAATTTACTTCTCCAAGCCCACACACTGGGAAAGAGATGGTGCTCCTTCACCCATGATGCCAAACAAAGCCATATTAAGACTCATGTAGGGCCGGGGATTTAGCTCAGTGGTTTCGCGCCTGCTGCGCAAGTGCAAGGACCTGAGTTCGATCCCCGGTACCAAAAAAAAAGAAAAAAAAGACTCATGTATTCTGCCCCACTTTATGTTGACATAACCAAAACAGTCATTAAAGAAGGGGAGGAACAACTTCAGACACAGCATCAGAAAACTTTTATAGGAAAAATTCCAATTATGTTGCTTTCAACTTACAGTCTACTGAATGGGTTAACAGATCATGACCTTTGTGAGTTAAATAAATGCCCCTTGGATCCTGGTGGCTACTTCATTATTATTGGATCACAAAAGGTTTTCATTACTCAAGAGAAAATGGCAACAAACACACTCTATTTATTTGCCAAAAAGGATTCTAAATATGCCTACACAGGAGAGTATAGATCATGTCTGGAGAATTCTTCCTGACCCACTAGTACCATATGGGTTAGTATGCTCGCAAGAGGAGGACAGGGTGCAAAAGAGTGCTGCTATTGGTCAGCACACTGTGGCAACTTTAACATACATCAAGAAAGAAGTTCCCCCTCGTTACTGTGTTCAGAGCATTAGGTTTTGTGTCTAACAGATATCTCAGAACATATTATTTATGATTTCAAAGATAAAGAGATGATGGAAATGGTTAAACTTTCTCTCGATGAAGCCTTTGTCATCCAAGAACAGAATGTTGTATTAAATTTCATTGGCTCAAGAGGGGCAAAGCCTGTTGTTACTAAGGAGAAAAGAATTAAATATGCAAAAGAAGTCTTACAAAAAGAAATGCTCCCACTGGGGATTTAGCTCAGTGGTTCCGCCTCCACTTGCCTCGCAAGGTCCCAAATTTGATCTCCAGTACAAAAAGAAAGAAATACTCCCTCACGTTGGTGTCAGTGATTTTTGTGAGACCAAAAAAGCCTATTTCTTGGGTTATATGTTTCATAAATTACTTCCAGCAGCTTTGGGTAGGAGAGAACTAGATAACAGAGATCACTATGGAAACAAAAGATTGGATCTTGCCAGACCGCTGCTTGCATTCTTATTTAGAGATATGTTTAAGAATTTGCTGAAAGAAGTGCGAATCTATGCCCAGAAGTTCATTGATTGAGGAAAGGACTTTAACTTGGAGTTAGCAATTCACACAAGGATTATATCTAATGGCCTAAAATACTCCTTAGCTACTGGAAACTGGGGTGACCAGAGGAAAGCTCACCAAGCCAGGGCTGGAGTATCTCAGGTTTTAAACCGCCTTACTTTTGCATCGACTCTTTCTCACCTGAGTCGTTTAAATTTTGCCATCTCTCATCAGTAAATGGAAAGCTAGCAAAACCCAGGCAACTGCACAATACATTGTGGGGAATGGTATGTCTTGCCAAGACCCCAGCGGGGACATGCAGTTGGACTTGTGAAGAATTTAGCCCTAATGGTTTATATTTCAGTTGGATCTCAACCATCTCCAATTCTGGGATTTTTAGAACAGTGGAGGATGGAAAATTTAGAAGAAATTTCTCCTGCGGGTATTGCTGATGCAACCAAGATTTTTGTTAATGGCTGTTGGGTAAGAATACATAAAGATCCCGAACAACTTAAGAACACCCTAAGGAAACTGCGGCGGCAGATGGACATCATTGTGTCTGAAGTTTCTATGATCAGAGATATTCAAGAGTGAGAGATTCGGATCTATACAGATGCAGGCCGTACTTGTAGGCCACTTCTGATTGTGGAGAAACAAAAGCTGCCTTTGAAGAAAAGAAACACTGACCAATTGAAGGAGAGAGAATATAAGAACTACAGTTGGCAGGATCTCATGGCCAGTGGGGTGGTAGAATATATCAATACCCTGGAAGAAGAAACAGTGCTTTCCATGACTCCAGATGACTTACAGAAGAAGGAAGTCACTTACTGCTCCATGTACACCCACTGTGAGATCCACCCGTCCATGATCCTTGTGGTCTGCTCATCTATCATTCCTTTTCCTGATCATAACCAGTCCCCCAGAAACAAGTACCAGTCCACTATGGGTAAGCAGCCCATAGGCGTTTACGTTACCAACTTCCATGTGCGCATGGACACCCTGGCCCATATTCTCTACTATCCTCAAAAGCTACTTGTGACTACGCAGTCTATGGAGTATCTGCAGTTCAGGGAACTACCGGCAGGTATTAACTCAGTTGTGGCCATCAAATCCTACACTGGGTATAACCAAGATGATTCTGTCACCATGAATTGTTTGGCTGTAGACCAAGGCTTTTTCAGGTCTGTTTTCTATCGCTCATACAAAGATCAAGAGTCTAAAAAAGGATTTAACCAAGAAGTTTTTGAGAAACCTACACATGAAACGTGGCAGGGTATGAGCCACGCCATTTACGACAAGCTGGATGATAATGGCTTGATAGCTCCAGGGGTCCGTGTTATCAGGAGATGATGTTATCATAGGCAAAATGGTCACCTTGCCTGAGAATGAGGATGAACTGGAGAACACTAACAGGCACTACAGCAAGATAGAGATTGTAGCACTTTTCTCAGGACCAGCGAGACAGGTATTGTGGATCAGGTTATGGTAACTCTCAAACAGGAAGGATATAAATTTTGTAAAATAAGAGTATGCTCTGTAAGAATTCCACAGATTGGAGACAAATTTGTTAGTCGGCATGGTCAGAAGGGGACTTGTGGTATTCAGTACAGACAAGAGGATATGCCTTTCACTCTCGAAAGAATTACCCCTGATATCATCATAAATCCCCACACCATCCCCTCTCATATGACCATTGGTCACTTGATCAAATGTCTTCAAGGGAAGGTCTCAGCTAACAAGGCTGAAATCGGTTATGCCACTCCGTTTAATGACGCTGTGAATGTGCAGAAGATCTCTAATCTTCTCTCAGACTATGGCTACTATCTCAGAGGAAATGAGGTCCTCTACAATGGGTTCACCGGTCAAAAAAAATTACATCACAGATTTTCATTGGCGCCACTTACTACCAGTGCTTGAAGCATATGGTGGCTGACAAAATTCATTCTCGGGCTAGGGGACCTATTCAGATCCTTAATCGACAGCCCATGGAGGGGAGATCTCATGATGGTGGCCTGCGTTTTGGTGAAAGGGAACGAGATTGTCAGATTGCCCATGGAGCAGCACAGTTTTTACGAGAAAGGTTGTTTGAGGCTTCAGACCCCTATCAGGTCCATGTCTGCAATCTCTGTGGAATTATGGAGATCACTAACACCAGAACTCACACGTACGAAGGCAGCGACTGCCACAATAAAACCCAGATTTCTTTAGTGTGAATGCCTTATGCATGCAAGCAGTTGTTTCAGGAATTTTTATCTATGAGCATTGCATCTCAAATGATGGGTGTTTAGCACTTTTAAAAGATTCTCAACAAGATACTTGTCTGTACCTTGTTTCTGTGACACAGCTTTGAAAAAAAAATGACACAATATGATTTCAGTCCCCAGCACCCCCCAAAAAGACATTATGTACTGTTTTGATAAAAAGCATTTTGTTTAATGATATGCATGCTTTTTCCTTCTGTAAATAGATAATAAATTTTTGTAGATAGTAAAAAAAACCTCTATGCTATTTTTATGTGCCATAGAAGTTATTATACCAAATAGAATTAATAGAATTTCACTGTATATTTTTTAAAGGAAAAATATTCTCCAGGGGGAAAAAAGCACATATAGTACTGATAAGGCAAATAAACCTCTTTTATGCATGGAAAACTTGTAAGTATATGCATCAATCTACATGGAAAACTTATTTTTCAGTAAGTATGATTTAATCTTAGTCATTGATGATAGGAACTGAATACAAAACAATTTTAAAATCTTATCTTTGTAGGACATGGTGACACACACCTGTAATCGCAACACTTAGAAGGCTGAGGCAAGAAGATTGAAAATTTTAGGCTACATAACAAGACTGTTTCAAAACAAAACAAAATCCTATCCTTGCTCTCAATGAGGACACAACTCATCTTAAGAGTAGTTTGATATATTAAAGAAAATAACAATACAACCTGATGCTAGTATTTAATGGCTAAACTATGTCATATAGATAACTATAATCATAGAAATATTTAGGGTCAATCTACAGTAAAAAAAAAACAAAAAACAAGGTAAGAAGACCATTTACTATGTGCTATGAAAAATTTTATAAAACAGCCATAGTACAACACCACTTCAGGCTCTATGTGCTAAAAAAAAAAAAAAAAAAAAAAACCACTCTTAGAAACCAAAAACATAACCCTGGAGAAAAGACAGCCTCTTTAATAAATAGTTCTGGGAAAACTGGCATTCCACATGCAGAAGACTAGACCCGTATTTCTTACTATGTATTAAATTAAACTCAGAATGGATTGAAATATTAAATGATGGATCAAAATATTAAAAGAGAAACAATCTGCTGGAAGATAAAATAGGTAAAACTACAGAAGACACAGGTATAGGCAAGGACTTTCTGAACAGAACCCCAATTATATAAGAAATAACATCAAGAATCAACAAATGGGGTCCAGGGATTTAGCTCAGTGGTTTCGCCACCTACTGCACAAGCACAAGGACCCGAGTTCGATCCCCAGTACCAAAGAAAAAAAAAAGTTAAAAACCTTCTGCATAGCAAAGGAAACAACGAACATAGTGAACAGACAACCTACAGCATGGGAAAAAGGTTTTGTCAGCTACTCTTCAGAGGACTAACATCTACAATACCTAAAGAACTTAAAAAAAATTAGATCCCCCAAAATAAAAGACCCATCTCAGTTACTTTTCTCTCATTGCTGAGACAAAACACCCAACACTCAAAGTTAGAGGAGAAAAGGTTTATTTAGCTCACAGTTTATACAGGTTTCAGTCCATAATTGGCTGGCTCCAAGGAAGGGTGGCACATGGCAGAGAGGTGTCACAGAGGAGAAACAGCTCACAATGCCCACAAGGTAGCAAAAACAAGGAACCTTAACAATGTCTTTCAGCCCCTTTCATCTTATTCAGACTACTTAGGGCGGGGTGCCTCGGGCCTAACCCCACCATGAATCAATCACGCAGTCTAGATTCAGCCATCTCTGAAAAAGCATGAGGCTGGGGGGGGGGGGCGCACATCTAAACACAAGCTATAACAAGACCCAATCAAAAAATGGGCAAGTGAAATGAGCAGACATTTAACAGAAGAACTACAAATGGCCACTAACTATACGAAAAAATGTTTAACATCCCTGACCATTAAAGAAATGTAAATGGGCTGGGAATGTAGCTCAGTGGTGCGGAGCCTGCCTAGCAAGCGCAATGTCCTGAGTTCAATCCCCAGTACCGCAAAAAAAAAAAAAAGTAAATTAAAACAACAGTGAACTATCATCTTACTCCAGAAAGAATGGCCATTATCAAGAAATCAAATAATAAACACTGGAAAGCCTGTACGGGGAAAAGGAATCCTTCTACATTGTTGGTAGGAATGTAAACTAGTACAGCCACTATGGAAGTCAGTATGGAGATTCCTCAAAAAACTAAAACTAGAAATTCCATTTGACCTAGCTATTCCCCTTCTAGGTATCTTCTTGAAAAGTTAAAGACATCAAATTACAAAATGACACATGCATACCCATGTTTATACCAGCACAATTCATAACAGCTAAATCTTTGGAAACATCCTGCATAGCCATCAATAGATGAATGGATAAAGAAAGCATAGGTATTTACATACAATGGAGTATTACTCTGCTGTAAAGAAGAATAAACTTGACTCATCTGTAGGAAAATGAATGCTCCCTGAGACCATAATGTTAAGTGAAATAAATCAGACACACAAGCTTAAATTCCACATGGTTTCTCTTACATGAGAAACCCAAAATAGAAAAGAGCAAAATAAAAGATAACAGGAAGTAGGGAGATAGATCGTTTGCAAAAGAGAAAGGGACCAAGAGATGGAGGGTGGGAGAGGTTGAAAAAAGAATTAAGATATGTCTTGAACATGTACCAACTCCCCATGAGAAATGCAATCATTATGTATTACATACCAGAAAAAATAAAAATTGAAAAAATATTTAAAAGTCCTTGTAGAATAACTGTCTTGCAATAATGCAGAATTAAAGAGAAATGGGCAACAAGGTCTAACTCTATCATGTATATGTCAACTCAATGAATTATCTGCAGAATCAGAGAGCTTAAACTGAACCAATTCTCCCACACTTCATATCAATAAACTTCATTATGAATAAGGAAGTGGTAAGTACAATTTCAACATACCCACAATTAGTTTTCAAATAGACCTTCAATGTAGTTAAAAGGCACACTGAAAACTATGTCTTTAAGAAGTCCTAATCAAGGGCCGGGGATTTAGCTCAGTGGCTCCATCGCTTGCCTTGCAAGCGCAAGGACCCGAGTTCGATCTCTGGTACCAAAAAAACAACAACAAAAAAAAAAAAAAAAGAAAAGAAGTGCTAATCAGATGGTTGACGAAACTCAGTCAGTAGCAGAGCTCACACTCAGTATGCACAAGGCACTGGGTTCCAACCCAGCAACACACACATACACACACAGTGCTAGCCAATTAAAATAAAATTGTTCTTACTACTTGATGTTACTAACCCAGAATAATTTAACCAACTTTGGTATGTGCATAAATTTTACAGTACATGTACTTCAATAAAAGCAACATTACAGATAAATTTATAAAAGAATTCAACATACAGCTTCTCTACATTGCTTTAGAACTACTACACTATTACCAAAAGCTAATAAACATGATATTTTAGAGTTATGTAAACCATACACTCTAAAATACCTTTATTTGTACATATATTAATAGTTTGTTATATCATCCATACAATCATTTTTTAATCTACATCAAACACAAAAAGCTATTCCAAACAACTTCCTTTCTTTCTAATAAACAAACTCCTAAAGAGAAGAAATTTGAGAAAAAACTCTCAAGTTTGTGAAAACTAGATTACTTACCAGTAACTTGAGTTCTCCTATTGGGTCTTTTCCCTCACAGATCCACAGATCTCTTGCCCTTCTGTCCAGCAGGAGAATCTTCCTGATGGGCCTCCACAGGAACTGAGGGGCATGCAGTACAGACGCACAGGTGAGAACGTAGTGGGGAGGGGTTTGGAAGAAGCTAGAGACATGCTTCAGTGCACTTGCTTACCTTCCTGACATTGGAAATTTCAACGGTTCCTTGGTCCTCGAGGCATTCACAATAACTTCAAAGAATGTGGATCTGTGGAGATTACCCAATAGGAGAACTCCAGTTACTGGTAAGTGATCCAGTTTTTTCTTCTCTATCAGAATAAGAAGGTTATTTAATTTTATTATTAGTACATGTAGAACTAAAGGGGAAAGGCTGCAAATGAACAGATATATGCATACACAAAGGTAAATACAGAAACAATTTGCTAACTATAGTGTCAACAGAAACTTCTGTCATTATCAGAAACACAAGGAGGGCTGAGGAGTTAGCTCACTGGTTCCACCACCTATCCTGCAAGAGGAAGGACCTTAGTTTGATCCCTGGTACCAAAAAAAAAAAAACAGAAACACAAGGAAAAGAAAAAGATTTGAATGGCTTCATCTTTAAATGTCCATCACAATGGCAGTTCTATGTTAACATAAAACAAAAACATACCAACTAACAAACTATTCCATTTCACTGAAACTTCACCATTACATTTTATATTAGTACAATAATAGTTGACTGAAATCTGCCATTTCTTAACTAGCTATTGTTCACTGAATTTTAGCATTCACTCTGGTGAGCTATTAGACTTCAGATTAAAAGAAAACAATTCCTATTTATCATCAGATAAGTCTTTTAAACAACTATTTTTACCTATTAACAAAACAACCATGCATACACATAAAAGTATGTGAGCCACTCATAAATAATGTTTAGTATAACTTAAATACTTGTACAAAAGAAAGAAATGATGTTTAATAAATTTTTAAGATGATCACCTAAAAATGGACCTGCCATTTAAAGAAAAATTTTTAATCAAAAGGAAAAAAAGGGCCATGGATTTAGCTCAGTGGTTCTGCCGCCTGCCTCGCAAGCGGAAGGTCCCAAGTTCGATCCCCGGTACCAAAAACAAAAAAAAAAGGACAAAAACTTCAACAGAATTTTCTTATCTTCAAATTTGTGAAGATAAAAAAAAAAAATTGTGAAGATATAGTATTTTTAACTTAATATATATTAAACATGTTTATGTTAATGTGCCACAATAATGACTTCAAACATTAATACCTATATTTGTAGGTATACTAGATAGCTCAGAACTTCATCATATACTATTAAACATATACTATCGTTAAGAAATTTATGTTTTCATGATTCTTCATTCATTCATGATTCTTTTATACACAATGAAAATATGTACAACTTTTCCTTTAAGAGTAAATAGGTCATGGGCCAGGGATGTAGATCAGTGGTGCAGCACCTGCCTGGCAAGCACAAAACCCTGAGGTGGACTCCCAGTACCAAAAAAGAAAAAAAAAAAAGAGTAAAAAGGTTGATCCCCAGTACCGGAGGAGGGGGAGTAAACAGGAAAAGCCAGGCATGGTGGCATACACCTGTAATCCCAGCACTCGGAAGGCTAAGGCAGGAGGACCGCTTCAAGTTTAAGGCCAGCCTATGCTACATAGTGAGTTCAAGACCAGCCTGAACTGCCTTGGGAATAAAATGGTTATAAAATCATTATTCCACAAAAAATTCAAAATATAATTTTTTTTGGTACCAGGGATCAAACTCAGGACCTTGCACTTGTGAGGTAGGCAGAGGAACCACTGAGCTAAATTCCTGGCCCTCAAAATGTAACTTTAAGAAAAATCTTACATTTCAATCTTTGTTATGAGATAATATTTGTATTTAGTAAAGGCTGACGGCACATTTGTCATCATTTTTGCTATATTCCTATTTAATTCTAAGATATAAATTGCATTAGATAAGTTAAAATCTGCTTTTCTGTAAATCTGAGCTTTAGAGTATAATAATAAATATAATCATCTTTAAGTGTCTCAAACAAGGGTAATCCACTGCCATGGTCTGATGTGATCTGGGTGTTCTACCACCACCCCTCAAGGGTTCACTGGAAACTTAGTCCTCAGAGTGGCAGAACCTTCAGAAAAGATTCATGGCAAGAGTATGTTGCTAGAAAAAGATGAAGACTGGGTTCCAACCCATGCTGGGCTCTGTATCCCACCCTTCAGGCCCAGGAGCCAGGCCCACTTTCTGCAGGGCCCCCAGGCCCTGCTCCAGGGCCAGGCAGACCTGACTCACTAGCTCTTCATGGTGAACTTCCAAAAGGTGGACCAATCAGGAGGGCACTATGAAAAGGGAACAACACATTGATGGAAGAAGTAGTCACACTTGAGAAAATCCACCTGGACACGTGAGTGGCCTCTGTATCAGGGAGCTCCTAGATTTTTCCCTTGACCTCAACAGAAGCACAGCCATCTAGGGACCAGCAGGTGGAATGGGGGGTGGGAGATGGACCATGGAGGATTTCCCTGGAGGGAGTACAGGGGACTGTAGAACACACAGAAAACTTCCTTTCCATACTGAACTGCATGATGTCCCAAAATGTGCAACCAGAGACTCAGGAAGAGGAAGGAAGTCCAGTACTCTCCAAGGGATGGAGGTATGTGGGAATCAGAAAGGGGGATAGACAGGGAAGAAAGGGAAGAGAAGAAGGAAGAGACTACTATAGAAACAGGAGCAGTAATTCATATATTTTTCCCTAATGGTATCAGCTAGGATAAAAGAAATAAATGACAGAAATTAAATGGTAATTTCCTATTTTTATAGCAAATGCAATCACTGTTTAGATTTGAGTGTTATGAACTTAAAACAAATCAAATGCATCCGAAAAACAATGTAAGAGAATTAAAACATCTCGGGAATACTTTACGATAACCAAAGGCCACTAAGAGACTGACACTGAAAGCCACATTTTGTTATCATTCCATAAACTCAACTAAGATGGATTTTATCAGAATAGCTTAGAAAAAAATTCAAAAATCAGCAAACTCTATTCCAAAATATCCTGAATGAACACTAATAATTATCATGTTCATCAACAAAAGGCAATCTTTAGCAATCAAAACCCAAATCAAACATTTCAGTAATGAAAAGCTACTCCATAAAATCCATCTGAATTTATTTTTAAAAATGGTTTAGGGCCGGGGATTTAGCTCAGTGGTGCCACCACCTGCCTTGCAAGTGCAAGGTCCTGAGTTTGATCCCCAGTACCAAAAAAAAATTTTTTAATTTAAAAAAATAAAAATTAGGGCTGGGGATTTAGCTTGGTGGTGCCATTGCCTGCCTCACAAGCATAAGATCCCGAGTTCAATCCCCAGTACCAAAAATAAATAAATTAAATAAATAAATAAATATTTTTTAAATGGCTTAGATTACAATGTAGTACCCAGTTTCCCTGCCCTGGACATTACAATTGGTTTTGATGAGTTCAGGCATACTATTTCTAATTTTCAATTAAGATTTAAACTTCTCATGTTAGGTATTACTGCTACAGAAATTTCTTCTTCATGTAAATCCTTGATTTGGAATTCTGTTAACAGTATAATAAACTTTAGTATTATACATATATCTGCACATATTCAAGTGATATTATTGACAGTTCATATGTAAATGAGTAATATATATGAATACACAGATAAAACTGCATTAAACCTCAACCAAAATAAGGTAAAAAATATTATAAACTTACCTACTGAATAATGTTATTCACAGAAACTGTCTTTTTAGCTCTTTCCATTCATCAGACAGTTTGTGTATAGACTCTCTCATTATCTGATTTTTCCAATCTAGACTGTCCCTCCCACTATCATCCACAGAGGAAAAGCTCTAGAGAGCATATTAGTTACAAAAAGAAATTATAAGATTGGTTCTTTGCTTTGTTTTGTACATTTGACTAAAATGTATTGAGTTTATTGTGCCTTTTATTCCTATTTAGTCCCATGTTCTCTTACACAAATTTCCCTCAGGGTAACCAAATTATAAATTCTATCTCATTTCCTCATCAAAATTTTCCTATCCCTCAGTTTATTCCACTACTTCTTCCTATACCAACCCATAAATAAAAACGGTGCTATTTCCTGATTTACTCAAATTAATCTAAAATCACAATAGCAAAACTACATTCATCTATAAAACAGGATAACAACAGAACTTATTTCTGTTGTAAGAGTTGTAAGAGTTAACTGAATTGATGCAGGCTGAGACACTGATATCAAAGCTGTTGTGAAAAGCTAAAAGTAACAGATGCTAAGTAGGTAAGATCTGGTTCTCCAGAACACCTGCTCTAGCCAGAACAACTCCCTGTTTATCTATTTTATATTTTAGGTTCTGCTCATAAGTCTCTGGCTTCAAGAAAGAATCCTTCAATAACAAAACAAAATAATAAAAAGTTTTAAATATTAAAGGACAGTGTAGCAAGCAGCCTCTAAAACAGTCCACAATACTCCCACTCCTGTAGTGAGGTCCTGTATAATCACCTCCTGAGTATGAGCTAAATTTAGTGACTCATTTCTCAGGAAAAGAATTTGGCAGAAGTAATGGGACATCACTCCTAAAGCAGTTAAAAGACAGTGGTTTCCATCTACCTCACCGTCTTTCAGATATCTTGCTCTGGGGCAAGCAAGCTGCCATTTCAGAGTAGCCCTATTAGGGAGGCCCACATGGCAAGAAGTTGAAGTGTCTGGCCTATAGCCAGACCTGGCAAACCTGCCAAAGCCATGTGAGTAGTGTATAACTTGGAAGCAGGTGCATGAAGGCCTAATGATAACCACATGAATGAGCTCGGGGTGGATCTTGAGCCCTGAGATGACTGCAGCTCTATGTAACACTGTGACTGCAGCCTTATGAGAGAAGACAACATAATTATAATATTAAAATTAATCTGACCATATTTTGAAGCCCTGTACTAGTTTTTGGATCAATTCTTAATGATATTCCTAAAATATAAGTGCATAAAACTGCTCTTATGAAACAAATTTTTCTAATGTCATAAATATCAATACAGACTCAACTCAACAATGATAGTTACTATGACAACTGAAAAGTGGCTCTATCTCATTTTCTTTCCTTTGAAGAGAACGTTAATTCCTTTTTATTTCCAATGAATAAATAAACTTTTAAATAGCTATCCCTCTATTACATTTCACCATGCTCATGTTAATCATCCAACTTTAATCAATTCCACTGTTAATTAAAAGTCCACATAGGGCTGGCTTTGCAACTCTGTGGGAGAGGGGTTGGCTGGCATGCACCACATCCTGGATTCAAACTGCAGCATTACAAAGCAAAACAGAAAAGCATATAAAGCCATAAGTACTGAAATGCCACTTTTCAAAGTCTCCAATGGGTGTTTCTATGGCTTAGATCTAAAATGCCCCTTCTCCCAAAATGTCCTCCAAAGGTCTTGTGTTCAGAGGTGGGGTCTGGTCTAAGGGGTGTGGATGTGATCTGGATGTGTGTATTCTTTTTTCCCAATTTTTTATTAGTAATATATTTGCAATATACAGTAAATACATTGAGAGAACTGACACATATACATATCCCATCTTGATCCTTTTTACTTCTCCTTCCCTCCTCCATCCTCAGATCCTTCTCATCCTTTGAATCAATTCTTTGATTCATTGATCCTTTGTATTTTTTTTAGTCTCAATTTCATTAATTTCTGTTCCTATCTCTATAACTTCTTTCTATTAGTTTCAGATTTGGAGTGTTCTTGTCTTTCTAGGACCCTGGGATACATCACTGGGTTATTTATTTGAGATCACTCTATTCTTTTTATATGTGCATCTTACAGCTATAATCTTCTGTATTAGAACTGCTTTCATTGTGTGCCATAAGGTTTGGTGTGTTTTCCTTATCATTTGATTCCAGGAACTCCTGAGTTCTTTGATTCACTGACTATTCAATAGTATATTATTTAATCTCCATGTGTTTTTGAGGTTTCCGTGGCTTTACTGTTGATTTCTAGTTTCATTCTGCTATGATCTAACAGTACACAGAGAATTATTTCAATTATTTGGTTGCATTTTGGTCTTTTTAACCAATCTCCCCATCTGTCTTTTAACTGGGGAGTTGAGACACTGACATTGACAGTTATTATTATAAAATTTTTTGAGTCCTGTCATTTCATTATTTTTCTAGGGCTGATTCCTTTGATTATTTTCCTTTTGTTTAACTACTTTGCCAGTTAGATGTATACTTCACTTTGGGCTCGTTAGTCCTGGTGGCTTTCCTAGCTCTATCTAGGATTCCCTTAAGGATTTACTGCAATGCTGGTTTAGTGCTCATTTATTTCTTTAGGGTTTCCTTGTTGTGGAAAGCCTACTTCTACTTCTCTGTCAATTTCAAAGTCTAATTTTGCAGGATATAAAAGTCTAAGTCCGTGGTGGTGAACCTATGGCACACATGCTACAGTGGGCTGTTTTTATCACTGAAAGCTCTGAAAGGTTCATCCTTACTGGTCTAGGTTAGCAACTGTTTCCTTTTTGGGCTGTAGAAATTTCACTACAAACTCTCTTGGCTTTTGAAGTTTATGCTGAGTAATTCACAGTTATTCTAATGGGCTTGCCTTTACAGGTTACTTCTAGTTTTTCACTAACAGCTTTTAGTACTCTCTCCTCTTGAATTTCTGGATATTTGATTATGATGTGTGATGAAGAGGTTCTTTTCTGGTTATAGCTATTTGGGGTCCTATATGCCTCTTATGCTTGAATACTAAATTCTTTTCTAAGATTTGGAAATTTTTCTGCTATGTTCTCACTAAATAAATTTGAGTCATTTTTAAATTTTTCACTTATTCCTATTAATTCTGAGGTTGGATCCAACTTGCACGGTGGTTTGTCATTTATAGGGTATCACTGAGTTTATGATCTGCTACACCCACCTTGTCATTTCTTTTTTTTTTTTTTTTGGTACTGGGGATCGAACTCAGGAACTTGTGCTCGTGAGGCAGGCACCAGAACCACTGAGCTAAATCCCCAGCCCATCATCTATTTCTGACAATGTTCTCACATTGGTCAAGTTTGCTACCCACAGAATTTTTCATATCATTTATCTCTTCTTGCTTTCCCTTTCATACTATTTCTTTGCAGAAGTGGTTATTTATGTCTTATATTGTCTTGCTTAATTTAATAATAGTTTATTATTTGTTTCTTCTTTAAACTTGTTGAACATTTTATTGGTAAAATTCTTTTATCTGTTTAAATCCTCTTTGAGCTCTTTAAACATCTTCTGCATTTACTTACATATTTCTTCTTTTATCTTTCCAAACATATTGAACATTTAGTTTTTGAGTTCTTTGCCTATAGCTTCCTCTGTCTCAGTGTCCTGGAAGTGTGTATTATTGTACCCAGCTCCTCCTTTCTCTCTCTGCTTTCTGGCTGCCATAATGTGAGCAGCTTTTCTTCACCAACCCTTCTATCATTTCGTTTTTGCCTTGGATCCAGCTAACAATGGGCTAAACCAATTGAAACTGTGAGCCAAATATATGTAACTCTCTTCCCTTAAGTATCGGGTACTGTGTTCCAGAGGTGAAAAGCTAATACAGATGCTCATTAATTACCTGCTTCATGAAACCATAAATCAATGTATTAATAATAGTAAAGTACAAACCTATTCAGTTTGAATTAATCTTAAAATACTACCCATTATCTTTCATCTAACTAGTGGAATAGTCTATTTCCACTCTTAAATTTTTCACTTATCCTACCCATTCTCCAGCACTTCCACATGTAAGCTCATTCAAGTTTCTCATTCTAGTTCTAACAAAATCTAAATGTCACATCATGTACAGAATAACTAAACTGTGATCTGGAAGTCTGATTACTTCTCTAGCTTCATCTGATGTCACTTACCTACCTCTGTCTCACCACACACTAGTCTTTGCTCATTGTAAAATAAACTTATACCTATGAAAAAGGGCTTACTGGGTGTGGTAGCGAAGGCCTATAATCCCAGGGTCTGATGTAGGAGTATCACCTCGAATTCAGAGCCAGCCTGGGTTTCATAGTGATTTCAAGGCCAGCCTGAACAAAAAAATCAAAGAGGGGTGGGGTATGTTAAACTTGCTGTTAACTAGAACCTGCTCATTAACACTTTCTATTCTCTTTCAGTTTTCAGTTAAATGCCACCCTCTGTGACAAGCCTCCTCTGCCCACCTATTTCAAATAATTCCTTTTGTTATCACAATGTACAATTATTTTACCTGCAACCTTTGTTTGGAACTTAAAATTCTTTATTTTTTGGAACTTAAAATTCTTGCGGATAAGGATGTGCCATGTTCTCCTTTATAACTCCATCACCTAGCCTGGCATCTGTCCTGTAATAGCATTCCAATAATTATTTAAGGATTGAGATATTTTCAAAACTCACAAACCACTCACTGATTTTCAGTCTGAGTCTTAGCTATTGCTCTCTTACATTGCCTGTGTACAACAAAACTGTTACTCAGCATTGATAAAACTATCATAAATCACATCAAATTCAGCATCCTAAGAGATATAAAATGATAGGATTTTATTTATCAAAAAGTTTATACAACATGTTATCATTTGCTTGGTTAGCTGATAAAGAGGGCCATAATTCACCCCTCTCAAAAAGAAAAGACAGAAGAGTTTCTTCAAATCAAACATGCTCCCTTAAAATTTACTATGCAATTTTCCAAGAGTTTTCAAAGTTACTGTACATTTACTTGCCAGTTAAAGAATTCTTGACAGGGGCCGGGGATTTAGCTCAGTGGTTCCGCTGCCTGCCTTGCAAGCGCAAGGTCCTGAGTTCGATCCCCGGTACCAAAAAAAAAAAAAAATTCTTGACATCAAGATTTAATTTTTTAAAACATTAATTTCATTACATTTTGTAACTAAACTAAGGAACCACCTTTAGAAGCACAGGCTTAAAGAAAAAAATTACTAAATAATTGTAGCACTCTTCCTTGAGCAACAAAGTTAACTAACATAATTTTACTCATCTTCCTACCTAGCAATATTAACCTCCTTTACTTAACCTACAGATACAATTCAGAATTAGAATTATAATGAAAAGCTTAAGGCAAGCACTATGCAGAATATCTTGTTACAAATTAAAATATAAATCTTAAATATTAAAACATCTTAAAACAAACATTACATGGAACTTGACAAAAAAATTAAAGATTATGTCTGATGAAAGTCCATTTATATACATTTCCTTCCTTTTTTAATACATGCTCTTTCCTTGTAACACTACACTGTCCTGTATTTCTTACTCCCTAATCATTTTTTTCTCTTACATATCTCTTTTTTGTGGGATGCTCATCTTCTACTACTGGGGGGAAAAAAAGTGATTTCTCTCAAAGATGTCCATCTCAGATCTCTTTTCTCATGCTACAGAGTCTATTCTCACCCTAATCTGTCTCACCTACTACTCCCTTGGCTTCAACTCATTCACATATGGTGATGACTATCAACTATGTACAGCATTTATATCCATTTTCTCCCAAGATTTACCCAAAATGTAACAAACCACAAACCTTTCCCCAGACCTATCTCAGTAAGAAGTATCACCACTGGACCAGGGATTTAGCTCAGTGGTTCCGGCACCTGCCTCAAAAATGTAAGGTCCTGAGTTTGATCCCTGGTACCAAAAAAAAAAAAAAAGAAACATCACCATTCACCCAGCTGTTTAAGCCAGAATCCTGCATTCATTTCTGATTCTTCCTTCTGTACAATTCAATTTTGCACCTCCTTCAGTACAACTCAACTTTGCACAACCATATCAAATCAGCTATCAAATCCTATAACTTCACCTAAACATAATCTAAAATCCACTGGCTGGATGTAGTGGCACATGTCTATAATCCCAGCACTTGGGAGGCTGAGGCATGAGGATCATCACTAGTTTGAGGCCACACAGTGAGTTCAAGGCCAGCCTGAACTACATAGCAAGAGCTGGTCTCAAAAAAAAAAAAAAAAAAAAAAACTGGCAACACTTGTTCAAGTCACTACTGTCTCTCACCTAGACTACTGAAATGGCTTCTCTGGCTGCATAGTTGCTATCCAACAAATATGATGGCCTAAGACAGAAAAAAATTCTCTTGGCCATGGTTCCAATCATGCACTGCATTCATTTTAAGAACTGCTGAAGAATTTGAACACACAGCTATTGTAGGTAGTATAAGTTCTTTTATCCAGTAAAGTGGGCATAATTAAATATATCTCATCTGCAGAATTATGAAGTAAGTGTTCCATAGAAAACAGTAAGTGAAAAACAGTTCAAAGCAACAGCAAAATCAAATAGGTGGTAAAGGATTTTTTTTTTTTGGTACCAGAGATCGAACTCAGGTCCTTGCACTTGCAAGGCAAGCAGCGGAACCACTGAGGTAAATCTCCGGCCCCAGTGGTAAAGGATTTTGCAATTCCATTAAGCATTATCAATACCTGTACAAGACATGTGACAAGCACTGAGAATTTTTATTAATTACAATCATCATTATCTAAGACACGGTAAATTCACTATCTCACTCATCAAATTTAATCATCCCCAAAAATCTACATGGGTAAGGTGAGGATTTAAACTGAAATGTGATTCTCAGACCGATGGTGCTGCCCTTAGGAAGATACCAGAGCAGGGAGAGGGAGAGAAAAGCAAAGCCAGTATATTTTTAATTCACTGTGTAAATGCAATCATAGCTTTTTGTATAGAATGTTTTAAGAGTAACTGAAAGGGCATTTATTCTGGCCTGGAGACAAGTGAACGTTTCTTGATAGAGGTAATGCCTCTGCAATCATAAAAAAGCAAGAAAGAGACTGTGAAAGACAGGGAAGCATAGAAGAGTCAGCATAATACAGAAGAGAGCACAGTGGCCTGAAAAAGACATTACAAATGATCTGACCTTGAAGAGACACCCAACCTTCAAGAGACACCCCCTCACCCTCATTATAGCAAACTGTAAAAACAAATCAAAAAAAGCTACTTTGGGGCCGGGGATTTAGCTCAGTGATGCTGCCATCTGCTTTGCAAGCACAAGGTCCCTGAGTTCGATCCTCAGTACCAAAAAAAAAAAAAAACTACTTTTAATTGTTCAATTCTTCTATATATGCTTTACCAATACTGTACTACCAGAGTACTTCTTAGATGTTAAAACTTAATGCTATGGCCCAAATATTTATGTGACAGTCCACACCAGGATACTAAATAACACACTCATGCACTCATACTCAGCCTGTGCTTGCATACACAGGAAGGGGGTCGGGGGTGTGAGCTGATACAAGTATCTCAGAAGCAATATGGGGAAAATGTTATTTTTAGTAGAAATCACTCATGTTCTGGTTTAGTCAAGTATGCCACTAGAACCCAAATATTTTACAAAAGGGACAGTTATATCCCTATACGGACATTTATTGTTATGTCACTGAAGAAATCTAACTGCTGCCATCCTGATCAGAGAGCCCGCTAAACTGCCCCCCTCTAGCACAGCTGCACCTGGGGATGCATAACACTATCAGCCCTGCTACTGATAGTAGCCACTATTCCCTGCATTGTCCCAAGCCGTGACTTTGGGCAATCATTGCCACCTGTGCTTTCTCAAGCCTTGTTCTTGGCAAGTAGCCACAACCCCTTCTCACTGAACTCCCCTCCTCCCTGTGACCCTACAAAAGACCCCAGAGCCTGTACTGGAGCAACTGGTCTGGTCTCTAGTGTCAGAGCAGTCCTTCTCAGGTTTGTTCTGCAATAAACTTGCCCTGTTTAAGGTCTTACCTGTTTCTTTTCCTTTTTCTTAACAGTCACCATTTCTGAATTTAATTTCTTTAGCTAACATTTTTTGAGAACTTACTATATGCCAAGCACTGTGCCAAGTACTTACAAGGATTATCTCATTTAATCCTTACTAAAACAACTCTAAGTGTCCTTATAATGTCCATTTTACCAAAAAAAAAAAAAAAGTGATGCTAAACTACACAACTTTCACAAAGTTACACAGCCAGTAAGTGGTGAAACCAGTACTTAAAACCAAAGAATACAGTTCCATCCAGAGTCCATCCTCTTACCTATTTTACTACACAATTGTAGATAACTCTTAAAAATTGAATTTCTTTGCCTTTTTGCTTTATATTATCATACTGGATACACACAAAAATTAAAAACAAGTATGTAGATGTAAAAATAAAACTAGGCATTTTCTTACATTAAAAATATGAATACATAACAAAATTCTATACAAGTAGAAGATGGCAAGATTACATTTAAAATGTAAATTACCAAAGAGTGTTACAGAAAAATGCTGTGTACAATACAGAAAATGGGCCACAAGGGAATACTGATAAAATGTGATAACTATGTTCATACAGTGGAATAACTTATTAAATGTTACTCAAAAATACAATTTGATGACATTACAAATTCAACGTATCTTTCATTTGTAAACTGTATTGCTCATTATTTACCTAATCAATTATTATGTACCTCTAAGCTTTACCAGACCAAAAATGACTTAGAGTAATGGGAAAAATGAAAGACAGAGAAAGAGGGAAAAGGGTTTTTGAAGAAACCAAGCTTCAACTCTCTCCCTCACTAAACAAAACTCATTAGCTCTGGCCTTTGAAATGTGAGGTTAAGAAGTCCAGTCACAATTAACCTACCCTGCTCAAGAAGAACCTGAGTAGTAGAACAGGGCAATGATTTTTCAAAGATATTTTGTAAAACACTTTATAAAGTAAGAATTTTTAAAGCTTTTTTTTTTTTTTTTTGGCTGTACTGGGGGGGTATCAACCTTCATACTGAACCACATCTCCAATCCTTTTTTCATTTCTTATTTTGAGACAGGGCCACTCTCTCTAATTTACAGTTCCCCGGGCTGGGCTCAAACTTGCAATCCTCCTGCCTCAGCCTTCCAGAGTGCTGGGATTACAAGTGTGTGCCACCATGCCCAAAAATTTTTAAAGCTTAATAAAAATATGTAAGATCCTAAATGATCCTGTTGAAATGCAGTCAAGGAGTATGGAGCCTCACTTGCTCTAACTAGCAGCCACTGAGATGATTCCATGAAAGCCAAAGGCTCCAGGCAACACAATTCACAATCTTTGGGCCCTTCTAAGGGAGAGGCAGGTCTCTTCTACCCCAAGAAACTTGTTAGTTGAGTTTAACTGGAAAAATCATTTTGTTTTTACCCACTTTTTTCCTGCAACTTGTTCAAAGACAGCCTTGAACGAACTGTTTACGGTTGCCAGGATATGTGATGGTATGTGGGTATCGGGGTCAGGGATAACAGGGAGGAAGTTTAACAGGGAAAGCATTTTCTGGACCTGACACTTCATTAAGATCATAGAGGGAAGTGTCTGCCAAACAAAACAGGGGTAAAGAAACATAAATACCCACAACTACATGCCTGCACACACATGCATGACCATATACATCCATATATGCAATCCTCCCTGAGTGTGTGTCACACATAAAAAGGGGGAAAAGCCCTTTACAAAAAGCCCCTCAAAAGCTGGGCGCAATGGTGCATGCCTGTGGTCCCAGCATTAGAGAGGCAGAGGCAGGAGGATCACTGCCAAGTTTGAGGCCAGCCTGGACTACGTAGTAAGTTCAAGGCCAGTCTGAACTACATAGTGAGACCCTGTCTCAATAAATAAATAAAAAGTAGTTCAAGTGGAATGAATGCATCAGAGCCCTGCCCACTTCAACATTTTATTCTGAAAATCCTAGAGCAGTGTTTCTCTCAAACTTTAGTGTCCTCAGGAGCCTATTAAAATGCAAGTTCCAATTCAGTAAGTCCTTAGTAGTGCCAGCAACTGTGCATTTCTATTAAGCTCCCAGGAAATGTTAATGCACTGTTGGGTGGACATCTGGTTAGCAAAGGTCTACAGAAAATATGTTCCAGTGTGTCCTATATTAGAAAATGAAACAAGGTCCAAGGTCAAATAATTTTTAGAAGTGTTCCAATAAACAAGCCAAAACAAATTTTTATTGGAAGACATCTCAGGAACTTCAAATATTAAACTCCAAAATTATGTCTTCCAAATATTCTTCACTACTTGTTTCCAGAAAGCATTCCCCACCAACGTCTGTAAAACTCACACCAACAGAGAGGACCAAACTGGGTGAGAGCAGTTACACAAAGTCGTAGAAGGTGTTTGATTAAAACATTCTCCTTTAGTCCAAAGGTGTAGGGGTGGTGGGAGGGGAAGGGGAAAGGGAAGAAGGGAAAGGAAAAATTATGAGAAAAGAAAAAAAAAATGGAAACAAAATCTATGTAAATAGGGAAGGGTGGAGGGGGTAAAGAGCGCACAGGTAATGTGGAAAAAATAAAAACTAATATACATCATGTACAGGTACAATCACTCAATGATAAATGTAAACGTATTGTATATCTAAAATGTACCAATAAAATTTTTTTAAAATTCTCCTTTAGATAGAAGTGTAGCTCAGAGATACAATGTTTACCTAGCATGTGCAAAGCCCTGGGTTCCGCAAAGGATACTGGATGACAGAAAAGAAAAAAAAAACCATCTTCTTTCTTCCATTCTTTCAATGACAGATACTCAAGTAACACTTTTAAATTCTAATATCCATGCATAAAAGATAAAAACCAAAAAATTATTATAGAAGTCCTTATCTCTGGTCAAAAATATGATAGGCATTCCTGTTTTCCTCCTTATACATCTTTAAAATCTTCAATGAACATGTAACACTTTTTTTGTTGTTGTGGTACCAGGGATCGAACTCAGGTCCTTGTGCTTGCGCAGCAGGCGGCAAAACCACTGAGCTAAATCCTGGGCCCCATGCAACACTTTTATCATGAGTTATCTTAAGAAAAGAAAACTTGAGAGAAGGTGAGCCGGTCCCAGAACCTGGAAGGAAGCTCCCCCACCACCATCCCACACTCCTAGGGCAGAGACGCTGAGCTGGTCCCAGCACCTGGAAGGAAGGTTCCCCACCGCCATCCCAAGCTCCTAGGGCAAAGAAGGTGAGCCATGCGGGCGCCAGAAGCACCCCTCCACACCGTGGAAATGAGAAGACATGTAAACAAGCCTTAAAAACAGACTTCTGGATCACCTACAGCAACCCCAAAGGGAAACGAGATGGAACAATCTGATA
>NW_004624917.1:2064423-2092617 GCF_000247695.1 Heterocephalus glaber
TTTTTTTTTTTTGGTACCGGGGATCGAACTCGGGCCCTTGCGCTTGCAAGGCAGGCGGCGAAACCACTGAGCCAAATCCCCGGCCTTAGTAACTATCATTTTTAAAATAGCAGTCTTGGCTGGGCACGGTGCGTGTCTGAACTGCCAGCACCAGGGAGGCTGAGGGAGGAAACTGCCACAAGTTCCAGGCCAGCCTGGACTATATAGTGAGTTTAAGGCCAGTCTGAGCTATATAGTGAGATCCTGTCTCAAAAAACAAAACAAAAAAAAAGCAGTTCTTTTAACATATACATACATATATACGTGTTCAAAAAAAGAAAAGCTGTAATCAGCAATGAAATAGCAGCTGTTTCAAAGAACTTCATTTAGTTAGAAGTTCTTTTTTGTTGTTTTTTGTTTTGTACCAGGAATCGAACTCAGGGTCTTGTGCCTGCCAACCAGGGGCTGCACTGCTGAGCTACGTCCCTGGCCCTTAGCTGACAGTTTTTAAGGGAGAAGGTAATCAATCAAATTGGAAATTAGCCACAATGTTAAGCCACATTTTACCAGATGTGTTTTACTAACAATGGCCACAATAATGGATTTCATACTAAATCTGAGAATAGTTCTCCTTCAAAAACTAAAACTATGCTGAAAAATTCATTTTCAACTCCTGTGGTGCTTAATCACTAGCAAATACTATCTTCTGTACCAAAATTCAACTATTAGAGGGCTGGAACTGGGAGTCACCCACAATTCTGTAGTACCAGCATAATTTATGCCCTGCGATATATGCCCAATAAGCATGTGCAAAATTCTAAAATTTCATTTACTGCTACTATTAATAATTTACACATCTATACAGAAGGCACTTTTCCAAATAGTTACTTATATATCCTGTATCAGAAGTTCCATTTTTTCAAAGCTCTCCTTTTTAAAAAACCCAGTAACTTATTCTTTTTTTGGTTTGGTTTTGGTACAGGAAATGGAACTCAGGACCTTGCACTTGCAAGGCTATGTCCACAGCATAGCAAGAACATGTAAATGAACTATACTATGCTAAATGCTATAATACAAGTAGGCATATACAAAGGCAACAGACTTTGAAGAACTTACTCAGAGTCTAGAAAGAGAACATAGTTATCATGTTGTTTTTTTTAGGAGACAGTGTCTCGCTACGTAGCCCAGACTAGCCTCAAACTCACTGTGATCCTCTTGCCTCAGCCTCCTGAGAGCTGGGATTACAGGAGTGTGCCACCACAACAGGCTTACTCTCATGGCTTTAACCAAAAGCCATCTTCCCCCTCTGGTTAACTTGTTCACTTAGGGAATACTCAGCCTTATGGAAAAGAAACATCAATTTTGGGCTGATGAGGAAATTCTGACGATAGACGGAGTCCACTTGCTGAAAGTAACACAAAAGAAGGCAGTTTGGAATGAGCTTATGAGAATGTCATAGGGAATAGATGCGTGACCTGGATCTTAAAAGAATAAGCAGTTCATTAAGTAGGCAAAACAACAGTATAATTCTAGAAAGACATCAGTGGGTGACCCTGTTAGCCTGTCCTTGGACAAGGTGAATAGTGAAGAAGCTGTGCTGGGAGTGCAGCTCATGACAGACCACTTACCTATCATTCACAGGGCCCCAGGCTCGATCCCTTGCACTGGGGGAAAAAAAGCAGCAGACGGAAAATTCCATTATCTTCCTTATATGTACTTAATTTCTGTACTGCAATGCCTATAACTGATTTTTATAACTGATTCATATTTTAAAATACAAGTTTATAGATAAAAGATTACTGTCTCTATCATAAAACTTGGTTCCATTTTAATTACAATTTTTTTTCCAGTACTAGAGATTGAACCCAAGGCTTCATTCAGAGTGATATCCCCAGACCTTCTAAGACAGTGTCTCACTAAGTTGAGTATGAGCTTGAACTTGCAATCCTCCTGCCTCAGCCTCCCACAGTGCTGGGCTAACAGGCATGTGGTGATTGTATTTTAAACCCAATATAATTCAAACAAATATAAAATCTGAATGCTTAACTATTTTTCAAAATAGTCTCATACCACAAAATTATGTACAGTATATTTTAGTTTTTAATAGGCCCTTCCTCCATGACAATTATCTTAAAGTCATTTAACAAAGAACTTACAATTAATTGGAGGAATACAATATATTTCATAATACAATGCACTATTTCATGATTTCATTAGTTTACTTTTGTCAAGAAATGCTTCTCATTTTTAGCTATACTGTATAAATTTCAATAACTGAGTAACAGACCTAAGGGGCTGCAAATGAGATCATAAAAATAATAAACAAGCTTCCAAAGCTGTACCTTTAAAATGTTAAGATATTCATGCACAATATCATCCTTAATACAGTTCTAAAACAATTCATATAAAACTTCAATCTATGGGCAAAAACGTCTGACTATATTTCTACAAATACAATCTTGTTTCTGCCCTGTAGAACAGATAAACCTCTAGAAAACTATTCCACAATCTGTTGATTCTCTAGGAAAAATTACAGATACATATATATATATAAATACACAGAGTTGGGGTGAGGAGAGAGTAATCCCAGAAGGTTTCTTGAGAAGTGCCATCTGATAAAAACACTGATACAAGTGGAACCGATTGAGGTAAGCAGCAGGCAATGAGGCTAGGAAGACAAGTTAGGAACAGATTATTACAGCCTTGAACACAATGCTCAGGAGCTCATCATTTATTCAGTAGCCAGTAAAAATGTCTCAATTTTTGTTTTTTAATATACAAAGACTGACATCATCAGACTGGTTTCAAAAAAGATAATGTTAGCAGCACTATGGAGGACAGATCAATTTGTCCAGAAACTCATGAGGGAAATGAAACAGGTTTCTGAACTACATAAACTGCAAAAAGGATAATTTTATTTTCCCACTTTTTTTTTTGGTACCAGGGATCGAACTCAGGACCTTGCACTTGCAAGGCAGGCGGTGGCACCACTGAGCTAAATCCATGGCCAAGCATAGATCTGAAAGACAATCCAGAGGAAGACTGTGCATGAGGGATGATGGAAAGTTAGAATTAAAGTTGAGACAAGTTTATGCTACAAGTTTATACAAGGTAAGGAATACAGAGAAGTCGGATATGGTTAGGCAGAAAATGATTTCAGAGATTTACTAGGAAAACTAGGAAAAGGAAGTGTCAGAGACATCAAGGAAAGAGTGTTTTGATTTAGAAACAAAAGCTATCAACACCAGGTAACAGAGAAGTGACATTAAGAGAGAGAGGTTAGGCCACTGAGTCTAACAATCAGTTAGGTCATTAACTATCAGTCAGAGCCCAGACAGTAAAGAATAAAGAAAGCAAAACAGATTACCTGCTGAAATCAATCTGTTGTATGTAGAAATATAGGACAGCAAAACCCTTGACTAGCAGTTCACAGGCTCTGGTCTCAGGGACTCTTCACACTCCTAAAAGCTACAAGAGCTTTTATGTGGGTCTTACCTATTTATGTTTTTTATATTGGAAATAAAAACAGGGACTTGGGAGTCTATCTCAGTGGTACAGTGATTGCCTATTATCCACAAGGCCCTGGGTTCCATCCCCAGCATCACAAAATAAGTAAATAAATATCTATTAGTTCATTTTGAAAACAAAACATATCACATATTAAATGACACTTATGAAAATCACTGTATTTTCCAAAATAAAAATAATTTTGTGTGAAAAACAGCGTTCCATATTTTTCTAAGTCCCTAAATGTCTTAACAGAAGATATTTGGAATGTCATTTGTTTCTGCATTCAATTTGTTGCAATATGTTGAGTCCAAAAATATGAAGAAAATCTAGACTCCCACAGATATGTAGCTGAAAAACAGAGGTATTATTTGAATAATCTTTTCAGATAATTGGATATGCTTCTTTGATATTACACCCAAAAACACAAGTAACTGTTTCTAAAAATGTAGTTGCAATGTGAAATCAGAAACCACTTTTAAAAAGTTTTCATAAGGTTCCCTTAAAACTCTTTAGTATTTTGTACTTTGCATTAAACATGCATGGTTTTGTAACTGCATACATTGATTATTGGGAAAAACTGATTCACTGAGTTACACAGATCCTTCAAATGTTGACATGTTTCACGATAAAGTATAAAAAGTTATGGGCCGGGGATTTAGCTCAGGGGTACTGCCGCCTGCCTCACAAGCACAAGGGCCTGAGTTCAATCCCCGATACCAAAAAAAAAAAGTCATATTCACTGATATCACCAACAATTTTATCAGTAAAGTCTTTAAAGTACACAGAAGAAAAACAAAGCCAAAAAAATTAAAAGTAAAAATATATACAAAAACAAAGAAAAGTACTCAGAAGCTCTAAAGCCCTCTGTTGTAGTTATGAGTTTTCAAAATTTTCAGTTTTCCCTGGAATGATTTTTATTAATGGCAACAAATACTATCAACTGTTTTCCTTTAAGTGACAGATTCACTGCATCCATTTTCAAAAAAATATCTGCTAAACCTCCAAATCTGAATAACCACAGTTCCTCACTCAGTCTTTCAGGTAAAAATGACGCTCCATGATAAAAGTACCTAGTTCTGCTTGCAAGTCACAGAACCACACAGTGCCTCATCTTTGCAATCAACCATTCACTGTACTTTGGTATGTAGCAGAAATGCTTTATATGTATGCCCCTGTTTTGACAGATACAATATTTTAAAATGTGAGATTTAGTAACTTTTACTGCTTCATCAAGGATATCACTGCATGTGCATGGCGGTGAGTATTATAAGGAATTCAGCAATTTGGTGCCATTCCTTTGATTCACAGTAAGGTACTAACAGTTTTACTCACTGAACTCTGCACTACCCCTACAAGTGTTAACATAGTGAAAGGCAGATAACAGCTTAATATTACCATGAAAATCACTTGGACCTCCTACTTAACTCAGGGACCCCTCTAGTTCTTCAAGCTACACTGTGAAAACCATCACTAGACTATCCAAAACTAATCATTTTCACAATTTCTCTGCAAACAATGATTTGATTAGAGGAATCCAAGATAAAAGCAGATGGTAAACAAGAAACCTCCTAGAATAAGGAGTTTCTGAACAACAAGTAAGTGGCTTCTGGGATGGTTCCTCAGGTAGGGGAGGATCAAGAACTATGAATTTCTAAAACACGGACTTACTTTGATGGCCCGTTTTTCTCTCATTCTCATACCAACAGTCTATGAGAACTCTATCAAGCTACAAATTAAAAGAAAGAAAACAAGTATGACAAGACAATAATGATGACTAGGCATGTCTGTAATCCCAGCACTCAGCAGATGGAGGCAGGAAGATCTCAAGTTCAAGGCCAGCCTGGGCTATATGTCAAGACCCTTGTCTCAGATAAACAAATAAATAAACAAACAAATTAAAATTTAAAACTTTAAGAAAATAAAAGAGAATGATACTGAAAAGATTTTCATCAGATAATAGTGGAGTTTCTTCGAAATGTGAACTTTACAGTTTACTCCCATTTTTATAGAAACTAAATTCTTTTTACCAATAGTCAGATCCTAACCACAATACTGTGTTGAGTTGTATTTTTTTTACAGAGAAGTTTCACCTCTTTGTTTCATATTTGAAAGAAAGATGTTCTAATACTACCTCACATATAAAATTTGATGTAGTTCAAAGCGCTTCTCATTTGACAAGAAAATCATTAAACTTTACAAAGAAACATCTATTTGCTTACCACTGTGCATCCAGCACCTAGCTCAGCCCTTTTACAAAATGCTCAGTAAAGACCTGCTGAATGTTGCAGTAATTCAAATGAAATATAAACCCCAGTAACAGACCCTAGTATTAGACCCACTGCTCTTTCTACTGTGTGATATCTTTTCCACAGCTCTCTAACACCTACGAGAGCCTTAATGGAACTATCACAACATACACTGAGAAAATAAAATATTACCTAGTATACTGAAAAGTCTCCTGTAGAGTAGGTATTATTTAATAGGTTCTCATTTAGACCACAGCTTAAAACCAAACCAGCACTATTGTTTTTATCCCTAAATGCTTGCTACCTGAATTAAAGCAACAAATCGATTTTCCATTCCTACATAAAAGGACAATAAGGTACAACTCAACTCAATCATCATACATTGATCACTACCTTCACACAGACTACCCTAAATATTTCATTCTCTGATGATTCAGAATGGTTAATTTTCTAAAATGTAGACACTTTACTGCCTTAAAAAGAACTTCAGATAAAAAGGAGACTGAGCACTATGGCATCCTTTTTTCTTTTTAAAATATTCCCTGTCAGTTTGACATTTGTCACTATTTCCAATAGAAACACAGCACAGAAAATTTCGAGTACTTGAACTCTTATATTTAGTCTAGATTTTAAAGAGATTAATCAATTTTAAACTAATTAAAACCACCACTAAGTATAAAACTGGAATTTAATCATAGAAACGGCACAAAATTAAAGAATATAATTTATCAATTGAGGGACTGAACTTACGTCAAATTACATTTTATTCTGATTTACATGCTATGAATGAAACCTCATTCCACAGAATGAGGCGACCTGCCCAAGATATGGCCAGATGAAATGGTCTTCTGTTGTAATATAAAGCATTTGAACTAGATACCCTTTAAAAAAAAAAAAAGAAAAGAAAAAGAAAGAAAAGAAACTTAAAAGGGAGACCATAGACTCCATCTTCTCTGGTGGCTTAGAAAGAAAAGAATGTTTCGAATCTCTAAGCCTAGACTTGGCCTCACAGTTGGCAATTGGGACAAAATCAGTTCAGAGGTCAGCCTGACCCCAGAGATTTATATCCCATCTGTTGGTGATACAAACAAGCCATTAGCAAACCATACCCTTCTGTTGCTCTGCAGCTACCCAGTCCCTGCTGTGGTTTTCACCCACCTTATCCCTGAAATTACCCTAGGTGCTAATTAACATGTCAGCTATGGAGAAGCATTCTTCCAACTACTGCAACTTTTGCTTCTCCAGTGTTCTTTCATCCTTCAATTGTTCTCCTAACGTTAGCAGTGAGGGAAATACTTTGCAGTACATTCAATATCTGCCCTGTCCCATTTTTCTACCCAAACATGGATTCCACTCTCAATTTCAGAATAAGCAGTAGGAAAACAACAGATAACAGAGAAATTAGAGCTCTTAGGCTTAACTTAGGGCCACAGTCAAAAGAGAAGAGATAATTCAGAAAGAGGAAGGAAAAATCTAAGAGGTTCATAGTGCAGAACACTTACTTTTAGGAACAGAGTGTCCCTTAGACTTCTGGTGAGTTGCCCAGAGCCTCTTCAGTTTCAATCCAAATGACAATGCTCCTTTGAGTCCTTCTCAAGTACTGTTTCCACCACTAAAAATTCGATCTACAAGAGCTCGGATGTACTGGTAAAAAATGTCAGGGGCCCCCATGTGGGCCTCAAGCCTCTTTTTAAGTAGGCCCACTTCTCTGTCCTGGGCCAACTCCCCTGTGCACTATCATCCTTCTTCTTCCAGGTGCCAGGTATTCAGCCTGTTTCTTCTCTTCTGAGCTGCCACCACCTACTCTATTTCTCAGGGTTCCTCTAACCCCAAGACTGGCTGTGGAGTAGGACACCAGCTTCCCCCCTTCCTTGCTGTCCCTGCAAATAAACATATAGGCTCTTCTAGTTTCAGTATTTTTCTAATGGCTATAAGAAAATAGAGAGGGAACAACAAAAAGCAACAATATAGTACCAGAGATTAAGATTACAATAATTGTCTTCATATTAAAGTTCCTGCCTCCAAAATTTAAATTTTCTAAATATTTTGTATTGAGCACTATAAAAAATACAAACTACTAACACATAGATAAACAAATATACTCTAAACCAAATCCAACCTTATATAAAGATACTCTGCTTTTCTAAATAACATACTTAAAACACGGGTCCAAAAAATAGCAAACAGGTAATTCTTTTCTTTTTAGAATGTTCTCTCATCATCTATTGAATTTAGTACACGTTTAAAAGCTTGCTTTATAATGAGTATCAGAAAAATGTTCAAAGCATTTTATCCAATGTAAATGGAAATTCATATACGAAAAGCACATTATGATTTACAAAAAGACAAGCATGTCAAAAGTAGCTGATCTTAAAATTTTGAGAAAAATCTTAAAAATCTTGAGATTCCATCTCTAATTCTAAAGTTTTAATTTTATAAATGGTGTTTAAAATCAGAATGCCTCATTTTCAGACATGTTAGTGAACATTTATAACAACGTCAAAATTACACTGGCTCTCTCTTTTAAAGTAACAGTAAACTTGGCAGTGTGTTATTGTGATAATTTAGACTCCAACAGACCTTATAATATCAAAAGGTATTTTATCAAATATTAAGCTATGAAGCAGGGGATTATAATGAAATTAATTAAGCAGTTACATTCCTATAAAGGCAAAGGAATTCTAAGTGCTGGGAGATCAGGAATGACACTGACTGGATTTCCTGCATGATTTTTTTAGCCACTTAATTCATTTAAGTAGTTTTTTTTTTTTTAAGACAGGTACAACTTAAAACCAAAAACAGATCATTTTATCTCATTTGTCTAGGGGACTGCCATTTAATCAAACTAAAGAAATTCAGATACTTTAAAAAACATGTTCCAGTGACTATGCTAACGTCTACTTACTTACAGAACATTAGAGACCTGGAATAAAAACATGAAACAAAACCTCAGCATGACTCTTCCAGACGTCCATACATTAAAAAAGAAGTTTAATCTACTGTGTATTCTACACTCAGATACGTTTTTCCCCTTAGGACTGAAATCAAATTACATCCTTTGCTCCTAAAGAGGATTTCACGCTCTCTCCTTGGCTCCCGTACTCTAACACAACAATGCAGCCACCGTTCGGAAGCCCGGCGTGGGGAGGGGGCATTACACTCAGAGACACGAATTAAATCGCACTAGCTAATGCCTCCCCTCAATAATTCACTCTCCCCCGGCAGCAGAAAAAACCAAACCGCTACAGCCTCTTCAATCGCCCTCGCCACAAACCGTGGCGCGGGTGGCGGTCAATGGGACCGGGGCCCACGGCGCCCCCAACCCGGCCTGGCGCTCCCGCGGGGCGGCGTGTAGCGGGCGGGCAGGCGGGCGGGACTCACCGGGTGGAGGTGCCCTTCCGCACATCGCACATCATGCACTTGAAGGCCTCGGCGCTGTTCCGGAAGGTGCAGACGCTGCAGTCCCAGTAGCCCTCATCCGAGGACGGCTTCGGCTGCCGCTTCGGCCTGCAGGACACAACCCGGACACGACGCAGCGCGGGGTCACCACAGGGCGCGCCCGGGCCCGCGGCCGCCCGCCCCGCCCCCAGGTCCGCGCCCCCCGCCCGCGGGCCCCCGGCGGCCGCTCGCGCGAGCTCGGTGAGGACGGCGGCCCTGACACCCGGGGTGACGCCCGCGCCGCCGCCATCGCGGCCCCATTGTGGGGCTGCCGCCGCCGGCGGCCCCTCACGCGGCAGCGCTCGGCCGGCGGAGTCGCCCCCGTCCTCGGCCGGGGCTAAGCGGCGAGCGCGGCGGCCCAATCTGCCCGAGGCCCTGCCGGCCCCGAGCGCGGGCACCGCGGCTCGCTCACCTGGTGGGGCTCTTCTTGTCTCCCATGGCTCGGCTCCCAACCAAGCTCAGAGGCGCAGCCGCGGCCGCGGTGTTTGTCAATAAGGAGGGCGAGCAGCCGGGCGGAAGCGGGCGGGGAGAAGGAGGGGTGGGGAGGCCGCGCCGCGAGCTCGCGAGCCACCGCCGGAGCCCACGCAGCCGCCAGCTGTCGGGGAAACTCCGGCTCGACCACGTGACCCGCGCGAGCCAACTGCCGCCCGCGCCGGAGACTTCAAACGCGGCCAGCGCGGCTTGGCGCCTCGGCTAGCTCGCGCGCGGGCGGGAGGGGTGGCGCTGCGGTCTCGGGCGCCACTGCTTCCCCCGAGTGCGGCCAGCCGGCCCGGCGCGCGCTCCTGAGCCTGAGCCGGGGAGCGCGGGGCCGCTCGGTCCTCCCCTGCCAAGCCTGCTCCACGATGCGGTCGGCAAGGACGCCAGGTCTTGGCCTCCCCGGCCACTCAGTCCCCTCCCTCCCCCCAGGGTACCTGCAGAAGGACAGAACCTACACTGAGCGCCCTCGCCAGGTGCCCCACACGCTGCCTTACCCACACAAATACTTCATCAAGTAGGGATTGTCACCCTTAATTTAGCAGAAACGAAACCGTAGCTCCAGAGAGGTTAGTTGACTTCCCATGGGTTACATAATTAGAAAATGACAAGGCCAGGAGTGTAATCCCGGGTTAATTCCAAAAGCGTCTTTTTTGGCCTCACAGGAGTCTGCCGTAGCTTCTTTTAGAAGAAAAGGGGGGTCGGGGATTTAGCTCAGTGGTTCCAGCGTCTGCCTTGCAAGCGCAAGGTCCCGAGTTCAATCCCCGGTACCAATAAAATAAAGAAAAGAAAAGGCATGCACATAGTCCTTTGGATAAAAACGAGTTTGCGTAAACCCTGACACTGTTGACCAAGGAAAGAATATTTGCCTCGCAGGTCTCATGAGTTCAATGTCCTAGAGACCCTCATCTAGTACACACTAGATTATCAGCCATCTAACGGGACAGAGCTCCAATCCCGCCTCTCCAATCTATTTGGTAATCCACAACCAGATAAAAGATAAAATGCTGGTAACATTATATCACCAGGTTTATCAACCAGGTTTATCAAGAACGAAGGGCTCCTAGACTCCTCAGCCTGGCATTCTAGGCCTTCCATGCATTCTTCACTACCTCACCATCAGAAAACTGCCTCCTGGTAAAATGAAATTCATTCTCTCCCCCAGAATCATTCCCTTCTTTGTGCACAGGCTTACTTCTGCATAAACTACAGTATTTCCCTCTTCTGTCTATACTGTTTGTGCCTATCTTTCCGAGCTTATATCAGGTTCACCTCAAGCCCAGGTCCTCAAATAACAATTGTATAGCTAACTAAACAACAAAGGAAATACAGTAGCCAGAAGGCCGGTGTTCTCAGCTTGTTTCCCTTTCCCTTATCTGATAAACTTTGGACATTTTGATTAATTTCTATAATTCTCAAATTCTTCATCGATCAAAATGGCATCTGTATGAGGTGGTTGTGTGGAGCACTATTAGCCAAGGACTTTGTAAACCTTATGTGTATGTATTAAAGACTTCAAAGTACTCTGCAAATTTTCTCATAAAGTAATCTAACCTTTCATTTTAAAGACAAAGAATTTAGGGTCCGGGTTAAATGGCTTTTCTTTAATGTAAAGGCCGGGATTAGAGCTCAGGAATCCTATTAGTCTTTTACCAAACCGTGCTTTCTGATGAACCAGCTCATCCCAGGTGATACCGGTCTCTGCCCTCTTTGCAGCACCTGTACTTTTTACAAATGTCACTTTTTGTGTCTCAGATCCAGTGATTAAAGAAACCCAGAAAACATGAATATGATTAAGAAAATGTCCAAGAGAAAGAGAGCCACAGCCTGTTCTTAATCTCTTGCAATGGGTAATGGGTAAATTTAGCTATAAGTCACTTCATTTTTTCATCTGTAAGAGTTAAAGCTATTATCACAACTAAATCCCTTCCAAGTCTAAGAAATTGTGGGTTTTGGTTTTTGTGTGTGCGTGTGTGTGGTTTTGCAATAGAACCTAGGGCCTTATGTTCATAAATCGAGCACTCTACCAATGACTTGCATCCCCAAACCATTACGATATTTTAAAATTCCTCATTTGGAAGAATTATCAAGGAGGCGATACAAAAACTGCTCTACTTGCAAAAGCCACAGCAGTAATGGTTTTTTGGGTTTTTTTGTTTTGCTTTGTTTTGTTTTGTTGTAATGCTGGGGATGAAGCATACTTGGCAAGCACTCTACCGCAGAACTACACCCCTGTCCAACAAGGTATTTTGAATCAAAAGAAAGTTAAACACTAAAAAATTCCAGATGCTGTAAGTACCAGTTCACTAGACCATAACATCCACCACTACAAAGAAAACTATACCTGTAAATCATAAACTAAAAGAAAGGCAAGAACTTTTATTTGTTATCTTAATTACTGCATCTCCAACCCATATAACAGTGTGACACGTATTCTGAGCTGGAACAAATTAAGTTGTGTCATAATTCTTGAAAAAGGAGATCTTCAGTTTTGAGACTTGTTAAGCATATTACATGCAGTGGATGGGCAATAACTGCTGAAATGTGTAACAACTCTTCAAACTGAACTTTAAAATTCCCCACCTCCTTGTAGAAGAACCAGGAACCTAGTTTTTGTAGAACACAAAAGCTCATGCCTTTGTACTGTACCAGCTTCCTCCTATTTATTGATATTTCTTTTAGAAAAAATCTATGCCTGTAGTAGGCTTAGGTTGAAAGAATAACTCCAGAGCTACCCCTATTTCTCCATAAAAAGTCACATACTTTAAACTGTTTCCCTATTATCTGGAAGAGTAGACAGTAGAAAATAGAAAAGATCTTTATCACAGGAGTGGTCCAGATTCTTACCCATTCAGATGTCTTTCCAATACATTAGCAGAGATCAGTACTTTAGACATACAATTCATTAGGGTCACTTGTAAAGTGACACAAGTTCTTTAACAAGTTTTAACAATTTAATAAGAATGATGTTTTCTAATGACTCGTCTTCTAAAAATTAAATTAATCCCTAGGTAATTGATATAGTAATATCCATTGCTATTGCAATATGCTTCCTAGAATAGGAGAGACTGGAGAAGTTACTGAAACTATGCATGTGATCCTATGCACAGATGAGCAGTAATCTGCGCCTCCCCCCCCCATACAGGGAATTGAACTCAAGACCTTGCACTTGCCAGGCAGGTGCAGCGCCACTGAGCTATAGCCCCAGCCCAAGTAATCTGTTTTCTGTGGAGTGAATGAAAAGATTTGAAAGCCCTTGTCTTAGATCAAGAGAGACTATGGAATCCCAGAGACCCTAGATGGTTATTAGTCCTGAGTCTATTAGGCAAACACAACAACTATAAAAACCAAATAGGAGCTGGGAGTGGGTGGCACATCCCTGTAGTCCCAGCACTCTGGGTGACTGAGGCCCGAGGATCAAAGTTAGACCCAGGCCTGGGCAACTTAGTGACTTAGCGAGACCTCATCTCAAAATCAGAAAATAAAAAGGGCTTAGGATGTAGTAGTTCAGTGTGAAGGCCCTGGTGGGGTCAGTCCCCAGTACCACCAAAATAACAAGACAAAACAAAACAGCCACCATACAGAGTGGTCTCCCTTACCCAAGATCCTAATAAATGCCTGTGATACTAAACCCTATACATACACTATGTTTTTCCTATACATACCTACCATTAAGTTTAATGTATAAAAAAAAGTTTAATGTATAAATTAGGCACAATAACAGACTAATAATAAAAATGATAAAATAATGCAATCATAACAACACTATAATAAAAGTTATGTGAATGCCCCCCAAGTCCTTATTGTGATAACGTGAGGTGATACAGTGCCTGTATGATGAAACGCTGTGAGGTGAATGACTCAGGCATGCAGCATAACATTAGACCGAACTAGATAAGGACTCCTTTAGCACAGACACTGGGATACTTCACCAAGTGATCTGATAAGCCAAGACAGCTACTATGTGACTGCAGTACAGTTAGAGTGTACAGCACGGATGAACTGGACAAAGGAATAATTCAGGTCTCAGGGGAGATAGAGCAGGATGGCGTGAGATTTCATCACACTACTCACAGCGGTGTGCAATTTAAAACATGTTTATTTCTGAAATTTTCCGTTTAGTGTTTTCATACCATGGATGAATGTGGGTACCTAAAACACGAAGACAAAAACCAGATAAGGGGACACTGTTATATTATAATTGAATATACTTAGTAGGCAACAGTAGCTAATAATCAAAATGAGAAGTGCCATCTTATTTATCAACTGGCATTTGAGATAAAATGGGGTTATTAAGAAAGAAATGAGCTACAAACCTTCCCTGAGAGAAGGAGCTAGAAATGAAGTATTGCAGTGCTAGCTTAAGGATGTGTGTCAGTGGTAGAGTGCTTGCCTAGCATTCAGGAGACCCTGGCTTCAATCCCTAGCATTGAGACGGGGAGCAGGGGGAGCTATAATAATAAAAGCAATCACATTTTATGAGGTTGGCTTTTGTGGGTTTCATTTTAGTTAGTATTCTTTTGGTTCTGCAAAATGGAGATACCTTTATTGATTTTAGGGGGTGTAAAAGTTACACATCACCAGTTGCATTAGTTTTCTAGGGTGACGTTAACAAAGTTTCTGCAGGCTGGATTGTTTAAAAAAACAAATTTATTTTCTCACACTTGTGGAGGTTACAAGCTCAAGATGTCAGCAACCTTGCTTTCCTCTGAGGCCTCTTGCCTTGGCGGGCAGATGGCCTCTGTGTCCTCACATGGTCTTCCCTCCGTGTGTGTCTGTGTCCTGCTCTCCTCTTCTCAAGGAGGATACCGCTCCCTTGATTAGGACCTACCCCAAAGACTTCATTTTAATTGAATCATCTCTTTAAAGACCCTGTCTCCAAACATAGCCTAAAGACTGCAACATAATGAATTTGGAAAGAGACACATTTCAGCCCATAATATCAGTGTAAAAATTTCGAATATCAGCAGATATTTTAAAAATTGACTTCTCCAGCACATTCCTGTCCCACATTCACAACCCTTATATGCACCCTTGCAGGCTAGATATGTTTGGTAAGTAAGACATTTGGGGATTTTTTAAAAGGCAGTACAGTATAAATACTACATTATTAATTGACAGAGGTTTCTCAGATAGTGACCCATAATCAAAAACATTAATATTTCTCAAAAACATAAATATTCCAAAAAACCATAAATGTTTACTTTAAGTGGGAAAATAAAAGCCTATAAACTATCTCATATTAGATCTATTCAGGTTTTGCTGCTAAATGAATGAATATAAGTCAGGTAAAATATGAAAACACTTTCAATTTTCAGCGCTTTTGATTTATGGGATTGTAGGCAAAGAATTGTGGATCTAGAAGAATTTGAGGAAGAATAAAGATTGAAAATGTTCACACTCGTTGATACAGCACTTCCACTCGGGGGGATAAATCCTAGAGAAGCAACCTGATGTTCATAAAAAGCTTCTCT
Source organism: Heterocephalus glaber (assembly GCF_000247695.1). The sequence continues at coordinate 2,079,545 of NW_004624917.1, forward strand.
GTGGAAGCAATCACAGCAGATTTTTATTTTTTTTGCAGTACCTGGGATAGAACTCAGGACCTTGCTCTTGCCAGGCAGGTGCAGAGCCACTGAGCTACATCCCCGGGGCTGCAGATATTTTAAGAAACATTAAAAATAACCTTCATGGGGCCGGGGATGTAGCTTAGTGTTTCCGCCGCCTGCTTCACAAGCTCAAGGACCCGAGTTCAATCCCTGGTACCAAAAAAAAAAAAAAGAGTCCTCTGTATTTGGTTGGGGATTTAGCTCAGTGCTTCCAGCACCTGCCTCACAAGCGCAAGGTCCCGAGTTCGATCCCCGGTACCAAAAAAACAAAAAAAACAAAAAAAACAAAACCTTCATCCTTGTCAGGAGAGAGACAGTTAAATAAATTGTGATCTAACAGAGAACTGGATTTTAAGCAGTCATTAAAACCTATTGATGAGGAATTTGTAGCAAGAGAGAATGCTTATGTTATAAATATAAAATTGAATATACGATATAGGCCAAAACATATGAAAAAACTCAGAAGAAAACACACCAAAGTATTAATGGTGGCTTTTCAGTCTCTCGATTTCATTTCACCGAAGTTGTGACTCTTCATAAAGTTTGCTTCTTGCCTCCTTAAGTACCCTCTTTACTCCTCAATCCTTCCTTCTCTGTCACCCCTTCCCCACCCACTCCTTTCTAAGAAGTCTCTATTTCATTTCATGACCTGGCTATAACTAGTGGCATCGCTGACCAGGTCTCCATTCCTCGTGTTTGCCTCTTTACTCCAACCCAGTCTACCGCTAGCTTAAAGGTAACTTCTATTTCTAACATATTGGCTCTCATCCACCTTCCCTAAACCCAGGATATAGGATCCATTAGTGAGGGACACTTTGAGCAAGCATTTAGAAGACAGTTTCAAGGCTTTACCCCACGCCTCTGGAGAGGGAGCATGGATTCCGTAGTGCTGGTGTCCCAGATGAAGACATGTAAAGCTGGTTCTGCAAACGTGGGGAAACTGCAAATTGGATTCAGCTTCTGCCAAAGATAGGAGCTGCTGCGCTGCGGTGAAACACCAAGAAGCCCGAAGAGGACTGGAAGCCAACAAACAGCACATGGCCAGGAAGTACCTTCTTCCTCTGGCTTTGCAGTCTCCTCATGGCACCCTCTACCGGCAGAGCTCGAAGCAGCAAGCTCATCTAGCCAGATACACCTCCCCGAGTCACCAAGCCAAGGACAGAGCCTAGGCTGGGTTTGTGGAAGAGAGAAGTGACTTCTCTGACTACTCACCATCCACACGAGTCTCTACACGTATACAAATTGTATACAACATGCCAGACACCTCCAGCTTTCCCCCTGGATTCTGCCATCAAGTAGATAAAGACATTCTCACCCTCCCTCCAAAATGAGGGAACGCTGTGTCCTAGCATTCATTACACCAGCCTCTGTAAGGTAGTCACCTCGCCCATCTCTACACTATTTTAATTCCTTTTAAAATTCAGTGACAGTCTAATCGGATAGAGACTAAAGTTTGAAGTTAACCTCTAACAGGACTTAAGTAACAAAAGGAAAAAAAAAAGAAGAAGAAGAAGAAGAAAATAGCCCAAATACACATGCACAGACATAAGAAGCCAGGAAGAAAAACGTGTGGAGATGCAACAGTCCTTTCTGTATCAGGCCACAGGACCATAGTTGTAACTTTTCCTCACTATTTCATGTTTCCTGTTTCTTCATTCCAAGCTGAGTTCTTTACTTGGGGAGGTGACCCAGACCTTCATCACCGATCAGGAATGAAGCTGGTCCTTGAATGAATGAATGCTCAGTGGTCCTGATTTGGTTTGGTTGCTAACATCACGAACCAAGATGAACAATGTCACATCAGTTTTTGTACTGATGTTAGGGCCAAATTGTATGTCTTTCCAAGTTTACATGTTGTCGTTTGGATGCTAGCTTTTGTTACTGGACTGAAATACCATAAGGTCCTCTCCAGAATTCTTTGGGCCGAGGGCTGGAGATGTAGCTCAGCAGCACTGCACCTGCCTGGGAAGCACAAGGCCCTGAGTTCAATTTCTGGTTAAAAAAAAAAAAAAAAGAATTCTTTGGGCTGAAAGACATAGTCATTTTTACCTCCAAAATATATCAGCAACCCAATTTTACCTTTGTAGTCAAGTTCAGTCTTCCCATCCAATAAAGTAACTCCATTATGAGTATTATTATTATTATTTTTTTGGTACCAGGGATTGAACTCCAGTCCTTGCGCTTGCGCAGCGGGCGGCGAAACCACTGAGCTAAATCCCTGGCCCAAGCAACTCCATTATTTAGCTGTTGGTTCTGTGGCATGAGGAGCACTAAATATCCAGGTGGCAGTTTTATCTTCCAGTTCAACAGAACCATTGCTGTGGACTCAAGGAAGCATCTCAGCCCTGGGATACAAAACCTCCACTTTAGTAGAATTCAGTGTTTGAATGGTAAACAAAAGTTCTGAAAGTAGGTCTAATAGGGAGAAGAGAATGCCTTTTCCAGCTCTTGATTCCTGTATATATTGTGGCTATGGGAAAGACAGAACCACATTTTGGCCTCTGATTCAAAACATACACTGCATCTTGCAAGACAGTACTACCTTCTTTCAAGATGTTGTGTGTAAGTCAGCTGAGTCTTCACTAAGCCATTTTGCTGTTTGTGTAGGTTAGGTGCTTCTGGAGGATGGAGTATATGGTATAACTAATGAAGTTAGTGAGCATGAGCCCGTTGCCACATTTCCTTTGATATGAAATTAGCTCATTAATCAGAAGTAATGTGCATAATACAATGAAAATGAGTAAGCCATTTTATGAGTCCATGGATAGTGGTGCCAGCAGAAGTAGTATAGGCAAGGAAGGTAAATCAATACCCAGAATATGTGTCTATCCTAGAGAAAAGATCTCTGTCCCTTTCCATGATAGAAATGTTCCAACATCATCAACCAAGCCCCAGATAGCTGGCTTGTTCCTCCAAGGAAGGTTGCTAGTAGGAGACCCAGTGTTGGTTAGTGTTTTGGCTAGTTAGGCACTCAGTAATGGCAATGTGGCAAGGCCACAAAGTCAGGCTTGGTGAGAAAATCATATTGCCAAGCCCACAAAGAACTTCTGTTCTGAACAACATGACCATTTTACACTTAACATGCAAAGGCTCCACCTGGCACCCACCTAGCAACTGTTTTCGATGCAGCTATCCAGGCCACTGGGCAAAAGCTTGCCATAATCTCAGGCCTCCTACAAAGCCATGTCCTAATTGTGGACAGTGGAGTCACTGGAAAATGGGTTGCCCTCTGGGGAATTCAGCCCCTCCCCTGAGTTCTCTCCCTTCCAAGAGACCTGATGCATCTGGGGAAGACCTCGTGGCCCTCATGCCCTTATCTTCAGCTGCTGATTGGTTCAGCCTAGACAAACAAAGGCCTCATTACATTGGCAACATCCCCTTGCCCAGAAACAAGATATCTATACAACTGTAAAGAATGTCTTGTGTTTGTGAGTACTGTGTTTGTATTTGTTCACAAGAAAAAGAATCTGAAAACCAAGACGCTAGCACCAGCTACCAGATAACACCTCCACACATACACAAACTGCCATGCTCCTACACCTTACTTTTTAAAAAGTGAGTTAGTTTATGGCCTTAGATTACTTCAGCTGTGCTGTGGAAGTTGTAGTTTTCTTATGAAGAACAATTGTTAGTTATGATTTCCTGTCTCCTTTCTGCCTATCTTTCATTTCTTCTATCCTACCTCAAAAGGAGAAAAGAAAAAGAAAAAAAATTGTTCTTTGAGCGTAGAGCTATCCTGTCAGACCTTCCCACACCAGGCTAAGACATACTTGGGTAAGATTATATGAAGAGAGACAAAAGGTGAGCAGAGAAAGTGGAGGTGGTTGAAGGTTTCTACCAACTCCTTCTATAACCTCATCGTTGTGGAACTGAAAAAAAAACGGGGTTGGGAAGAACTGGCTATTTTGAAGGTGTAGCATTAGCTCTTCCTGCTATCCCAGACTGTCAGGGCATTTGATAAATGGTCACACACCAAGACACCAACAAAGGGTAATGCACTGTTTCATAAAGCAAGCCAAATCAAACCATAAAACTGCTCCTTGTGGACTGAGTCAGAGGACAAAGTAACAGAACAAAGGGTACCACAGTACTCTACCTGTGAGCAGTACCTATCATCCAGGATTGTAAACATGATTGGCAATAAGGTGTACATGGCACACAGTAGCCCCTCAAGAAGTTATTATTATTATTATTGTTATTATTATTATTATTATTTGGTACTGGGGATCAAACTCAGGACCTTGCACTTGCAAGGCGGGCACTGGAACCACTGAGCTAAATCCCCAGGTCAAGAAGTAATTTTTTTTTTTTCTGTTTTTTTCTTTTTTTTTGGTCTTTTTGAAACAGGGTTTCTCTTTGTAGTTCAGGCTGGCCTTGAACTCACTATGTTGCCCAGGCTTGTCTCAACCTCATGACGATCCTCCTGCCTCAGCCTCCAGAGTGCTAGGATTACAAGCATGTACCACCATGCCTGGCAGTAATTATTTTTCTATGTTTTGCTAATTTTTTTGAGACAGGGTCTCACTATGTAGTTTTTACTGGCCTTGAATCCACTATGTAGCCCAAGCTGGCTTCAAATTTCAGTGATCCTCTTGCTTCACTATGCCCTGCTTTTGTTTTGCTATTTTTAAAGGAAATCCTATATGCTAGTTATAGAAACACACAGAACTGGGACTTCTGGGAAGATGTCAGAGTGGTGAATAGTAGGGAAAGAGCCTCTCTGAGATTTGGTGTTCAGATGCTGGAATATAGCAACATGAGGAAGAGAAGGATGGAAGTGGGCCCCTGGGACCTAGCAAGGATCTGAAGTGAGAAGTGAATCCCATAGGGAGCACAAAGAGAGAAACTTCAACAAAGAAGGAGGGGGCAAGTGGTCCTTTCCCCCTGAGCCCTGACTCACTGCATGGGAAGAGCAACTTGATCCTGCAGATGCATGGTAACTACTGGTGACCCCAGAGACCTCCACACAGAAATGCACAAGTGGAACAGAGAAGTGGACTCAACACTTCAGTGGCTGTTGAGTTATTTGGGTTCACATGTACTCCAGGAGAGGATGATTGGCTGGTAGCCGTCTTAGACAGGGCCCAACTGAGCCCAAAACTCTGAGTACCTGCAGGCTGGCTCCATCAGGGTGAGGCAGAACTGAGTTCAAGTCAGCAGGAGTCAAGGAGACAAGTTCAAGCCAGCAGGAGGCAAACAGGGTAGTGCAGGCTGAACAAAACAGGTTCCAGCCTCACAGCCAGAAACCAGCCTGAGATTCAGAACTAAAGGCACAGGCTTGCTGGGGTTAACCACTACACTGCCATAAATCTATGGCTGACTAATTGGGATTAGTCAACATGAATGTGGACTCTGCCTGTCCACTTTGGCTACAAGTGACAGCAGAAACATGCCTTGAAGTGGAATTTTTTTTCTCTTATTATCTCCTTTCTTAAATTTTCCTGGGTTTGATTTTGTTTTCTTTTAGTCTTGATTATTTGTTATTGTTTTTCATATAAGTGTGAACACTGTTTCTAGTTTTTTGTTGTTGTTCTGTTAATTTCATTTCTTCCTTCTTTCTTTTCTTCCTGTCATCTTCACCAGTTTCCCTTCTTTGTTCTCCAGCCTTGCTTGTAATCTCTTGTTCTTCTCTTTCTCTATTTTTTTCCCCTAACCTCCTTCAAATTTTCTCCCCTGAGGATAAAATCTCCATACTGAGGGCATATTTACAGTATACAATTTTCTGGTTTGTTTTAGATTTTCTTATATAACAAAAAATCTAGTTCAAATGATTAAAGGTTGCAAATCAATAGTTACTACAGTTTGTCATTGTCTAGGGAGTATTTGATGCTATGATTGTTGTTGATTGTACTACTTTAGCTAATGTGATGTACTTGTTCTAATCAGGTTTTCTTCTTGGTTTGGAAAGTCTGAGATTGTTTAAGGCTCATAAATAATACCCTTTGGCCAGTGCCAAAGAACCATGGGTGAGGCCAAATAGGCAGCAAGTTCTCATCCCCAGTGAACTGAAGAGAAAGGATCTTGCAACAGACTGAAAACCCAAAAGCCAGCTACATTAATACTTATTTTATACTTGTTTATACATTAATATTTTATATAGTTGAGTACACTGGTATTTGGTGCCTATATGTTCATGATTGTTATCTCTTCCTCTTGGACGGTTCCCTTTACAAGGATGTAGTGACCTTCTTTGTCTCTCTTAATCAGGCTTGGCTTGAAATATACTTTGTCTGCAAATGGAATAGCTACCCCTGCTTTTTTTCTAGGTTCCTGTCACATGGGGTATTGTTTTCCATCCTTTGAGCTTCAGTCTATGAATTTTTTTTTAATTAAATGTGTTTCTTGTGTGCAGCATATTGTTGGGTCGTGCTTCTTGATTTATTCTACTAATCTGTTTCATTTGATTGGTGAATTGAGAAGATTAACATGGATGGTTATAAATTATATATATTGGCTTATCCTTGACATTATTTTCCTTTTGTTGTTTCTCTGTTTTTCCCCTCTCTTTAATTGTTTGCCCTGCCTGGTGGATTTGTTCTGTTGGTGTTCATGGAGTTGTAGTCCTTGTTATCTCTTTCTAGAATGTCCTTGAGAACATTTTGGAGTGATGGTTTGGTGGTCATGAATTTCCTCAGGTGTTCTTTATCATGGAAATATCTTGTTTTTTGTTTTGTTTTTTGGTACCGGGGATTGAACTCAAGACCTTGCACTTTCGAGGCAGGTGCCAGAACCACTGAGGTAAATCCCTGGGCCCCTCATGGAAATATCTTATATCTCCATCAATTTTGAAAGACAATTCTGTGGGGTACCTCAATCTGCATTGGAGTTGTTTTATTTGAGGGCTTGAAATAATTTACTCCAAGGTTTTCTTGACTTGAGGGTCTGTGTTGAGAAGTCTGTTGTGGTTTTGATGGGGTTTCCTTTTATAGGTGATTTGTTTCTTTTCTATAACAGCTTTTAATACTCTGTTCTTGTGTTATTTATGGAATCCTGCCTATAATATGCCTTAGTGTAGAATTTTTTGGATCAGGGCTATTTGGAACACAATATGCCTCACTTATCCATATGTCAAATTCTTTTTCCATGCTTGGGAAGTTTTCTACCATTACTTCTGTGAACTGGTTTTTCAAAATGCTTTTTTTACTGACTCCAGTCAATCTTATGTTGTTCTTTTTTGCATCCTCTAGCAGCTATTGGATTAATTTTTCATGGTCCCTTGGTACTTTTACAAAATTTTTCTTTTCATCATCACTAACCACAATCCTGCCTTCCATATCTGGTATTCTGTCCTCACATTGGCTCATTCTGCTGTGTATACTTTCAATGGAATATTTAATCTCCTAGATATCTGTTTCAATCAGTTTCATGGATTCTATTTCTTTGCTATGTTGGGCATTCATGGTTTCCATCATTTTCCTAAGATCTTCTAGTTGTTTTTTTTTTTAAATCTGTATCTGCTGTAGAGTCACTAAGTTTGTCTTTCATTATGGTCACCATCTCTGTAGTTATCTCAGAAATTAAATCTCATTTGATTTTTCTAGAGCCTCATTCATCTGCTTTATTACTTCTATTGTTATTACTTCAGAGAGTCCAGGTGGGTGGCTTTTGAATTGTTCTACCTCATTGCCCCCTGAGTTTGCCTTTGGTGAGATAAAAGTTTGGAGTTGCATTTTAAGTGTTTTCTCATTTTCTGTTTTTTATAATTTAATATCTGCATTGTTGTTAGTAAATTGCTTATGCTTTATTGCTTAGCTTTATTGCTAGTATGTCGAACACTTAGAAAATTACAACTTTAATCTTACCTTGTTCTTTGCATCATTTAGCATTTTCTGGATGGATTTTTTCATGATCCCTTGCTATATTAAGGAATATCTCATTAGTTGATCACCAAACACAGCCCTGTCTGGAATGTCTGATATTGTGTCCTCCCATTGATCCTGCTGCCTATATTTTCAATAGAGTTTTTAATCTCCTGGATTTCTCTTTGAGACTATTTTATGGATTCTAGTTGTTTTCTATGTCTAGTATTCATTGTTTGCATGTCTTTTTTTTTTAGCTCCTTTATTTATTAGTATCTCTCAGGATTCATTAGTCATTTGTTTTATTACTGTCATTGTCTCTTTAATTACTTGTGCAATTATCTCTGCTTTGAATTTGCTGAGCTTCTTATTGATCTGTTTTGTTACTTCCACTGCTACCATTTCAGGTATTTCAGTTGCCTGGCTTTTGGTGTATTCCCCTTCAATGCCCCCTCAGTTTGCCATTGGGGAGTTGGGAACTTTTGGTGGGCATTTTGCTTGTGTTCTCTCTCTCTCTCTCTCTCTCTCTCTCTTTCTCTCTCTGTCTCTCTCTGTCTCTTTGTTTATTTGTTATCTCTGTGGAGACTTGCAGATTGCTTATGTTGGATAGCTTTATTGCTAGTATTGAGACCTCAAGGTAATGTCTTCTTTTCAGAGATATCTTCTGGGCACTACCTATTGGCCTTTATGTCTGCCCAGGATTCAACCACCCCCATTTATTAGGGCAGAACGTTGCAGCATAACTGGTCCTATGCCAAGTGCTTTGATATTGGACTGTAGTTTTGTTTAAGATCCCCAGGCAGTCTAGATATTGATACAGAGGGTTTTTTTGTTTTTGTTTTTGTTTTGTATCAGGCATCAAACTCAGGACCTTGTGTTTTCGAGGCAGGTGTGGTACTACTGAGCTAAATCCCCAGGTTTTGTTTTGTTTTTTTGAGACAGAGTCTGTTTCACTTTGTAGTCCAGGCTGGCCTTGAACTCACGGTGATCTTCCTACCTCAGCCTCCCAAATGCTGGGATTATAGACCTGTTCCACCACACCCAGCTAACAGAGGAGCTCAAATGATAGCAACAACTATGCCACTCTTGGTTAAAGTAGCAAAATCAGCAACAACAGCAGCAAAAACAAACAAGATAATGACATACTACAATAATTAACACTCTACCACCTTTAACCATAGGAAGGAGATCTATAGTTATAGTACTAATTCTAAGACAAATCATATATTTATATACAGTAGCTATCTACTCAACAGAGCAATTTTACCTAAATTCAGAATAGATATACACAGCAATCTACAGATTCATAAGTGTAAATGGTTACGGCAGTAAGAATAAGATGTGGGCCTGGGAACCTCAGGAAAAAAGAAAGAAAAAATTAGATTTTGAAAAAGTAAGCAATGGAAGATAGGAAGCAGGTGGTAAGATAGATACAAAAGGTCAGAGTAAGCAGTAAAATAAAATTGGTAGTAGTAGATAGCAGTAACAGAAAAAAACCAACTAAGAAAAGGATAAATAATAAGAAATAGAGATTAAATTAGAGGGAAGAAAAAGAAAAAATAGTACAGAAACAAGTTTAAAAAGAGTGAAAAAAAGAGACAAAAAAGAGGGACCTATTCAAACAAAACAATGTAATATTTAAAAGAGGAACAAGAAAATGGGTGATAAAACTCCAAAGGCCACCAAAAGAAAAAAAAAAAATTAAAATAGAGGAGAAAGAAAAAAATCTAGGTCAAACAAAGAGTTAAGAAAGAAAGAAAAAAGAAAGGAAGAAAAATTCCTCTGTATTTCCAGAAGTGCGTCTTTCTTCCAGTGGCTGCAGTCTTCTGTTCCACAAGTCACAGTCCTGTATAGCCCTCGGGCTTGTGTGGGGATCTCTGATACAGCAATAATAGGCAGTAAAATAGCCCCTTGCCTTGCCTTTGCCTTTCCTCCGTGTTTTATTCCACAAAATATTATGCTCCAGAAATGTAACAGTTTGTGCTGGGTAGCGCTCAGGCCCAATGTATCAAAATGTTTTGTAATTGTTTGAACTTTCTGACCTCTCAAGAAGGTTCTGTTTAGGCCAGGGATTTAGCTCAGTGGGGCCGGCGCCTGCCTGGAAAGCTCAAGGTTCCGAGTTCGATCCCCAGTACCAAAAAAAAAAAAAAAAAAAAAGAATGTTCTGTTAGCTCCACCCGCTTAGAGGAGTGTTCTGTTAACTCTGCCCCTTTTAAGAATGTTAGCTCCACCCCTTTCAGGAACGTTCTGTTAACTTCTCCCCTCTGCTTTTTTTTTTTTTAACTATACAGAATATGAAGGTTTATTTCAAAAAAGATTACATTTTCTTTTTGCTTCTGTGCCAGCTCCCAATGGCTTTCAGGAATGTTCTGTAACTCCGACTCCCCTGCGTCAGTGAGCATGCTCCCCTGCCCCTTGATCCCTACGTAAGGAGGCCTCCATTTCTGGTGAAGTGCTCAGACATTGGAAGATGAACTCCTCTGAGCCTGCTGGTGTAATAAAAGGTTTTTCTCCACCTCTTTGAGTGATTTTTGGATTTTGGAGTCTTCAAATCTGGGAGCTGCAATCCAGAGCTGTATCACTCAACTGTGCTTCAGTGCTGTGGCCCTTGGCTATGACACTGAGCTGTAACATTTGGCTATAGCACTGAGCTGTTCCGCTTTGCCACAACACCTCTTTCTGTAAACCCTGTGTGGCAACTGTCAAAGCAGGGACACAGGTCCAGGCAAGGCATGGGGCTTTGTGTCCTCAGGTTTCAGTCGTGGATTCCTGCTGGTTGGGGTCCAACGCTGGGCACTTGATGTATAATATTCCAGGGTCCTTGGGACCAGCTCAGAACACTACATGGAGGCTTGTGGAGACCCCGGACGCATATGGGGAGATTGCCAGGGCCCAGAGAGGGTGCAGGACCCAGGCTAGGGTCACACGGGTGTCCGGGTGGACCTTTAACCCTTGCTGCAGACCAGGCAGTGGCCTGGCCTAGTGCCTGGCAGACTGCCCGGACTGTGTCGAGGTGCAAAACGGAGCCTCAGACGTGTCCAGGGTGGGGAGCGGCGACTGGCATTGAGTGGATTCAGGTAGGCCCGGGCATCAGGCAGAGTCGCGTGGGATGGGGGTTCCCGTGGAGACCAGGCTGCCCAGGATGGGTGCTGGACATCAGACAAGGTCTGGAGGGGTGCAGGCAGTGAGCACTGGGTGGGAGCACACGGGATCTCGGGGTGCTAGGCACCGGCTCAGAGGGGACCCTTGTGAGCTGTGTCCCGGATCGGTTCCTCGGCGTGGGACAAACCCGAGGCACCCGGCTGACTGGGGTGCCCAGGAGCCAATATCCATTACGCCTGACATGAGCAGAGTTCACCTGTCTCTTCGAGCTTAGCCTGAGTTCAGCAATGGGGAAAGAGCCCGTGTGCTGCAGTCACCAGTGGGAAGGACGCTGCGGGGCTGCAGCCTACTTAGTGTTGGGGTGCGGATGGTGGGGCGGGTCCATGCACCCCAGTCTATCCTGGGAGGCCAGGTCTGCTATCCCGGGTTGCCCCGCCTATTTGAGAAATTCTCCAGGTGGCTTTCTGGTGGATGAGGGTGCTGACTTTTTTTTTTTTGGTATTGGGGATCGAACTCGGGTCCTTGAGCTTGCGCAGCAGGTGGCGAAACCACTGAGCTGAATCCCCGGCCCCATGATTCCTCTCTTTGTAACACATGTGCGGGTCTTTTGTTTGATCTACAAGTTTCTTCTTCCACACTTCCAAAACAGTGTCAGGTATTCTGTCCCAGCCACAAGGAAAGTAGCAAGCGACAACATTGAAATATTTTGACACTGTTTTCTATCTTGTGTATGTGGAGGGTTGAGACAGGATGTCGCTATGGCATAGGCTGTCTGTGACTGTGTAGGCCAGGCTGGCTTCACACTTGCAGAGAGCCTCCTGCCTCAGCCTCCCGCCTCAGCCTCCCGCGAGGTGTCATTACAGGGGTGTGACACCATGCCTTTTTTTTCAATAACAATAAAAACATTTGCCACAGCCAGACATGGTGGCACATTCATGTAACCCCAGCTACTGGGAAGCTGAGGGAGGATTGTTTCAACCCAGGAGTTTGAAACCAGCCTCAGTTACTCAGTGAGACCATGTGTAAAATTCAGTATGGGCTAGGGATACTGCTCAGGGATAGATGCTAACCTAGCATGCACAAGGGTCTGCATTCAATTCCCAGTACCCCAAGAAAAAAATTCATTATTATTTACTATTTATTGTTTATGGCACTAGCTCATTTTCTATTTGAGCCTGTTTTGAGGAATTTAGGAAAACTTGGGTTTTTATGGAAGACAGAATTTTTCTTTGCTTTTCACAGTATATAACTAATGGGTGAAGGAAAGAAGAGTACTGCATTCAATTATTCTGTCTGGTTTCCTTGTTGAAATTTGGAAGAGTCGTCAGTGGGGTGGTTAACATTTTCACTGCTTTGCAGTTTCAAAGTGGAAATATTTTATTGCTTTTAGTAATAAAAAGGTAAATGTAGGTGTTCTTACAAAGCATTAAACTGTACAGAAATATACAAAGTAGAAAATTAAAGACTCCATAATCCCTCTTACATAACCAATTACAGAATTACAGGAAGATTTACTCATAAACACAAAGAAATGTAATAAATACATGAAATTAAAACTACTATGCCCACAAGATCTTTTACAAAAACTGAAATATTAATATGGATCCAATGGAAATTTGAACATAGCCACACTGGGGAGATGGGGGAAGGCAAAGGGGCAGTATTATGGGTTTGAAAATCCTCCTCTATCCTTTTGTGAATTGACAGAAATATATGCATTTTATTGTAGGCTATATATGTGTGTGCATGTGTGTGTGTAAAGCAATGCAAAGTAGTTGCTTCTGGGAACAGAATTTGCTACTACAGGCAAAGTAGATAGGTACATGCTGTGTTAGGTTATAAACCTGTTAGATCTACCTTATATTTTATGGATTTTGGGGGGGTCAGGGATTTTCTCTGTAGTTCAGGCTGGCCTTGAACTCACTATATAGTCTAGGCTGGCATGGAATTCATAGCATCCTCCTGCCTCAGCCTCCCAAGTGCTGGGATGACAGGCATGTGCCACTATACTCAGGTATTTTATGGATCTTTACAACTTCTATACATCCAGACTGGGATAAAGCTAAAAGTAAGATGATGAGGCACCCATATTTAAAAACAACATCCCTT
>NW_004624917.1:2108203-2129060 GCF_000247695.1 Heterocephalus glaber
AATTTTCTTTGGAAATTACAAGTTTCAGTGTTTTTTACTTATTCATATTTTCAAAAGATGTCTTTGATATTTGTGGCTTACGTGCACCATAATTCAGGTATTTCCCCAGGCAGAACAAGTGGGTAAGTTATGTTGTATATCAAATACAGGGTTCCATACATAAATAATGTATTAACATTAAAACTTACCCGGTATAAGTCGTTATTTGTCAGGGAGAAGGGCAAGTTGGACACATACACTGTGCTCTTACTTGGAGCCAAGCCACCACTCATTTCTAAAACGGAAAACAAGCCAACACATAAGCACTCTAAAGCAGGTATTCCTCATTCCAAGTCAAATCAAATATACAGGCAATCACTGATTTAATTTTGGCGGGGCACACAACTTCCTTAGTTTAAGCAGTTAGAATCACTCCATCTGGGTGAATTAAGGCTTCCCCTTTTCCCAGCACTAAAGAGTTTTTATGGACCTCCTTTCAAGTAGCTTCTTTAACCCTGTCAGTCCTTTAACCCTGTCTGTGTCAGGAGAGGAGTCTTCAAAAAGATTGAGAAACCCAGAAGCTACTTCCCTGAAGTTAAAAGCTAAAAAGTGCTTTCACACCTGTACAATACCTTGCCTTTGCTCACCCACTTCAGAAAGAGCCTGGTGGATCAAAAAGAAATTCAGCCACTAACTCTTGCTAACACTTCTGTTGGGTACCTTTTGTGATTGTCAGAAATGTGAGGCATTTCTCGTTCACATCAGTCCAGACAAAAATATTAAGACAATGATGTAAAGACCTTTCAAATCCTTTCAATTATTGCCCAAATTGTAAAAGGATACATTTGATTTTATACATAATTTCGGTGAATACTGAGATATTTTTGCTTGTTTTATTAGTGTGTATTAATTTTACAGAATGAGTTTTATTATGACATCTTAATACATGCATATAACACAGTTGATCATATTTCCCCTAACAACCCTTCTGCCTCTCCTAAGGTCCCCCTCTTCTCTAATAGTCTCCCTTCTACTTTCATGTAGAGATTCTGCCTAGATTCCAACCAAAAAAGAAAAAGTGGTATTTGTCTTTCTGAACTGGAGTTATGCTCCTTGACAAGATGATCTCCACTTCCATTCATTTCCTCAAAAGAGGCATGATTTCATTCTTCTGTGTGGTGAACAGCACTCCATTGTACATGAATACCACATTTTCTTTATACATTCATCCATTGAATTGTATTCTTTTTGGCCATTGATCATTTGTAAAATCAACCTTTTGAATTTTTTGGCATTTCATCCATTTTGGTATCTTTGAATTTAGGTACTGAAGACTTATAAATCTTTGGGTGTGTTACACTGAGTTTTTCATACTTTTTCTGTTTCTATGTTGAGATTTATGCATATGTGGGGAGATATATCTCTTCCTTTTATGTGAATTCTCTTAGTGAACAATCTTCTCTTTAGGGCATAATTTCCAATATTGTTCACTGAGAGAATGTGGTCTGCCCCAGAGCCTCCTTGATTCCACAGGCTCCCGTTTCTGTCCCTGTGTGCATTCATGTCCTTCTCCCACCTGGTGCCACTGTTAGTGCCAACAGCTTGGGGCTGGGCACGTGGGCTGCTGCTGAGAAATACTGGGATAAAAAAATACATTTATTTTTACATACCCTGTAATTTATCTTCACACCTTATATCATAACATAAGCAAATTAGCCATAAAAATTGTTATCATTTTCCAGTACTGGGACTAGAACCCAGGAATGCTCTCCCACTGAGCTATAGTCCATCTTCTTTTTTAAAAAAAATTGAGACAGGGTTTAGCCACGTTCACGGCCTGGTCTTGAACTCTAGTTTCTTGTGCCACTGCCTCACCAGTTCTGGGATTCCAAGCGTGCACCTGGTTGTGCTTGTGATCCGTACATGGATTAATCCAAGTTCATATTTTCGAGGTAAATCGCGGGTGTGGCGTACATCGAGGGTGGGGAGCAGACGATCACAAACAGCAAAATCCGGTGCTAAGTCCCGCCAGTTCTCGAAGTAAAGGAAAAACTGTTTTGAGGTTTGGTGACCGAGGCAAGTTATTTAGAAAACAGCATGAACGCCACTCATAGGGCGCTGTAGTAAGTTTCTTGTTAGCGACGGCATTTAGACATCGTGGAAAGAAGTACGCGGCAGGTAAAGGCTGTCGTCCTAGAATCAAAAGGCTGACAGGAGGAAAGGGGCGAAAGGTCTGGGCTGCGGGGTCGGGGAAGGGCCGCAGGTAAGGAGGCGTTTACCTTCAGGGACGGCGGCCCCGGCGCAGCGGGGCTTCAACCCCGACTTTTCCTCGACCCTCGCAGCGGCCTGAGCATCCCGCGCCCGGGCGGGGTCGGCGCAGAGCCCTTGGGTCGCGGCAGCGGAGGGGCCCTGCGCGGTTCCCTTCGGTCGGGCCGCACTGGCGGGCGCGTTCTTGACGTCACACCGCGCGCCGGAAGTGCCTCCTTTGATAGTGGCCGCGGGGTCTGGGGAACGCTGCGTTTGCTGGGTGTTCGGGCTCTCGAAGTCGGCGAGGCCTTTTACTTTCCCAAGAGGTAATGGAACTAGCGCGAGGGCTGGAGCCCTTGGCATAGCCGGAGGGCGCTTCCTGTAGCCGAAGCGCAATATTCTGTTGCATTGGAATCGCGTAGCAGCCCTGCCATTGCGGGATTAGACGCTTCCAGCGTGAGGAGACGCTGTGAATTTTGGGCGAGAGGAAGGTGTGGAGTGCGAGATACCGGTACTTTATTTTGGCCATTTTAGTTGGCAGTAATGCTAAATTTTTTTTTCTGAAGACCGTAATGGTGTTGTAGTCTCAAGTTTATTTTTGATTCAGTTGTCCAGAATTTTAAATATTTTCCAGTTGAATTAGTATTACGCACTTGTTGTGTTTCAACAAGTAGCAGCAATGTAACTATAGAAACGTACGCTCTATTAAAGGGATAGAAATACCTGGATTTAGTGAATATTTAGACTCGAATAATTTTGGATTTTTTATGACTCGGGTTTCTGATTTGGGCCATTGGGTAACTTGGTGTCATTGACCAGAACAGGTGCATTAATTACGTTTTCGTTGCTGTGACAAAATCCTTCATGCCCACAACTAAAAGGGAAAGTTTATTGTGCCTCAGTTCATAGAGATTAGTCCAAAGTTGGCTGGTTCCAAGACAGGGTGGCATGGCAGAAGGACATGGCAGAGCAGGCAACAGGTAGCAAGTAGCAAGCCTGCTTTCTTTCTGTCCCTTTGTATTCCATCCAGGCTACAAGCCTGTTGATTGGTGTCACCCATACCCATCGTGGGGCTTCCATTAGCTACACCTGAACTATGCTAAACCAGGTTAATTATCCCATGCCCTTAAACCCAGTACCACACGCCCTAATGCAGCATCATGCCCGCCTGATCCAGCCACCTCTCAAAAGCCCCACCTAAACACAGGAGGCCTTGGAGGGACATCCAGATGCAAGCCTTAACAACAGGGAAGCCAGGAGATGAAGTGGATTTCTGAGGAGTATGAGGAATTGTTCTGGGATTTTGAATTGCAGGTATCTGTAAGACATTCTCTTGAAAGGTGTTAGGATGGAAGTAGAAATGTGCAGCCATTTCCTTTACAGTGACCATTTTCTTAGCATTTATAATGTCCTCAGAGCAATTGCAGATTGTTCTAGAGGCATGATCACCTAACAACATAGAAAACCCAGCCTTCATTAATCTCGTATTTTCTAGTATTAAGAGATCAGTGATATGTATTAAAAATAAATGATTAACACTGTGAAAAAATAGCAAAATTGGGAGATTTTGTGAAATGACATTGAGATATTTAAAAGGTGAATATATTGGTTTTGGGGTTTGTTTTTTTTTGCTTTATGCTAGCTACTTTATTGGTAGGTAGGTTTTCATCAAAATTATATTCTTTTACTTTTTTTTTGAGACAGTCTGGCTATGTAGTTCAAACTGGCCTTGAACTTACTATGTAGCTCAGGCTGGGCATGAACTCACTGTGTCACCCAGTCTGGCCTCAAACTCATGGCAATCCTCCTGCCTGAGCCTCCAGAGTGCTGGGATTGCTAGTGTGTGCCACCATGTCTGGCCCTGTGGTACTTTTTTAAAAAGCTCCAAATTGTGTATTCATTCTTTTTTTTTTTTTTTTGGTACTGGGGATTGAACTTGGGTCCTCGCTCTTGCACAGTAGGCGGTGAAACCACTGAGCTAAGTCCCCGGCCCTATGCATTCATTCTTAAAGTACATAATTAAGTTATTGAGGTTATTGCAATAATACAGTACTGTGTTAGTTTGCAAACTGCTGGGACAAGATCAGGAGAGACCTATATACACAGTCTTATTTCTGCAATGTAGTAGTAAGTTACTTCACGAGATCTCTGCAGCATTTGAAGGGGCCTCGTCTGTTTAATGTAGCCATTCTTCTAAACTTTGAATTTCATGTCAAGTGGTAGAGCAGTATGCCTGATTAGAAGAGTGGTCTCCTCATCCTCTTTTTCTTTTTCATTCATTCATTCATTCATTCATTCGTTCATTCATTCACAGCAGGGTCTTGCTTTATTGCCCAGGGTAGCTTCAAACTTCTGAGCTTAAACCACCCTCTTGTGTCTCCCCAAGTAACTAACTGAAGACATAACATCATGTAGCCCAGCATAGGTTTATTTTTTGAAGGTAAAATATTTCATAGATTTATAGTTTACATAACGTGTTTCTCATGTCCTTTAAAAATTTTTTTTACTTTAGTTTACTCAAATGCTCGTTATAGTTTTGAGGGAAAGTCATTGCAAACTTTCATGTGAATTTAATTTGAAGATTGAAAGGATTGCTGCCTTGATTTCTGGATCACTTTTGAACATGAGACCGTTTTTTTCCAAGTACAAAACTAGGAACTTCCAGAATTAGGATGCTTGCTTTTTGTTTTTAAAGTTCATGAGATATTTTAAAGCTAGCATTCTTAATATTATAGCTAAAAGCAGCCTTGTATCTTGTGCCATCTTCTCAGAGATAAGAGTAAGAGATGCCTCACCCTGCTGTCAACTGGGAGAGAGGCCAAAAGTAGTATTTTGACCCTTACAGCAGAGGATGACCGGTCTGACTACCGAATTACCGTGCTGTGTGAATGACCTCTCTTCCGCATCCTGTTCTCCTCTCTGTGTGCATTGTTCACTTGTCTTTGGCCTGTACGATTCCTGTTTTTATCTGTTCTTGCAGCTGTGTACTCTTGGTTTCTGTAGTGTGCCACATTTACCTGTACCCTGAATGTGTCAGCTCTCAAGAGGAAGTATTTCTTACTTGATGAAAGGAGTATACCCTCCTGTCTCTCCAAACTGAAATAATGCTGACAGAAATTTTATTTTAGTTTTGTAGCATCCGGCTGTGTTCTGGGGAGTTAGGTCAGACAACCCTATGTCTGTGTCTGTGTCTGTGTCTGTCTCTCTCAGTCTCTCTCACCCTCTCTCACCACCCCACACCCTGGGTTCGTGCCTTCACTCCAGCAAAGAATGAAGAAGTGGGGTGAAGCTGGCTCAAAACCAAAAGCCTTAGGCGGAAAATGGGGAAATCAGAAATGAAAGTCATATGAAGCAAAGGTTTATTTATGATGTTGCCCATGCAGAAAAAAGCTACCTTGTAATAAGGTAGGGGGAAGTCAACTGTGATCTTTTCCCTGCTCATACTTATAGGGGTAAGCTTATCCCTAAAAATAACTATTTCACTGATTGGTGTAATCCAAGCCAATCAGGGTCTTAGCCTTTGTGCCTGGCTTAAGGAAAAGGTCAGGGGACTAGGGGCATGCATACATGCATGCATGTAATAATTTAAGAAGAGCTAGGGGCCGGGGATTTAGCTCAGTGGTTTCACCGCCTGCTGTGCAAGCGCAAGGACCCAAGTTCGATCCCCGGTACCAAAAAAAAAAGAAGAGCTAGCTTCTTCCAGTCCATAGTGCACAGTAAGCCTGTGGTAACTACACAATTATCAGCCACTCAGGTCATGCCCTAATTCCCTGCCTGTGCCCCCCTCTAACCATCACTACAGTTTCAAAATTTATCAGGATGTCTTTGCTTTAAAATAAATTTATGGCATTAAAACACAATGAAAAGTGTTTTTTTTCCCAGGGATCATGGTGATTTGTTTTAGGTTCCATTGGCTGTATAATTATAGAATTGCTCATTTAATACTTTTTTCCAGTTAAAACTCCTTTATTGTAGAGAGGAGATATAAGCTCTAAGAATTCAGATAAAGAAAAAACTAATGTTACATAAACCACTCAACAGGAAATAGAAATAGTTTTGCCAGTCCACCGTATTAACTGTTCAATAAGTGGAATCATTTTTTTCCTAATATGCGAATGGAGAAGCACATGTGGTCTTTGGCTCTTCTTCCCATAATTGTTGGGAACGATTGTTTTTTTTTTTTTTTGGTACCAGGGATTGAACTCACGTCCTTGCACTTGTGCAGCAGGCAGCGAAACCACTGAGCTAAATCCCTGTCCCGGGAATGATTTTTTGATGCTTTAAATTACCTTGAAAATAGAAGGAAGGTGGGGCCTTGGGCTTTTTTTTTTTTCTTTAAAGTAAATATTTTGTTTGGAAGAAACATTGCTGTAATCAATCACCTTTTCCCTATTTGGTCATTTATACTTTTTTTCCCCACTTGAGGTGTATGGAAAATATTTGTGTTGGAAATTAGTCATTTGTTTATCTTCTCTCTTACTAAAAATTGTATATTTTTGGGTTTTTTTTCTTTAGTGGCTGACAGAAGAAATGCGATGTGGTCTGAGGGACGATATGACTATGAAAGGCTTCCAACAGAACAAGTACCTCCTCAGACTGATCCCATTGTAAGTTCCTTCTACACATAGAATCACGGAGAACCTAGTGTGTAAGTTAACCTGATAGAGCAAAGCTTGGCCTAGGAATATCTTCAAGTGGCAGAAATTAACACTTCAGGTTGAAAAATAGGTCAAGCTTATTTCTTAAAAGGTAGAAAATTAATGGCATTTTATTTATGTAGAAAATCTATATTTTATATTGCTTAAACTTCTAGAACAAAGAGTTTATATTGAATTTAATTTGTGAAGTTTTAGCATATAAAGGTCAGACTGTCCATTAGTAAGTATTTGAGCATCTACTCCTGCCATTGGCTGTCATGTATTTGTCTCTGTTCTTAAAAATGTTTACGGATTGAATATATGAAATTGTAAGAGTAGACTTTCATTTTAGAGGAAGCTGACTGTCTTCCTGGAGCAGAAACATGTTACTGTCCTTAGTTAGGGCTCCTGTGGGGTGCTTCCCTTGGTCAGGCGGCCTGGCCAGTGAGTAAGAATGCCTTTAGGCTCAGGCAGGGAGTTTGCTGTCTGTCCTCCTGCTTGTCTCAGTGGCTCCAGAAGTTGGGAATTTTGAGCTAGGCCTTTATCCTAGGAGTTTGTTGTTTTGCTTAATGTTCCCATTACTCTTATCTAGTATTCAACAGGAGCTCAGTATTTATTAAATGAATATAGAATGCGCTCTCTCTCTCTCACATTGGGATTGGTACAAGGTGATTTAAGATGGGAAAAATGAAGAGGCTGTTCTATTTCAGGATGGGCAGGCTAACTTATTACCATATGTCATTTTTCTAGGTTAATATGTAGACTTCATGTTTATAATCAAAAACCCAATGTTTTAAATTTTCTTTTGTCTTGATAAAATTATTTGACAGTTTTCCTGAAGGGTGAACATATGATGTAGGTAAATGTGATGTAGAAGCAGGTAAGGGATGGGAAGAAATTAAATTTTAAATACTGTATTTCAAAGATACATAGAAGAATTTTCTATTTGGTTACGTCATCAGTTGGGCACCCACCTGTAGGGCTGTGTGCTGTATTACCTGAGCAGCCCTGTGTGCGAATAGGAAAAGCTGGTGGTTTTATTGATTTGAGATTGCAGGATGAGGCTGTGGAGGGTCTGACTGAGAATCACTGAGGTGATGTACTACGTGGTGTGGGCTGATGAAGGAGAAGAGGTGAGGAGGGGGAGTCAGTGGGGCTGGGGGTTGTACACGTTTGTACCTCTAGTTATACCTGAGGCTAAAGTGGAAAGATGGAAAGTTTGAGGCCCCCTGGGCAACTTAGCCAGGCTCTCAAAATTTAAAAGAGCTTGGATTGTCATTCAGTAATAGAGTATATCTAGATTCAATCTCTTAATATAAGCAAAAAACAACAACAACAAAAAAACCAAAATGGGGTGGAGGATTAAGGCTGTGAGAGGGGTTGAGGGACTGAAGGCTCAGTGAAGTTGAAGCCACTGTGTGGCAGAAAGATAGGCAGTTGCTTTTTTTTTTTGGTACCCGGGATTGAACTCAGAACCTTGTGCTTGCTAGGCAGATGCTGCACCACTGAGCTAAATCCCCAGATCTAGGCAGTTGCTATTTTAGGAGCATGAAGTTTCCAAGATAGAAGAGTTCTGTTTGAAGTTGAATGAGTTGATGTTAATAGGCAGGTATAACAGGAAGAAAACTTATGAATAGATTTTTGGCTTAATGATTCACATCAGAGGGCCTCAATTTTAGCTGCACATTAAAATTGCCTGGGGAACTTCTTTTTTGTTTCTTTTTTTGTGGTGCTAAGGATTGGACCCAGCCCCTTGTGTATGGTAGCCAGGTGCTCTACCACTGAGCCACAACCCTACCCCTTAGGGAGCTCTTTCATACCCATATGTGGGCCCCATTCCACTTCAATCATCATCTCTGGGTGGAGTGTGGACATGAGTTTTGCTTAGAAGTTCACAGGAGATTCTTTTTATGTAGAGTTAAGAAATACAGATGTAGTTGGGCCAGGGATGTAGCTCAGTGACACAGTGCCTGCCTGGCAAATGCGAGGCCCTGAGTTTGATTCCAGGTACCGAAAAAGAAAAGTAAAAAAAAAGACCATAAAACAAACCCCTTAAAAAAAAGAAAGAAGCACAGATATAGTTGAAGAGTACAGAACTGCTGATGGCAGGAGCTGAGGTAAAGATGATGGGTGGTAAGTTAGTCAGGGAAGATGGTATGGGACTGTAACCCCAGCTACTCATGAGGCTGAGGCACAAAGTGGATCACAAGTTCGAGGCCAGCCTGGGCAACTTAGCAAAACCCTTTCTCAAAATAAGCAAAAAGGCCTGCTAGAGTACTTGACTAGCATGTAGTAGTATGTTCTTCCCTAGTATCACAAAAAAGGAAAAAAAAAAAGAGAGACAAGTGATAGAAGTCCTCACAGGCTTCACAGAGCCTCTTTGGGCCAAGTGAAAGTAGAAAAACAAGTATACCCTACAGACCAAGATTGGCTTCATCATCCAAGAGAACATAGTGGCAAAAACTCAATGTGGACTGTCCTTTTAGTGTTACATGTTCCTCAGGCTGCATCAGGTCTAGGTTATTCTATCAAAAACCTGCTTGAGTTTTCACAAGAAGTCCACGTTCAGGGCTTTAGAAACTGTTCTGTACATGTGTTTTGGGGTCTCGTCACACCTCTCTTCCCAGCTAGTGCCCACCACACTCTACCTTCCTGTCTCATTTCCCCCTTAGAGACACATATCTGTGTAATTCCTTACGGGGTGCTAAGGGAATGCGGATCTTTGTCTTCTATAGCTTCTTCTGGCTGGAAGCGGCTGTAGACCCTACCTGTGTAGTATTATGAGCTCTCCAGCTGTATTGTGTCTCTGGCTGAGTTAAAGAGAAAACCTGTTAGAGGATAATGAAAAAAGAATTAGTGACTTTTCAGCACTCTGTTTGAGGGGAGAAAGACAGTAACTTTATTATTATGTTGGATGTGGAACCCAAATATGAGGAGTAGATCAGATTTCCACCTTTCTTATGAAGGACAAAGTACAGAATGGCAAAGAGGGAGGTTAAGCTGAAGAGTGATAGATTTATCCACATAAATGATCTATTTAAAAAAAGAGACTCAATACAGGTGCCCATTTAAGCTGTGGTGAATTAGGGTCATTGGTGACTCTATTTATCTACTCCTGGTGCAATACTGGAATCCTGCATTCTGAAGAAGAGCCTTGGGCCTTCTAGAGGTTTTGAATAATAGCTTCCTTCTTAGTTCTGTGAAAGTTCTAGTGACCATTTCCCATGTAGGATTTTTATAACTTGTCATTGCATCACTTGAGGATGGACCAGATGGTTCCTTAGGATCTAAGAATAAGGCTAGGGTATTGAGGCACTGTAAGACTGCTCTTCTTGCCTCCCCTTCAATCTTTTGATTTCCCAAAGAGACTTCAGACATATCTCCTTGGTGTCCTTACCGTGCATGAGTGCAATCTCCTTCAGAAGATAGACTGCCTCTAGGATTTATAAAATTTTCTGCTTGTGTTTTATAGATGATTCTTACTAGTTCTTGTTAGTCGTTATTTGCTTCTTCTTTCCAGATTGTTGCATGTGGATGTAGCACCAGAAAGGCATATTTGGAGTCTGTATAGATATCCTAATTTCAATGCCCAAGTAAGAGCTATCAGCCTGGCCTTTTACTGGTCTTGGACAAAACTACTTCCATCAGTGAAGCACACCACTTCGGGGTCTTGGAGAGGCAGGTCGCTAATGTCCTGTCTGTTTGCATAGGTCTGGGAGATCACTTCTTCTCAAAAGTGTCTAGCATCTGGGCCTGTAGGCATTAGAGACAGGATTAAGAGTAGTGCAAGTTTTTATAATAACCTTAGATGTGTCTAAGAGCATGGGCTGGTACTTGGCAAGCCATTCCCCTGTTAATCACAAATAACCTTTGGCTTGAAGAATTGTTCTGACCTGACAGGAAGTCAGGACTTATACTTTCTGTCCTAAAGTCTTCCTCTGTTAGCATAGCTGTAGCTGCTAGTGCCCTCTGGCAGGGTGGCCATCCAGCAGCCACTTCCTCTAACTTTTTGAAAAGTGTGTCACTGGGTAGAGTTCATGTCCTAGTCTTTAGGTCAAGACATCCAAAGCAGTTCTTTTTGATACATAGAGGAAGAAGGGTTTTCTTAAGTCAGGTATTTTATTATGTCACAGCAGATTCTACCTCTTGGGTAACTAGGTCAGGGAGACCTGGTGTAGTCCCAACAAGTTAAATCTGTTTTGGCGTTTGTCAGAATTTGACTGTTGCCCCCAATTTGCTAGTAACTCTGTTTCTAGCATGGGAGTAAGATACTATGGGACAATGAGAAATTTATGATTAAACATTTGTTCTTCATAGTGACACATCAGAGCAAGAGTAAAGAATCTCTGATTAGGGGTGTCCTTGACTCCAACTATGGCTATAGATCTAGAGGAGGGTTTTCCAGAGAAGGAAGTCAAAACTTATTAAAGTAATTGAATTGGCTCACCCATGATATTGAAGGTTACCCAGAGGTTCTCATAGGAATGGTGATGTTCATGGACAGGGGCATTGTAGGTTCCCTTGGGCCTCTTCAGAGGGAGAAACAAGGGTTTGGCTGACCCAGCCCATCTCTGAGCGGAGATGGTCAACCCTCCAGTGCTGTGAGTCAGGCACATGGGCCACCTGATGCTCAGAGCAGGGCCCAGGCAATGGCTTAGTGAAGTCAAGTGCCCAGTTTGCAGTTTTCTTACACTTGAAACAGGAATTGTTTACTCAGTTGTCTTTGCACTTTCCCCTAGAAAATTGGGTAAGTTTAAAGCATTGCCAGTTGCAACAGCTGAATTCTAGCTTTTCTCTTTTGACCCTCCCCCAGATCCTGATTGTTGGACACAAAAAGGCCATGTCTAGCCATTAGGTCATAGGTGTCATTAAATCTATGGAATCTTCCATCTCATCAATCAGGTGGTGATTGAGGACAACATCATCAAAGATATCTCTCTGTTTCATAGGGGCCACTCTAGATACCATAGTTTCTGGGCTTTTCCTAAGATAAACCATTACAAAAGGCTGAACATGTGAGATTTCATGCCACCTTAAAAGTAGGAGGAAGCCCACATGTTTCTTTTTTTTTTTTTTTTTTTGGTACCGGGAATCAAACTTGGGTCCTTGCGCTTGTGCAGCAGGCAACGAAACCACTGAGCTAAATCCCTGGCCAACATCTTTTTTATAATAAGTGGCTGAGCTCCTACCTGCAAAGGTTAGATTTTTCTGATTACCTTGAGGTCGCTTGAAAATGAACATGGTGGAATGCATGTGGCTGACCCAGAGTGTCAGCCAGTCATGTGACAAGACAAGATGATGACCCTGATTAAGTTAGCACACTGAGAAAGAAATGGCCATTTAGAGGAAAAGCACATATGGGATTTTGAGCTCAGAAGAAATAAACTCAGGTGGGTGGCTGCTCAGGCAGGAGACCAAATTACCAGTAGCTCTTTTTCCCAAAAGAGTGAGAAAGCTGAGCAAAGTAACATGGAGAACAGAAACAGAGTTTAGGAAGGTACACTAAACTCTAGGTCCTACACATTGTATCTGGTTTTTTGGGGGGGGGGGTTGTTTTTTGGTGGTTTTTTTCGGTACCGGGGAATCAAACTCGGGACCTTGCACTTGCGAGGCAGGTGCCGGCACTATTGAGCTAATTCCCTAGCCCTTCACACATTGTATCTGAATGATCTGTTCTGCAACTGAGTTAATAACAGACTCTGTGGCTGTTCATTACTGACTTATATCTACAATGAGTGACCAAAAATGGAAAACAGAAGAAAAGGGGAAATAAACTTCAAGCAGACCTGTAGGCCTTCTACAGCTGGAAGAAAAACACAGAATTTTAGAGAGAAACAAACAAAAAAAATGTGCCCAGTGGGCCTTACTTGCTCTCCTGGCTGGCCAAGACAAATATGTTACTGGGTTTGGGGGTGCTAGAGTCTCTTTCTGGAAGTGGTTTCTAGGTTCTTTATGTCCTGAACAAAGAATTGATCAAGACAACACAAATGGTAGCAAAGGTTTATTAAAGGTAGGAAAATAAAAAGGCTCTGCAGAGCGAGTTTGGGCCAAGTAAAAGTAGGAAAAGATGTGCACCCTACACTGTGAGGGTGGGCCACCATGCAAGAGCAAACGCAGAAGTCCTTTTTCTTTTAATTTCACTCTTTGTTCCCTCAGTCAACCTCTTCTCATTTATGAACCTTTCTGTACTTCCAAGTCCCTCCTCCATTTTTTTCTCCTTTCTGGTGTACTTAGAGCTTTATTTTCATTAGTAATTTAAAACTTTTCTTCCCCTTTAGACATTATGCCCAATAGATTACACTTGGAAATTATCAATTTGTCTTCAGTGTTGGACCTGCATTTTAATTAAATATAGCATAGTTTCTTGAGTTTTTTTTATTTTTCAGTATACTGTTGATAACAAATCCCTTCTTGGAATAATGTTTTAAAAATCTATAAAATAAAGGTGAATAAAACTGAAGGAGGGGCCGGGGATTTAGCTCAGTGGT
This sequence comes from Heterocephalus glaber, assembly GCF_000247695.1. Next base: position 2,121,555 of record NW_004624917.1, read on the forward strand.
TTCACTGCCTGCTGCGCAAGCGCAAGGACCGGAGTTCGATCCCTAGTACCAAAAAAAAAAAAAAAACAACTGAAGGAAGCCCCTTATATTTGAATATCAGTGTGGACTACAGAAAAACATTTGTGATACAGTAATATGTACTTAGTAGATGTTGGAGTTCCATTCCTGAAACAAAAATCAGCTTATAAAAAAAAAATATTTGTTTTGGCTTCCAGTTTTGAATGTTTTACTCCATGACAGATGGGGTCTATGGCAAGACAGTGTATCCTTGTGGGAGTCTGTGCTAGAGCAAAGCTACTCACCTGGTGGCAAGGCAGCACAAAGAAAAGAAAGAGACCAAGTCCCACAGTCCCCTTTGAAGTCACACCCCTCCCTCAGTGGCCTCACGACCTCCTAGTAGGCTTTACCCAGTCAAGGCTCCACCTCTTCACACGAGCACCTCTCTGGGGAACCAGTCTTTACCATATGACCTCTGGGACACATTAAGGGCCAGACTGTAGCAGTAAGTCATCACCATGAAGAGCTGGTGTGGGCCTTCCATTGCTACAATTTTTAAAGAAGTGATGAGTGAGTTCCAGGCATGGTGGCTTATGCCTGTAATCCCAGCACTTGGGAGGCTGAGGCAGGAGGATTGCCATGAGTTCGAGGCCAGCCTAGATTACATAGTGAGTTCAAGGCCAGCTTGAGCTACATACTGAGACCCTGTCTCAAAAATACCCCAAAAATAAAATACAGGAGTGATGAGTGTAACTGATAATTTGAGATCCCTGTAACAGCCAGATGTAACATAATCTGAAGATAATGTAATTTCTGTTGATGACTCAGTCGCTTACTTGTGAAACTGCAAAGCAACCTGCTGCTGTAGATCAGCATGGAAGACTGACCTTTCAAACCGTGGAAAAGGAACAGTGCTGACTTGTCATCCCAGTAAGGGGACATACGCGGCCACGGAGTAGTCTGGCACTTTTTTTTTGGTACTGGGGATCAAACTCAGGTCCTTCCGCTTGCAAGGCAGGCGGCAGAACCACTGAGCTAAATCCTCGGCCCTAGCCTGGCACTTTTACGGCAAGATTGACCCTTAGGTTTATCAGAGGCCTATTAACTGTCCAGTTGCAAAGTGAATGTGGACAGTCCTCTTGTTTTTCCTTTTGTTCTTTTACTTTTGTTTTTGAAGATCTCCTTTGCATATAGTATGGGTCAAACGTTATTCGAAGAGGTAAAACAATTTAAACAACATTTACAGTGTCTTTTAAAAACATCTGGAAATAGTTTCTTGGCCTCAACTCATTAAACTCATAATAGTTATCCACCAACGAAGTCCTTGGTTTCTGCTGGAGGGTAGCCTGAGGTAAAGGCCTGGGAACATATGGGCCAAAAATTGGCACAGTCATTAGGTCCCATGAAAGTTGTGCACCTTGTTACATGGCATCTTTGCAGGGTCACCATTCAATCTATTCAAACAAAGAAGGCTTCATTTAAAAACCTGCCTCCTCCTCTCTCAGTTCCTCCTGAAATCCCTTTCCTATGTCCTCCTTCAGCAAAACCCCAACCCTCAAAATTTCAGTCTTCCATGGAGAAATGCTTAAAAGGAGCTAGTATGAAAGATGGAGAAACACATTTATTCTGTTCTTAAGGGAAGACAAGGACCTCAACATGATAGCCTCCCTTATGTGGTATTTAAATTGTTTAGAAAAAACATTTTTCATAGTGGTCTGCAGAGCCTGTTTACAAAAGGAATTGTAGAGGCAGTAGGACAAGGTTATGAGATGACACCATAAGACTGGATTGTCCTAATAAAAACAGCACTTATTGTTGCTCAATTCAGTGTATGGCTTCAAGAATATTGGGAAGTCGCTACTGCTCAGTCCCTAGATAATCTGAACACGGGAATTCCCATTGGAATTGACATGCTCATGGAAGAAGGTCCCTATGCCACCCTCTGTGCCACCCCCAAGGCACAATCCCAGATGCATACCCAAACTTTCATTCAAGCTTCTTGTGCCACTCTTAAGTCACAGACACAAATCCCAGAAACCAACACCCCTCAAGGCTCCTGTGCCATCATTAGACAGGGCCCAAGTGAGGCTGACATAGATTTCATAAATTGTTGGCAAAATGCAATTTGAAGACAGACATTCCCCAAGCAGCAGATGTTTTAGCCCTTCAATTAGTGTATGAAAAGAGCAACACTGATTGTCAAAGAGTCTTAGCACTCCTTAAAGGAAAAAAACTCAAATATTGCCAAAATGATTAAAGCTTGCCAAATGTAGGAACTGAAATTCATAAAGCAGAAGTGATTGCTGTGGCTTTGCAGCCTTTAAAGCGTTACAGTTGTGGCAAAGAGGGACATCTTCGGAAGGATTGCAAAAGTTATAAGTAAAGTAAAGAAGGCAAGTGTAAAAGAAAACATCCCAAATGAAAGGATATCATTGGGCCAGTGAGTGCCGCCCTCAATTTGGTAATGAAGGAAGCCCTATTTCGGGAAATGAGTACCCTGATAAATCTGTACCCTGATAAATACCCCAGCATGGGAAAGGACCCCAAATCACAATAACCACTTCACAAGTATGTCTGAGTACTAAGGGGTGATCGGACCCTCAGCTACCTTTTGAGGGGAGCAACAAGGAATAAAAAGAAAGACAATTTTGAGGATATAAAGGTGGAACTGGGAAGAGACTTGGCTCAGCAGACAGACTGTAATAAAAAATCCATGGTTGGTGTGCTTTTATTAGCCAGTGAGAAGCTCAGGGAAAGGGGTAGTATGCGTTTCATGGAATAGCAGCTATAGAGAATGGATGGATGAGGATTGAGTTAAGGAAGAAGCAGATTTTCTCTACACCCAAATGCCTGTATGTTAACAGCTGTCCTCAGTAGATGCAGTCTTGCCACAGGAGTGCCAGGTTATCAGCATTCCACCGATAACCAGGGAGCCTGAGGCCTTCCACATACTTCCCATTTCCCAAGGCAAGATAACACTGACCAAGAAATTGTGAGATCTGGGTGACATAAGCCTAGTCCCCAACAGTTCATTCTTTTGTTTTTGTAATTGCAGTAGTTGAAACAGTGTGAAGAGGTTGAATGGTGTTTAGGCGGTGTCTGATTTGGCTTCCCCAGTGGCATACTATAAGTAAAAATATAAAACAGAAGCACAATATACTCAAGCCAGTGTAAAATAAAATATGGGCTTTAAGATAGTTCCATGGATTAAGCTGATCAAGATTTATCCCACTCGTAAATTTGCTTATCAAAATTTTGAGTCTGCTGAGACATAGATAATACTTCTTTTTGTTAACACCTCTAAATAAAGTTATATTACTATGGATAGCACCCTATATGTGCTTTTTTATATGCTCCCAAGGGTGGTTAGACTGGTTTATACATGAGAGGAGTTATATAATACCAAGTAATATGAAAACGACACTGAAGACCCTACTGTAATTGTAGGCTTTTCTATCATCCACTTAACAGTGGTCTCTAAAACACTAATCTGTGGCTGCAATTTTGCATCAGTAGAATGTTGTATATTCCAAGCCTTGTCGGTTGTTCTGGTCCAATTATTTACAAAATAAGCAGTATATATAGAGTGAGTGAGAGAGAAAAGTGATAATGCTAGAAATTAATGAGAGCAAGGGCCAGGGATTTAGCAAAGTAGCAACATGCCTGCCTTGCAAGCACAAAGTCCTGGTACTGGAAAAAAAAAAAAAAAGGAATTAAAGAAATTAACGAGAGCAAAGAAACAGTTCCAGCAATATTCAATACTAACATTCTTTTTGTTCCATGCACAAGGTCAGGTCAATGATTCCAATAGGTAAATAGCAAGAGTATTGGCCCATGACCTGGTGAGATTTACTGGCATCCAAAGTCTTGGCATGTGCCCTAAGAGTTTTATTAACTAGGGCTCCAGTTGATATACAATGAAATGACTCAGTGTACACTCTCTGGACATTAATGAGGTGTGATTCCATTCAGTAGTCCCATATATAAAGACAGAGTTTTAAGTACATATGGAAACCATGTGGTATTATTTTTCCAAATTAGAATGTTTGACGTATTTGTAGGAAATTTAGCCATATGCCCTTTCCACAGCTGACCACTATAATAAGGAAGGGCTGTTTTCCAAAATGTTTCCTGAAGGGGTCCGTCCAAGTCTGCCATTGATAATGGTCTGTGGTAATGAAGGGCTAAAACCGTGCTCATCCCATTCAAGTTGTCCTTCAGCATCAGAATATAGAACGGGTATTTTTTCCATAATAGTTAATGTACCAGCACCATTTGACTGTATGCCAAGCTGAATGTTTATTTTCTCTCCCTACTAATTTTACTCTGGAGCCCCAATCTATAAACTCAAATTGACTTAGATGTGTTTTTTGCCCCATGTCTCCTTTACAGGAGGTCCAAGGTGGGAGGTGGCACACTCATCTGTGGTGGCCCAGGATATATATTCTGTACATGGAGGAACATTGGACATGGAGTTGTTAACCCATTCCCTTGAGATAATAATACATCCCAAACCTAGAATCATCAGTTGTTTTTTCTGGTGAGCCACCCAGATCTGTGGCTGAACAGACAGGCAGTAGTTTGACTGTAAGGACCTGGGCTCAATACGTAAGAAGTGTGTAAGAAGTGTGATGTAGGGCTGGGGATTTTGTTCAGTGGTGCTGCTGCCTGCCTCGCAAGTGCAAGGTCCTGAGTCTGATCCCCGGTACCAAAAAAATAAGTGTGATGTATAATTTAAGATGATATTAGTTTCTATAAATTGGGGCCATATAAGGCCTTGGCATCCAATCTAATTGATCATGATAAATTTCTGGAGGAAATTTAATTTAATTTAATTTAAGAGGTTGTAACAAAGGGGAGTTTGCTACATACACCCAATATTCCTTTCCGGACACAGGGCTTATATATACAATGCAAGTGATGATGGGCATCATGGCAATAAACATTTTCTGGAGTACACAGGAGGCCCTGGTTCAGCCACCATCTTCTCAGCTTCCTGGGTTGTCATCTTCACTTGACCTCATGTCAGGGTTTTGCTGCTTGTATGGTTCTCAGCAGCTGAGGTGTTTCTTCCAGAGTCATCCAAGAGAAGGCTCGCACTGATGGGTATGGTGGCAGCAGGCTCCCCCAGAGGAATAGTCCTCTCTCTGTGGTTGCACATTCCAGTATGGTACCCATAATGGTGTTCCATTATCTGTTAATGCAGAAGCATACCCTCCTCCCCATATTATTAGTTGCACTGGGCCATCCCAGTTTCCTGTTTGAACGTCTTTCCATGAAACTTAGGCTTATCCATAGCATCATCCTTCTACCAATGGAGTGCTGAGGGAGTAGTTTTGCTCTCTGCAAGTAGATTCAAAAAATTTAAAGTGAAAGTGACAAGATCTAATTACGCTTGTGGAGATAACTATACTCCTTTTCGTTTTTGTAATTGTGCTTTTAAGGAGAGATGTGCACACTCCACTATTGCTTGGCATTGAGGATTGTAGGGAATGCCTGTAAGGTGTTTAATACACCAGAGCTGAAGAAAGGAGGATAAAGCTTTACTAACATATGAAGGACCATTATCTGTTTTGATTGTATGTGGTACTCCCATAGCATTGAAGGCAGACAAACAATGTTGTTGAGCGTGTCCTATTTTCTTGCCACTATGGCAGGTAGCATGGATTATATGGCTGTAAGAATCTATAGATACATGGACATATTGTAACCATCCAAATGACTGGATATGAGTAACATCCACTTGCCAGATTTCATTTTCTTTTTTGTTTGTTTGTTTGTTTTTTGGTACCGGCGATCGAACTCGGGTCCTTCCGCTTGCAAGGCAGGCAGTGGAACCACTGAGCTAAATCCCCGGCCCAAGATTTCATTTTCTTTAAGGCCTTGGGGGTTACATCCCTCAGCAGGAATGGGATGAGGGATGGTTGGCAGGTGGAACATGATAAAACAATCTTCCTAATTTGTGAATGGGACTGTTGAAATTCTTTTGTTAAGGCTTTCCTGTTTTGATGGTGTTATGAGTGGAAACGCCTTGCCAAATCAAAGGAAGTAATATAAACTAACAGAATCAGCCTATTGATTACCATAAGCTAAGAGTCCTGGTAAATAACAATAGGATCTAATATGTCAGTATAAAAGAGAGTAAAGCAACTCTGGATGTCCCCTGTAATCTAAGGAATGGAATAAAGAATGGAGGGTCTAAGGTAGCTTTCAAAGTAGTACTTTCGAGCCCCCGGGTAAGAAACACTGCATAGACTGAATCACTAATGATATTTACAGGGGTCAGCTTAGTAAGCTGTATAATATACAAAATAGCAATTATTTCTGTACTTTGGGTCAAGAGTCCAGGGGTTAAAATAACATGTTGAAAATCCTTAGTGCAGATAGCTGCCTTTCCCTTTGAGGAAGATAAGTGTGTGCATCAGAAATGGGGTTTAATAGTATAATCTGAGGTATCATATAAGAGTGTTTTAGAAAAAAATTGAAAGGTCAGTAGGAAAATGTCAGTTTTCCCTATAAAGTCAGAAAAGCAATCTGCCAATAAAGAGCTTGTAATAAAATTGACTACTGAGACAATTCTATAAGTAATATTTGAGAAAGATCATTACCGGCTGCAGACAGGCAGGTCTGCAGACGCCGTAGCAACGTCGCGAGTCGCGTGCAACGTGCCCAATCAGCCCGCGCCCTGGCAGCAATCCACTGGACACACACACACCCGCTCCTCTGTACAGCCACCTGGTTCCACGCTACAAAGACGCAGAGGACACCGGACCACCAGACCACTGTACTGGGTAAGTTGGAGTCATCTTCACCTCCCATCAGGACCAGGACTATCTTCAGGAGAAGGGCAGCTGGAACCTGCAATACAACTCTGCAGAGTTCAACCCTATAGGAGGGCAGGGAGCTCAACTTGGCACTTGCAGGCAGAAATCTGCCTGAATCTCATGGGTCTGCGACTAGCTTGCTGAGACTCATTGACTTATATCTGCACACTGCAACCCACGTTGTCTTTTGTGACAGCAGAGACATACCCTGAAAGAGGCCCTTCATCTTCATGGTTATTTTTTATTCCCAAAATTAGTTTTATTATTTTGGGGTTTTTTTCTCTTTGCTTTTCTTTTGCTCCTTTTATCTTTAATTTTTTTTCCCTACTCTTTGCAAATATTTGTTTTTCTCTCCTTTTTTTTTGTTTCTTTTCTTCTTTCTTTTCTCTTTTCTTTCTCTCTCTCTTACACTCACTCTCTTGCTCTCCCACATTGTTCATCTTCCCTTTTTGTCCCTGTTTTGGTCCTCACTGGGAGTTGTTCTTTATTTTTCTGTTCTCGTTTTCCTTCTCACCTGTGTCCTCTGACCACACTGCTAACCTTCCCCTATCCTTCTTCCCATCTATCCCTCCCTCCCGAACCCCTTCTAACTCCCCATCCCAAAGGGTAAAGTTGTTATATTGAAGAGTTTATTCACTATATGTTGGGTTGGTCCTCGATCTTGATTTAAGTCACATAGCTAAAG
>NW_004624917.1:2137072-2157141 GCF_000247695.1 Heterocephalus glaber
TTTTTTTTTTTTTTTTTACTGATTTTTAAGCCCAGGACCTTATGCATGGTAGTCGAGTGCTCTACCATTGAGCTACACACTCAGCCCTTTAACTCACAGTTAAATATGGAATATACTACTTATTGGGCACTTTATATCCCCATGGAAAAAATAAGGTGTTTTTAGCTTTCAAAGTAGATATAAAGTATTGACTTTGTTTTTTTCTTACAGCTGAAAAATTTCCTGTCTTTTGGGAAATTTGAATGCTACATACTAATTTAATAACAATTCAGTACTTTTATGATTGATGGTAAGAAGCAATTTAAGGGAAGACCTTGAGGAATTTAGTATTTTTTTCAAAGAGACTTGCAAAAATAATAATACAGCAAACATTTTTGGAGGACCCAGCATGTACTGGCACGTGTACTATATGCACTTCACATTCCGTTTCTCATTTAGTCATCCTAGTAACTTCAGAGGGGTAAGTATTAGTATTAATCCTGTTTTATACTTGAGAAATTGACCTTTAAGATTAAGTTTTTAAAATTAAATTTTATTTTGTCCCTTTTCCCCCCTCAAGCCCTGTACAAAAGCTTTGTTTCTATTTCTTTTTTAAAAAGAAATTTTTTAAATTTTATCTCATTCTCCCCCTCAAGCCCCATCCCTTCCCTATATACAAAAGCCTTATTTCCATTTTTCCTTCTGTTTTCACTTTTTTCTTGTCCCTTCCTTCCTTTTTCCCTCCTCCCTTGTTCCACTGCCCATTTGAACATTTTCTTCCCATTTCCCAGTAACCATTATACATCTCAGTCCTTATTTCCACTTTTGGTTTCTCACACCAGAGAAACAATGCAATATTTAAACATGTGTGTCTCATTTATTTCACTTAAGAGTATGATCTCAAGGTCCATCCATTTAGCTATAAAAGTCTGAAGCTCATCCTTTATGGGAAAGTAGTGCTCCATTGTATTAAAAAAAAAACCAAAAACCCACATTTTTATCCACTCATCAGTTGATGGGCGTTTGGCTGTTCCCATGATTTAGCTATTACAAACTGTGCTGCTGTAAACATAAGTGTGGATATATTGCTGTGGTATGATGCTTTTAATTCTTTTGGGAGGATACTAAGAAGAGGTATAGCTGGGTCAAATGGAACTTCTAGTTTTAGTTTTTTGAGAAATCTAAACTGATTTCCACAGTGCTTGCAGCAATCTGCACTCCCACCAGCAGTGGAAAAGGTTTCTTTTTCCCCACAGCCCCTCTAGCATTTGTTATTGGTTGATTTCTTGATAGCAGCCTTTCTTTCTGGAGTGAGATGGAATATCAGCGTTGTTTTCATTTGCATCTCTCCAATGACCAGTGATGTTGAACATTTTTTTTCATACATTTATTTGCTGTTTCTAATTCTTTAAAGATTGTTAAGTTAACCAGCTGTGAGTGTTGAGCTTTACCTTTTGTGGAGTTTTTGTTCTTGTTGTTATTGTTATTATTAAATCAGGTGATATATTACTCCTATCTTACACCAAGTTTTCAAATTTATTTCACATGTATTTCACCCAGTATTGCTAGAAGTACCGTGAGTGCACAGAGCAGATTACTGATACATGTTCTGTAGCTCCCTATTTTTACTGTGATAATCTTTTTGTTAGTTTATTTTACATCAGCTGCTAACTGGAGATCGGTGTTCTTCCTCCTTCCAATTCCCCAAGTTCCTCCACAAAACCCACCCTGTTGCTGAAATGTTAAAATATCAAGAGCATATTACTTTGAAAACTAGTTATAATTTTGTATTTTGCTTCTAAATTTATTAAGCCAGAGGTTCTCCTCTTCATTTGTGCTAAAAGAATAGCAAAATGTTTCCTTTTCATCTTTCACTTGATCTTAGCCAAAAGGCCAAGAAGCGATTCCTTTTCATCTTTCTAGCTCAGCATTATCTCCTTGCTTGCTGTTGCTTATGTGTAAAATTCTTGTACTTCTAAGTAGAATACTTCTAACACAGTACACCAAATATATGTGATATCTTTCATGGTTTTATTTCTACATTTCTTAGGAAACTAGAAATAGAGTTATAACATCCTTACTCTCTGAAGTTTTTTTTTTTTTTCTTTTTTGGTATCGGGGATCGAACTCGGCTCATTGCGCTTGAGCAGCAGGCGGTGAAACCACTGAGCTAAATCCCCGGCCAAAGTATTCTATTTTTGTTTTGTTTTGTTTTGTTTTGTTTTGGTACCGGGGCTCGAACTTGGGTCCTTGCGCTTGCGCAGCAGGCGGCGAAACCACTGAGCTAAATCCTCAGCCCTGAAGTTTATTTTTTTATGAAAATATAATATTTTGTTCTCTTTTACTTATTTATTTTTTTGGCTTTGCTCCTTGTTATTTTGAATGCTTGGCTTTCTTCATCGAACAGTTTTGTTTCCTTTAATTCTCATAAAGACTTCACTATTAGTTATATTCATGTTATTTTATTAATGCATTTTTGTTTGTTTACATATTTATCTTATTTAAGAATGAGATTTCCTGGGCCAGGGATTTAGCTCAGTGGTTTCGCCGCCTGCTGCGCAAGCGCAAGGACCTGAGTTCAATCCCAGGTACCAAAAAAAATAAGGATGAGATTTTCTGTACTTAAAAAAAAAACCTTTCCAAAATCAAGTAGAAAAATTAGTGATTTTTAAAAATATATATTTCTTTTCTCTGTTTTAGGATGGCTACCATGGGGTAGTTAATATTGTGCCAGAGAAGCCACCACTGCTGGACAGACCTGGTGAAGGAAGCTACAGTAAATATCACAGTCATGTTGGCTACCAAGAGTATGTTGAGGGTTGCAGTTTTTCTCATGATCGAAGAAGTGGTCTACCTCACAGAGGAGTATGTAAATTTCCCCATGAACTAACCATTATTTCTCTCTCTTTTTTTTTTTGTATCGGGGATCAAACTTGGGTCCTTGCCGCTTGCAAGGCAGGCGGCGGAACCACTGAGCTAAATCCCTGGCCCTTAACCGTTATTTCTTATGTTTGAAATTCATGTAATTAAAATGTATGTGACTGCATAAAAGCAATTGAATAAACATTTCCAACCTGCTATAGCTGTCATATCAGGAATTGTAGTCATGAATCTTGGGGTACTGGACAAAGTGGGTAAGCACACTGGACAGCTCAGAATGCCATTAATTCCAGCTGGCTTACCTTTCTTGTTTGTTAGGGATCAAGCCAAGTAAGTACTTTTAAAATATTAACTGCTATCATTGGTATTTTAATTTTTCTCTTGATAAGTAGAAGTTCATAAAGTTGTGCTGATTTGTTATTAACCTTATTAAAAATATTCCTTGATGTTGTTCCCCTTTTAGCTTTGCATCTTTACAATATTCCTCTTTTACATGTTTTCTACCTTTTCCATTTCCCCTTTTGTACTGTATGTAACATAGTAATTAACAGGACATATTTAAACACTGTTATAATAAAATTTGATCTCATACTGGCTATGGGATTAGTCCCCATAGAGTACACTTGAAGAAATGGAGGTCAGCAATTTCCAGTGGTGGGTATTTACAGGACCTCAGTTCTCTTATTATTACATAATAGTACCTTTGACAGTTCCAAAGCGCTAACAAGACCATTCATTGTGTTCTTGTGTTTGTTTCTAAAGTTTGAAGTATTATAGTCTCCTTGTTATAGAATTGATTTTGTTTTTGGTTCAGATCTTAAATGTCATGCTGTTCCTTGCAAAGATGGGTCAGGTATTGAAAAGTAAATACTGTGCATTGTTTCTGTGCTAGAAATTTTAGATTTTGCCATCAGTCATTTTCCAGGTAGATCCAGGAGGAAACAATTTGATTGTAGCATAAACATTTGTTACCCCTCTTGTGAAAACCCTTTATGACCTTTTAATATAGACAGGGAGTTGTATTTTCTCTGGACTAGTTTTTAAAATGTTATGAGCATGTTTGTTTTTTTTTTTCCCTTCAAAATTGTACCATAGCAGGGGATTTAGCTTAGTGGTTCCAGCGCCTGCCTCGAAAGCGCAAGGTCCTGAGTTCGCTCCCCGGTACCAAAAAAACACTGTATTAGCGCTTCCAGAAGAGCACAGGTGTTTCCTATGGGTCTTCCAAATTTTGTTTGTCTGGGCTGGAGATACAGCTGAGTAGTAGAACTCTTTCCTAGCATGTTCAAGGCTTTCATTTCAATCCCCAGAACCATGAAACAAAAGAAAACAATACAGTTGTATTTGTCTTCATGCTTTATATAATATTTTTCTTTCATTTTCCTTCAAACACCAGGCACGCTTGTCATCCTTACACAATTCTCACAGTAATTATTATCTGGGGTCCACTTACATAAAACAAACTGCTTGATCTGGTATTGTATCACAGCTGTTGAATTGTTTCCTTTTGTTTATATTTAATGTTGAGAAGGAAAATGATACATAAATTTTACTTAAGATTAGGCATGTGTTGATAAAGAGGAACATGAAATTTTTCTTCTTGAATCAGTTTTCCTGATTATAATTTGTATGTTATAATTTTAATGTAATTGAGTATGGATTACTATTTTGTTCCTTTATGCACCTTTCAAATATATCTTAGAGGATAAAATGTGTTAATTAATATTAAATTTACTGCTACATGTTAATCTTAATATAGCTTATCAAGGACAATTCTTTACTATATTGCTTTTTGTTTGTTTGTTTGGTACAGGGGATTGAAGTTGGGTCCTTGCACTTGCAAGGCAGGCTGTGGCACCACTGAGCTAAATCCCCGGCTTACTATATATTGCTTTTTTTTCTTTTATTGTTTTTAATTGTGGCATTTAACAAGAGAGAAGGTGAGAAAAGAAAATGTGAGCTAGGGCTGGGGATTTAGCTCAGTGGTTCCACCGCCTGCCTTGCAAGCACAAGAACCCGAGTTCAATCCCTGGTACCACAAAAAAAAAAAAAAAAAATGTGAGCTAGTAAAGTGAAAGAAGTAGTTGCAAGTTTTCTTCTTTGAGCTTGAATCTGAAAATTGATGAGAGAACTTGGAAAATTATGAGTGAAGAAATTATAACCAACTCAAGCCTTTGTTCTCCAGTAGCCATTAACTGTCCTGATGTTGTTATTTGTGTCTTTGGCAGTACATCTGTACAGTATGAATCTGCCAAGTGAGTCACATAATATTAATAGAGGTAAATGGTACTATAGGTTCTCACTATCTACTGTTGATTATTGAAATGGATGACTTATTGTCTTTGAAGCTTAGAAATATTTACAAGAAAAGTATTTTTTCCTTTAAAAATTTTTGACCTTAAAGACTAGATTTCAGTAGTACTTCTGGATATATCCTGCTTGTCCAAAAATTGTTAAGTCTCTAAATAACTGTTATGTTACAGGATGAATCTGGCTATAGATGGTCAAGAGATGATCATTCTGCAAGCCGACAGACTGATTACAGGTAAACAGATAAAGTAATAACAGAAGTACTTTAATACTTCAACTCTCTGCGATGTGTGCTTCCCTCAGGATATAGCTGAAAATATTAGGATTTCAAATTTTGAAAGGAAGCCAGGCATAATCACACATGCTTGTCAACACTCAAGAGGCTAAGGTAGGAGGATCACTGCAAGTTTGAGTCCTGCCTGGGGTACATAATGAGTTCAAGGTCAGCCTGAATTGCAGAGTGAGACCCTTTCTCAAAAAAACAAAATAAATAAATAAAGTTAAATTTTGAAAACAGCAAGCATTATATTCATTTTGTGACTATAATAGAGTGGGTAATTAATATTCTACATATTGTTGACATTTTGTAATTTATAATAAAAATGCATACTTTAAAAATTTCAATTAATATATTCTTCAAGTTAGTATTATTAACATGTCATATGACGTATGAGGTTTAGGTGTGCTGAATTACAAGTAAAGCAGTTCTTTCAGAAATAGCCTTCTGGAATACTTATGTTATTTTATTTTATTTTATTTTATCTTTTGGTACCGGGGATCGAACTCGGGTCCTTGTGCTTGCACAGCCGGCAACGAAACCACTGAGCTAAATCCCTGGCCCAATACTTATGTTATTACAAAGTGTATTCTTTTTTTTTTTTTTTTGGTACCAGGGATTGAACTGAGGTCCTTGCGCTTGCACCACAGGCAGCGAAACCACTGAGCTAAATCCCTGGCCCTACAAAGATGTTCTCAGTTGCTTTATTTTGATTAATAAAAGTCTGTTAGAAAAAAACATTTTGAAAGGCCCTGTCTTTGTTAGCTTTGGTTACTCACAGAGGGTACCTGATAGAATAGTTGGCGAATAAAACTTACAACTAGAGCTGAGCACAGTAGCCCAAAGAGGCTACTGATTGCAAATTTGTGCCCAGCCTGGGCAATTTAGTGAGACCCTCTCTCAAAAACAGGGGCTGGGGATGTAGGTCAGTGGCAGAGTGCTCCAGGATTCAATCCCTGGTCCAATTAAAAAAAAAGTGATGGGCAGATAAGCAACTTTTTATTTGCTCAATTTTTGGTACTGGGAATGAACCCAGGGCTTCACACTGAGCTACATCCCAGCCCTTTCTTTCCTTTTTATTTTTGAGACAAGGACTCACTAAGTCTCTTCAGTTGCATGGACTGGGCTCAGATTGCCATCCTCTGCCTCAGCCTCCCAGAGTGCTGTGTGTACAGGCACAGACCACCATCCCCTATTGAAAACATGATTTTGTCATTTGTTCTTCAAATGACTCTACAGTATTCATTTTGAGAGTTTTAAAGAAGCCCTTTAACGATGTCTTATGAGCTCTCCGGGAAAAGAAGCCCAAATTCCTAGAGAATGTATTGACATGAAGAATGATAGTGTCTGCCATAAAACCATAGGTACCAGGCCAGAGCTGGACTCAAATTCAGTGGGTCAGAGCAATACATTTTATTGTGTTAGGCCTAGTCGATGGCTGTGCACACAGTGGGGTGTGCTATGGCTAAGGAACCCAGGGTCAAGAGCTCACTACCTTTTGGAGCAAGCAGGGAGTTGCGAGCTGGTCCTTTCTCTGGTAGTGAGCAGCCCTTCAGTAGTTAGGCTGTAGTTCCCTTGTCTCTATAAACGACCATAGAGACTGCTTGGCATCAGTATGTAGTTAGGTCTTATAGTTTGACATTCAGATCCCATTACAGACCACCAAGAGAAGCAAAAAAGAATAAATGCTGAAAAACAGGTTTTGATAACATTGAACACTCAGTAGTCATAAAAAGCTTATAGCCAGCTGGGAATGGAAAAGAATTTCCTCAACCTGATAAATAGCATTTGCTGTACTGAAAGGTAAAGTTAGAACATTTGCTTTAAAATCAGAACAAAATAGTGACACCTGCTATTGCTGTTTCAGCTCAGGATGATACATCTTGGCTCTTGCAGGAAGGACAAGCAAAGTAAAGGTGTAGAGATTACAATGGAAGTTTTTTCCCCTTGTTTTTTGGCAGTACTCAGGATTGAACCCAGAACCATCATGCTGAGCTACATCCCCAACCCTTTTTATTTTTTGGACTTTTTTTTTTTTTGGTATCAGAGCTCGAACTCGGGACCTTGCATTTTCGAGGCAGGTGGCAGAACCACTGAGCTAAATCCCCGGCCTGACCATTTTTATTTTTTGAGAGATTTCATGGAGTCACTAAGTTGCCTAGGCGGGGATGTAGTTGTGATCCTCCTGCCTCAACCTCCAAAAGTGCTGGCATTACAGCCATTCACGTATAGATGCGCACCAGAAAGAAAGAAAAACAAAAGAACGATTTAAAGATGATATAGTTTATGTATGTAGAAAGTCTAGGAAAGTCTGTGGGCTATTAGAACTATTAGGAAATTCCCAAAGTTGATCATAATAAAAATTAGCCTAAATTAGGAAATACAATTCTAAAATAATACTGCCTAAATAATAAGTCTGCCAAAATTATAAGATCTGTGCAAAGGAAATTACATGTTACTTTTAAAGGATATAAAAGACCCAAAATACAGCTGGAGATGGTGGCATACAACTGCAAATGTTTGAGCCCAGCCTGGGTGACTTAGTGAGACTGCCTCAAAATAAAACAGAAAAAGGGTTGGAGAAGCCAGGTGAGGTGGCGCATCAGAGAATGTTGCTGGTACTTAGGTTAAATTCTGTTTTTAGGGTATGGAGTTTATTCTATATGGTATGTTGTCATTTTTAAATTTTTTTATTTTTAATTTTATTAGTATGTTGGTAATTCATGTGTTTAAAATCATCTTTGAGAGTGGTTACATGTTCATACCACACAGCTAGTTTTTTTTAATCTCCTTCCCCTTTCCTTCCCTCCCTCTTTCCCTTCCAGTTCCCCTATTCTATTTTTCATTCTTGTTGATATTAATTTTTGTTCATGTTATGGCATGTAATATTTATATTAACTGAGCTTATTAGGTTCCTGTACATGCCATATGTTTATTCTACTTATTTCCCCTTCTCTTCCTCCTCACCCCTCATGGTTTTTCCCTTGGACCACTTCCCTTTTGTAAGACATCTAGTTTCTTGTCCCCTTCTATACATCCTTTATCATTCTCTTTGTACTTTGTCTCACTTGAAAGATACCATATGGTATTTAAGCTTGTTTGTGAGGTTTATTTCACTCACCATTGTATTTTTCAGGTGTATCCATTTTCCTACAGATGTCTCAAATCTGTCATTCTTTCTAGCAGAGTAGTATTCCATTATATAGAGAAACCACATTTTCTTTATGCAGTCATCTGTTGATGGGTATACAGGCTGCTTCCAGGATTTAGCTATTACAGGTTGTGCTGCTACAAACATTGGAATGTATGTATCACTGTAGGATAATGTCTTAAGCTCTTTGGGGAAGATGTGTAGCAGGGGGGATCGCTGGGTCATATGGAATTTCTAATTTCAATTTGAGAAATCTCCATACTGATTTCCATAATGGTTGTACTAGTTTACATTCCTTCCAACAGTGAAGGAGGGCTCTTTTTTCACTGCAGCCATGCCAGCATTTGTTATTGTTTGATTTCTTAATGATTGCCATTCTTTCCAGAGTAAGATGGAATCTTAGCATTGCTTTAATTTGCATTTCTCTGATGGTCAGAGATGTTGAGCATTTTTTCATATATTTGTTGACCATTTGTATTTTTTTCCACTGTGAAGTGTCTGTTCATTTCTCTTGCCCATTTCTTGCTGGATCTTTTTTGTGTGTGTGTTGGGGAATCGAACTTGGGTCCTTCCGCTTGCGAGGCAGGCAGCTGAACCACTGAGCTAAATCCCTGGCCCATCTTGACTGGATCTTTAATTTTAAGTGGTTTAATTTTTTTTTAGTTCTTTGTATATTTGAGATACTGTATTAGTCCTCTGTCTGAGGAGTAGCTGGCAAAAAGTTTTTCCCATTCTGTAGGTTGTCTCTTCACTCTACTGATTCATTCTTTTGCTGAACAGAAGCTTTTTAGTCTGATTCAATCCCATTTGTTGATTCCTGCTGTTATTTGCTACACTTACGTCAAGTGTTTTTATCTTTTTTATCATCCAGTAGGTTTAATGTTTAATGTTTAGATTTTTTGATACACTCTGATTTTAATTTAGTATATGGTGAGTGATGAGGGTCCAGTTTCAATCTTCTGTACATAGATAACCAGTTTTCCCAGCACCACTTGTTGAATAGGCTATCATTCCTCCAACATATGCTTTTGGGTTCTTTGTCAATACATCAGACAGTGCTTACTAGAGAAACAGGTTTAATGCAAGATTTACAAATACATAAGAATTTACAAGATTTCCTTACAATGGCTGCCTACAAAGTCAGTCGTGGAAGAGTGCAAAAGGTCTGCCTGCATGCTGGAGATATATAGGATTCAGTTGAAGTCCTGGAGCTCAGTGTGGTATCCCATGAAAGTCCATATCCAGGGGTCGAAGGGTCTGTGGTGGAAGGCTGAAGAATCTCCGCTGGAAGCCAGGAGATAACATCCAAGGTGTAGGTGAAGACTGGAGCTCCTCTGAAGAAACAGAAGTGAGCCTTTCTTCATTTCCCTTTTATACCATGCTGGCGACAATCCTCCCTAAGGTGGGTCTTCCACACCCAAAACTATGCTGATCCAATTTAATTGGGTGTTTCTTACTCAAATGAACACAGTTTACTGTCACAATCCACACTTTGTCAACTTGACAAGCAGACATATTTCTTTAAACCATAATCTCCAGAAACAAAGATAAATTCATTATTACACCTAACATGTTATAACTATCCTGCATAAAATGGAAACACATGAATTCACTCCCCAGAATGGAAGACAGGTTTTCTTTGGATGATGCTTACTCCTAACATTTCATAACTTGGAACATTATAATATGGGTTTAACAATACTTAAGAATTAATATTACCTCAACATATTACGTAGGAAATATATTAAGAAAAAGCTATTACAATCCCATTTCTGTAGCTGATATTTAAAACTACCTTCTACCACCCATATATAATCTTTTGAAGAACTTTGCCCCAGCCCTGTAAGCTGTTACCACCTAGCTGGCAACTGTTTCTTCAAAAGACCATTCCACTCTCATATCAATCCAGCCGCTTCTGGACAGTGGAGAACATGGTAAGACCAGTGAATTCCATGGGCATAAGGCCATTGCCTCACTTCTTTAGCCATAAAATGTGTTCCTTGGTCAGAAGTAATGGTGTGTATAATTCCATGTCAATGGATAAGGCATTCTGTGAGTACATGGATGGTAGTTTTTTTTGTTGTTTTGCTTTTGGTTTTTTGGTAATGGGGATTGAACTCAGGACCTTGCTGAATGGTAGTTTTGACAGAAGCATTGCATTCAGGGAAGGCAAATCCATATCCAGAATAAGGGTCTATGCCAATGAAGACAAAGTGCAGTACTTTCATGATGGAAGTGGTCCAATATAATCAAGCTGCCACCAGGTCACAGGTGATCAGTCACCCAGGGAATGGTGCCTAATCGGGAACTCAGAGTTGGTCTCTGCTGCTGGCTTATTGGGCCTTCAGCAGTGGCTGTAGCCAGATCAGCCTTAGAGAGCAAGAGTCCATGTTGCTGAGCCCATGCATAACTTTCATCCCATGACCATCTGTTCATGAGCCCATTGGGCAGTGACAACGGTGGCTGAAGAAAGAGGTTGATCACTGTCTACACAATGGATTATCTTTTCCACTTGTTAAAGTTTTCTGCTGAGGTCACATTTTGGTGAGCGTTTACATGGAATACAAATATTTTTACATCCTTTTTCCATATGGAGAGGTTTATCCACATACCTCTTCTGCAAATATCCTTATCAGCAATTTTCCAGTCATGTTCCTTCCAAGTTCCTGACCATCCAGCCAAACCATTGGCTATGGCTATGAATCAATATGTAGTAACACATCTTGCCATTTCTCCTCCCAGGCAAAGTGTACTACCAAGTGCACTGCCTGAAGTTTTACCCATTGTGAAGATTTCCCTTCACTTCTGTCCTTCAGGGATGTCCTGGGAAGGGGCTGTAGTGCTGCAGCTGTCCACTTGCAGGTGATGCCTCTATAACATACAGAACCATACATAAAGCAGGCCCTAGCCTTCTCTTTCTCTGACAACTGATTATATAGTATACCCCATGAGACCATAGGTGCATACTGGGAAACAAGTCAGTACAGCAGGAGTAGGAGCCACGGGCATCTGTGCAAATTCTTCATGTAAGTTACTTGTACCCTCTGGGAACCTGCTCTGCCTCAATCACTTATGTGCCATTTCCATTTAATGATAAATTGTTGCTGTGCACATCCAGCCTTATGACTTGGTGAATCAGATAATACCAGCTTATGATAGGCAGCTCAGATTGCATGGTACCGTGTTGTCCCAATGGTCAAGTGTTCAGTTGTTTCTAAGGCCTAGTAGCAGGCCAAGAGCTGTTTTTCAAAGAGAGAATAGTTGTCTGCAGATGATGGCAGAGCCTTGCTCCAAAATCCTAAAGGTCTCTGCTGCAGTTCACTTATGAGGGCCTGCCAGAGACTCCAAATAGCATCTCTACCTGCCACTGCTACTTAGGTACCATTGAATCTGCTGGATCATAGAGCCCTAGTGGCAGAGCAGCCTGCACAGCCGGCTCTATCCTGCTTGCAAAGCTCTTTCCTATTCTTGGTTCCCCTCAAAATTAGCAGCTTTCTAAGTTAGGATAAATAGGCTGCAGTAAAATACCAGGAGGAATGTGTTCCCTCCAAAAGTCAAATAGGCCCACTGGACGTTGTGCCTCTTTTTTGGTTGGAGGGGGAGCTAGATGCAATAATTTATCTTCCACCTTAGGATATCTACATGCCTCATACCACTGGACTCCTAGAAATTTCACTGAGGTAGAAGGACCTTGAATTTTAGTTGGATTTCCCATCCTCTGGCTCTCAAATGCTTTATTAACAAATCTTGAGTGCTTGCTACCTCCTGCTCACTTGGTCCAATCAGCATGTCATCAGTATAATGGATTAGTTTGATACCTTGTGAGAGAGAAAGGCAAGTTGTGACACAGAACTGGAGATTTAATAATAGCCATGGGGAAAAACAGTAAAGGTGTATTGCTGGCTTTGCCAGCTGAAAGCAGATTGTTTCTGATGGGCCTTATGGATACATAATGGAGAACGCATTTGCCAAATTAATAGCTTCATACCAAGAAGATGTGTTAATCTGCTCAAGTAAGGACACCATATCTGGCAGCAGCTGCAGTCAGAGTCACCACTTGATTCAGTTTACAGTAATCTATTGTCATTCTCCAAGACCCATCCCTCTTTTGTACAGGCCACATGGGAAAATTAAATGGAGATATGGGGACCACCAACCCTATGCAGGGGTGGTCCTTGATAGTGGCACCAATCTCTACAGTCCCTTCAGAGATGCGATGTTGTTTTTGGTTTACTATTTTACCAGGCAAAGGCAACTCTAATGGCTTCCATGTGACCTTTCCAACCATAATATCCCTCGCACCACAGGTTAAGGAACCGGTGTTAAGGGTGGTGCCACGTACTAAGTATATCTGTCCCAATTATTCATTCTGGGACAGGGAAATGACTACAGGATGAATTAAAGGACCTACTGGGGTCACTGTGAGTTGGACCTTTGCTAAAACTCAGTTGATCATCTGACTTCCACAGTGCCACAGTGATGTTTTGGTTTCCCCAGAATCAGTGTTAGTTCAGAACCAGTGTGCAGTAGTCCCTGAAATGCCTGATCATTTCTCTTTCCCCACTGTTCAGTTACAGTGGCAAAGAGCCTTAGATTTCTTTGGGGAAGAATAGGAGATTGTTCATATAAACTTTTGGTGGTGCACCAGGGTCCTCCCTTAAGTAGACCTGGCCTCCCCTTCATTCAAGGGGTTATGGGTCTATAAACTGGCTCAAATCTGGGAACTGGTTGAGAGGCCATGATTCTGTTATTGTGATTTGAAGGAGGTTTCTGTTCATTTGCCCTTAAATTTTTTTGATTATATAAATCTAGTAAAAATTTTGTGGGCTTCCCGTCCATTTCTCTTTTGGAAACACCACGGCTAATTAGCCAGCGCCATAGGTGTGCATGTGTCAGACCATTCTGATGATTGTTCTGCTTCAGCTGTCCATTATGATATGTGTATATACCTTGCCCTCAGTGGTTAAGTGCTGCCACTTGACCCCTGCCCCTCCTGGATCCAGTCAAACCCATTGTCCTTAAGTTTCCAAATTGAGTGACTGTGGTCCCCACTGAAAGGTCTGGCATAGAGAGAAGAGAAATGACAGGGCTCTTCAAGGATGCTGGTGCTCCCCTCATGATGCTGGCTGGTTGCTCTGAGCATCTCTGAACAAACTAGTGAAGGAAAACAATGAGCTCAAAACATCCACAGGAAATCTAAAGTCTTCTAATTGTGAGGACAAATTAATAAAGGCAAATAAGGAGCTCAAAGGTTCAAATTCCCAGCTCCAGACACAAGAATTTAAAAGTGTGTCCTGAAAGCAGACTCTCCTCTCCTTTAGCTGCAGGGCCGAGATTGCAGGACCATAGGCCCTCCTAATTCAATTGGCTAAAATACAGCATAAGCATAATGCTTACCCTCAAAGGGTATCTGATGTAAAGGTGAAGGCACTGATCGGAAAAGAATGGGATCCTGTAAACTGGCGTGGAAATTGGGTCAGGGAATTAGCTCAGGGGCCAGGGATTTAGCTCAGTGGTTCCACCACTTGCCTTGAAAGCACAAGGTCCTGAGTTTGATCCCCGCTACCAAAAAAAAAAAAACGCACGGAAATGTTTGGGAGGATCCTGATGAGGCTGAGGGTGTTGAGCTCTTAGACTAGTGAAATTATTTTCCCAGAGGAAGATATTTCTCCACTCAAACAGTGGTGGAAGCATTCCCCACCCCCACCTCCTGCGATGCTGGCCTCTCCTAGTATATCTGAGGAAATTAATCCTATGTTAACCAAGCATGATAATGCTGACCCTTCTTAGGACCCACTCTCACCCATTTTTGCCTCTAGGCCTATAACCTTTGTAGAAGGTTCCTAAAGGTGAGGTACATAGTGTGACCCATGAGGAGATCCACTGTTCTCCCAAAGAATGTCTTGAGTTTTCTGTTATAAGCAGAGGCCTGATGAGCAAGAGTGGGAATGGATTTTACGGGTATGGAACAATGATGGCAAAAACGTACACCTGGATCAGGCTGTTTGTTGATAATGGTCTGTGCTGGAGGCTGAAGAGTCTGCTGGAAGCCAGGAGACAACATAGAAGGTGAAGGTGAAGACTGGGGCTCCTCCAAAGAAACAGAAGCAAGCCTTCCTTCTTTATTTCCCTTTTGAACCATTCTGGCAACAATTTCTGTAGGGTGGGTCTTCCACACCCAAAACTATGTTCTAATGTAGTTGGGCATTTTTTGCTCAAGTTGACACAATCAGTTAACCATTACAGTCAAAGATCAAATAGCTGTATGTGTCTGGGAAAGTTTCTGTATCCTCAGTTCTATTCCTTGATCCATGTGGGGGTTTTTTTCAGTACCATGCCATTCTTATCAGTTGTTGCTTGTAGAATAGCTTGAAATCAGGTATTGCTCTGCTTTCTTCTTTGCTCTTGTTGCCCAAAATTGCTTGTGCTATTTTGGGTCTCTTCTGGTTCAATATGAATTTTAGGATTTTTTTTTTCTAAATCTGTAAAGTATACTGTTGGTATTTTGATTGGGACTGCATTGAATCTGTATAATAGTTCTGAGAGTATGGCCATTTGGCAATATTGATTCAACCTATCCAGGAGCAGGGGAATATCTTTCCATCTTCTGATATCTTCTTCAATCTCATTTTTCAGAGTGCTGTACTTTTCTTTGTAGAGGTCTTTCTACTTCTTTGGTTATGATAACTCCTAGGTGTATTATTTTTCTTGAAGCTACTGTGAATGGTATTATTTTCATAATTTTCTTCTCATCTTGTTCATTGTTTTTGTGATTTTTGTGTGTTGATCTTGAATCCTGCTGCATTGGTGAAGTTAGTCTTTAATTCTAAGAGTTTTTGGTGGAGTTCTTTGGGTCTTCTATGTAGAGTATTGTCATCTGCAAATAATGATGATTTAAGTTCTTCTTTTCCTATATGTATCCCTTTTATTTCTTTCTCTTGTTTAATTGGCATGGCTAATGTTTCCAGAACTATATTGAACAAGAGTGGTGATAGTGGACATCCTTGTCTTGTTCCTGATTTTAGGGGGAATAGTTTTAGTTTTTCCACATTTAGTATGATGCTCGCTATTGGTTTGTTATATATAACTTTTATCATATTCAATTATGGTGCCTCTATACCTGGTTTTTTTCAGGGTTTTTTTTAATCATGAAGGGTGTGTGTGTGTGTGTGTGTGTGTGTGTGTATGTTTTGTTTTTGCTTTTTGAGACAAGGTCTTGCTATGCACTCAAGGCTAGTTGTGAGATCACTATGTAGCCCAAGCTCGCCTTCAACTTGCAGCAATTCTTCTGCCTCTGCCTCCTGAATGCTGGGGTTACAAGCATGTACAACCACACCCACCTTTCATGAAGGGATTTTGAATTTTGTTGGAAGCCTTTTCTGCATCTATTGATTGATATGATCATAACGGTTTTTGACCTTGCTTCTGTTTATGTGAAATACTACATTTATTGACTTACGTATATTGAATCATCTTTGCATCTTTAGGATGAACCCTACTTGATCATGATATATGATTTTTTTTTTTTGGTACCGGCCATCAAACTCAGGACCTTGTGCTTGGGAGGCAGGCAGCAGCACCACTGAGCTAAATCCCTGGCGCAATATATGATCTTTTTGATAATGTGTTACATTCTGTTTGCTAATATCTTGTTGAGGTCCCATCTATGTTCATTAAGGAGATTGGCCTATAATTTTCTTTTATAGTTGGATCTTTTCCAGTTTGGGGATCAGGGTGATACTGGCTTCCATAAATGATTTTGTGAGCACTCTGTCCCTTTCAATTTTTTTTTTGTCTCTGTTTTTGTTTTTGGTACTAGGGATCAAACTTGGGACCTTGCACTTGCGAGGCAGGTGGCGGAACCACTGAGCTAAATCCCTGGCTCTTTCAATTTTTTTTTTTTTTTTGGTACTGGGAATTGAACTCGGGACCTTGCACTGGCGAGGCAGGCAGTGGAACCACTGAGCTAAATCCCCGGCCCCCCTTCCAATTTTTTAAAAGAGCTTGAGCAGTATTGGTGATATAACATCCTTAAAAGTTTTGTAGAATTCACCAATGAATCTGTCAGGTCCTGGGTTTTTTGAAGTTGCTAGCTTCTTTATTACTGTGTCAATTTCAATGCTTGTTATTGGGTTGTTAAGCATATTTATATCTTCTTGTGTTAGTTTTGGTAGTTTGTGTATGTGTAGGAATAGGTCCATTTCTATGTGTGTAGGAATCTGTCTTCAAAATTTGCTAATTTGTTGGAACATAATTTTTTGAAGTAGTTACTATCTTCTGGATTTCTGCAATGTCTGTTGTGAATGAACATTTTTTATTTCTGATTGCATTGATATGTTTTCTCGGTAAGTCTGGCTAGGGGCTCATCTGTTTTATTTATTCTTTCAAAGAACCAGGTCTTTCATTTGTTGATTCTTTTTTTACTTTTTTTTAATCATATAAATATTTTCTTTATTATCATGGTTACCAATTTTAAAATAACTTCATAATTTTTAATAGTTTCTTCAAAAGTGGCATACTGTATTAAAAGAAACACTGGAAATGTGGAGTCTTTTAAAGAAATAATCTTCATTTTCACTAATAAATATAATAGGGGAGCCAGATTTCTATACCAATTAATAGAAAATGAATCATTACAGGTCTAGTTCTAATACAAATAAAGGATACACATATGTATGTTAGGACTGATTCTGCCCATTCCATTATAACAGTTCCATTCCTGAACTATTACGTACTGAAACTCTAAAAATGCTCTTTCCTAGGTACCCTCTTTGGTCAAAGATTTATTAACAGTTCATATGTTGTTCACTTACCTGACACTAGTGGTGAGAGGAAACAAAACTATAATATGTAAGACCTTTAACTCTTTTCAAATCCTCTAAGTAAACTATAAAATTTAGCATTTATAACTTTATAGCTTGCAAGTGTCTGAATGTCTCTCAATCTCCTTTCTTCCTTCAAATTTCTAAACAGTGTTGTTTCTTAGTATTAATAATGTAAAATTAAACATACAAACAAAAACATCCAGGGTCTATGTTTTATATATTTTGAATTAAAATGACCAAAGAAATAAAATCTGTTATATGGGATCATTATTTTCCCTTTTTAAATACTGGTGCTTTCCATTAATGCTATTTCTGATTTAAGATGTCCATGTGCACAAGTTTCTACAGAATCTCCAATTTTACTGTAATGGTTCCTCCTCATAGACATTAGTATGCATTTTCATTTTGACTCATGTGAACAAGGAGGCTGGCAAGTTTTAAAACTAACACATTTTATCATTATAAAAGCAGGTAAGGATTAATGGTGACCACTCAGCCTTTGGCTACTGGCTGACTGATTCGTCTACATTCAGGTTATCCATGCTCCTGACTTTGTACATCATCACAGTTGGTTTGGACACTTGATTGTGTAACATGCATCTCCCCAAGGATGATGAAGACAGAAAACTGAAAACATGATTTTGCTAGCTTTAGTGCTTCTGGTAAAAGAGTCACAATTAAAGAGAAAAACTGCAGATAAAAATAAAGGAAAAAGTTACAAGTGGATTTCACTTACATTAGGACTGGTCCCTCCTTATAGGAGTTTCACTGATAACAGACTCAACCACGACTGACAGCTCTGTTTTGGTCATTTTTAAATACTCCAATGACATTCTCCAGCAGTTTTATTATCTTCAGCTTTATGGAACCATACTATGTTTCTCACACTGTTTAACATCCCCATTTCTATAGTTCAAATACCAGAAAATTAGTCCACTTTCCCTTGTACAGTCAAAAATAGGTTTATTGGAATGTCTTTAGTTATAATCGAAGGCAGAAACATTTAGTTTTTGTTACACCCATAAACATGGAAACTGCTTACAGAGCAAACGTATTATAAAGAATGACATCCTTGCAAACACTGGTGAAATGGTTATGGATCTGCTTTAACATAATGAATGATTTCGTTCTCTACATAAGCTTTTGGACCCCGAGCCTGACCCCCATCTTGATGCAATGATGCAAGACCTTATGCCACTAAATTATTAGTATGAAATACTGTCATTCAGTGTTTGACTTTATAAACAAATAATGAAATGGCAAGTATCTAGTTTCAAATTAGATCCTTGGAATACAACAAAATAGTTATCTTTGCTTTATACAATTAGTACATTTTGTTGAAAGGGAAGATAATTGGACATTCTCAGTGCTCCAATTTAAAGTGATAATTGCTTCTTAGTTTCTTGAAAAAGAAGTTTTGAAAGTTATATACATAGGTTCCATTTAAATTACACAGCAATCTTTTATTATTATTTTCCCACATCTTGTTTAATGAGCTCTGTCATCAGATCAAGTATGATATTTCACAACTATAAGAATTATGATCACTAGCAAAAGGAAAACAGCAACCAAAGCCATGATGGCTTTTATTTTTCATCCACGCCACCACATTTGCCTTCGAAGCTGTTTGGATCTGTTGCTAAAAGCAGTTGCATTATCCGATAAGCTTTCTGATTTGTCCTGTAGTTCATCTGGTCTCTCCCCTCTTTCAGTTACCTTTGTAATATTTTCTTGCATGACATCAGTAACTTCACCCGATTCTGAACATGCTTAATTTTATCATTTCTAGGTCCAAATCTTGGTCCAGATGGTCCCCATAGAAAAAAGTCCTCTTCTTCATCTGAATCATCTTCCAAAAGATTTCTCCTTTCACTTCTCACAGAACCAGTGACATCATCATCATTTAGGTGGCGCTTGAACTCGGGACGCATACTTTTTACTCCTGGAGTACTTTTCTAGTTCCCAGTAAAGTATTCACCACCTGCCCCTCCCGCGAGGAGCAGGCCAGCGCCAGTACCTGAAGCTCCCGGGAGGCAGGTGGCCGGGGAAAGGAGCGGGGAGCCGCGAAAGACCGGCGAGCGGACAGGAGAGGCACAGTGGGCGCGCACCCGGCGACTCTTTCTTTACTTTTTTAATACTCAATTTTATTGATTTCTATTCTCATCTTTATAATTTCACACCGTAATTTCAGTTTGGGAATGGTTTGTTGTTTCTCAGGTACATTAAGATTTTTCATAAGGTTGTCTTTGTGCGTGTGTGTGTGTGTGTGAGAGAGAGAGAGAGAGATAGGATCTCGCTACATAGCTCAGGCTGGCCTCAAGCTCGTGTCAGTCCTCCTGCCTCAGCCTCCCAAGTGCTGGGATTACAGGTATGTGCCACCAGAAAGTTCTTTTTGAGCTTGCTCTGTTTTTCTAATGTGAGCATTGATTGCGATGAATTTTTTTTATATTAAATTCTTTTATTGGTACATTGTAGGTATACAACATAATTACATTTCTCATTGGGAATTGTACCTTTACATAATGCATGTTGGTTCTTATTTTTTCCCCATTCCTAGCCCTCCCTTCACACCCTTCACCCTTCCCCATTTACAAAGACTTTATTTCCATTTTTGCCATTTCTCATTATTTTTTCCTTTCCCTTCTTTCCT
>NW_004624917.1:2162359-2178525 GCF_000247695.1 Heterocephalus glaber
GAGCAGTGGGAGGGATGGTGGCCCGGAAGCCCCTTCCTCTGGGCCAGGAGCAGCGGGACATAAGGTGGCCCAAAAGCCCTTTCCTCTTGGCTGGGAGCAGTGGGAGGGATGGTGACCTGGAAGCCCCTTCCTCTGGACCAGGAAAAGTGGGACGCCGGCTCAGAAGCCCCTACCTCTGGGCTGGGAACAGTGGGACTCAGTACCTTGGTCTGGTGGTCTGGTGTCCTCTGCGTCTTTGTAGTGTGGAATCAGGTGGCTGCCTGTCTGCAGCGGGCTGATTCGGCGTGTGTTCCGCGCGACTGGGGACCTCGGTAGGGTGTGGGCAGACCTGCCTGACTCCAGCGGGGTGATTCGGCATCTTCCGCGCGACTCAGGACCTCGGTAGGGCGTGCACAGACCTGCCTGTCTGCAACGGGCTGATTCGGCGTGTTCTGTGCAACTCAGGACCTCGGTAGGGCATGGGCAGACCTCGATTGTGATGAATTTTCCTCTAAGAGCTGCTTTCATAGTGTCCCAGAGGTTTCAGTGAGTTGTACCATCATTGTCTCCTATTTCTCCTATGATCCATTGGTTATTTAGGAGTATATTGTTAATTTTCTAGGGGCTTTTGCCTTTTCTAAAGTTTCTTCTGTCACTGATTTCTGTTTTCATTGCACAGTGGTTTGATAGTATGCCTGGTTTCTGTTGTTTTATTTTCCTTAAGGAAGCTTTGTGGACTAGTATGTGATCTGTTTTGGAAAAAGTACCACGTGCTGCTGAAAAGAATGTATACTCTGTTGTAGAAAGGTAGACTACTCTGTATATGTCCATGAAGTCCGTATGTTCAAGGATATGGTTCAGCTCTGCAATTTTTTTTTATTGTTTTTTGTTTAGTTGATGTATTTCTTTGCAGTAGTGGGGTGTTAAAATTTCATACTATGATTGTGTTTGTGTTCATTTGATCTTTTGATTTCAGCAGTTTTTGTTTTATGAAGATAGGTGCTCTGGTATTCAGTGCATATTTGCTCATCAGTGTTATCTGTTCTTTTTTTTTTTATTTTTTTTAGTGTTATCTTTTCTTGTTGGATTGTTCCCTTAATATGTAGTGACCTTCTTTGTCTCTTCTAATCATGTTTAGCTTGTAGTTTACCATATATGATATTAAAATTGCTACTCCTGCTTGTTTTTCCATCCTTTAATTTTTAGTCTATGAATATCTTTTTGGATTAGATGAGTTTTTTGAATGCAACAGATTGTTGGATTCTGTTTTTTGATCCAGTCTGTTAGTGTGCATCTTTTAATTGGAGAGTTGAAGCCATTAAGATTAAGAGATATTACTGAGATATGTTGGTTATTTACTGTCACTGCCTGGTAGTATTTTCTTTGTTTTTATTTTCCTGATGTTTTTTATTACTGTTTATCCATTGACTTCCCTGCTTTCTTCTCTGTTTTTAGCTGTGTCTGATTTGTTGTTTCTTTCAAGAATATTCTTAAGTATTTTCTCTAGAGCTGGTTTAGCATTCATATGTGTTCTGAGCTTGTCTTTTTCATGGAAATACCTTATTTCTTTATCTAATTTGAAGGACAGCTTTGCTGGGTTAGTTAATCTGGGTTGAAGTTGTTTGGTTTGAAATACTTCACTACAAGCTATTTTGAGCTTTAGGATTTTTTTGGTTTCTTTTTTTTTAATGAGTCTGCTGTGCTGTGATTCTAACTTGCTTACCTTTGTATATGATTTGTTTTTCTCTGGTTCCTTTTAAAATTCTTGGGTTTTTTGCTGACTGTCCAGTAATTTAATAAGGATATGCCCTGGTGAGCTTCTTTTTACATCATAATTGTTTGGTGTTCTATAAGTGTAATATGCTTGTATCTTAAATGCTTTTCTTATATTTGGGAAATTTTCTTCTATGATTTATATAAGCATTTTAGTAAATCCATCTGTGCTGTGTTCTAGTTTTTCTCTAACTCCAATTAGCCATAGATTGGTCTTCTTCTTGTTATCTGTTAGGTGCTGGATAGTCTTTTCTTGTTCTCTTTTGTTTTTGGCTTCTTTGAGCTCTTCATGATAATTTACTATTTTGTCCTCTGTATCAGACACTCTGTGTTCATATTGGTCATTTCAGATTGGCACTTGTCTTCACAGACAGCAAAAGGATCAGTCTGTCCTTCATGGGCTTATGTCTCAGCAGTGCCTTTTTTTCTGTGTGATGCAGGTTCTGTTTAGCATCCTCTTCCAGAAGAGCCCTGTTTCATTGCAGTGGAACACTTGTTGAGTGCCATATCTTCCTGCCTTCACCATTTATGCAAATTCTTTCTTGTCGGCTTCTGCAGCAGCCTTGTCAGAACTGGAAGCCTCACCATGTTTCATCACACTGTGGAGGCTACCTCTCTTGTAGACCTTATCAAACCACCCTCTCTTGGTTTTAAATTCATTACTTGTTGCACTTGTAGAGGTGCTTTCTTGCACTACATCACTGTGCATTTTCCTGGCTTTTTCACAGATCATAGCTTCTCTAACGCTGTCACCTGCCAGTTCTCATTCAGCCACACTAGCAGAAGTTTTCCCATCTTTTCCAGCATTTGTGTCCTCTGCTTGATTAACATTGTTACTCTTTTTTCCACATCAGCTCTTTGATGGTATCTTTTTTCTTCACAGCAGTCGAGTTTGTTGACAGCCACCTTGTACTCCAAGGCCAGATCAGTCATACAAATAGCATGCTCATGCTTTTGTAAAATTTCCTTCTTCGATTCAATGGTTATTTTCTTCAAAATCTTCTTACCATTCTTGCTGTGCACTTTCTTGTCACACAAAATTAACAACCATAAAGGAATGTTCAAGGCTGTCCTTGAACTCGCAGAGATCCTCCTGCTGCAGCTTCCTGAGTGCTGGGATACAGATGTGAGCCACCACACCAGGCTCTAACAGCATTAATTACATTGATGATGTTGTACAACCCTCATTGCTATTTCCAAGACTTTAAATTACCCCAAACAGAAACTCCTTTTACTCATTGGGCAAACACTCTCATTCTTCCCTACCCCTAGTCCCCGGTAACCACTATTCTACTTTTACCTTTGTGAATTTTTCTAGATGTAGTAAACCTCGGATCATGAACGCTTTTGTTTGCAAACAATTCAGTTTACAAACAAAAGCAGCAAAATTTTACTTCTGTTCACAAACTGCATCGGGTGACAAACACAACCATGGGCATCTTTCCCACACAAACACAAATGCAGCCATCTTAAATTAAGTTGATAAACTGAGGTACCGCTGTATTTCATGAGATCATATAATATTTAGCCTTAGGTGCCTAACTTTCTGAACTTAGTTGATGCTTTCAAGGTTCACCCATATTGAAATGTATATTAGAACACCCTTCCTTTTTTGGGTGAACAATATTCCATTGTATGTGTCTTATTTTGTTTATGTAGTCATCCTCTGATGGGCATTTGAGTTGTTCCAATTTTTGACAGTGTGAATGATGCTGCGGTGAATATTGTGTACAATATCAGCTTTGAGTCCTTGCTTTCAGTTCTTTTGAATATGTACATTGCACTGGAATTGCTAAATCATAGAGTAATTAAAAATTTAGCTTTTTGAGGAATTCCCAAACCATTTTCCTCAATGGCTGTAGCATTTTACATCCCTACCTGCAGTATATGAAGGTTTCAGTTTTTCTAAATCCTTGTCAACATTATTATAGGCCTTTTTGTTTTTGCTCTTTAAACAGCTGTCCTGGTGAGTATGAAAAGCTACCTCATTGTGGTTTAGATGGGCGCTTTCTCAGTGATTACTGAGAAATATCATTTCTTGTGCTTGTTGTCCATTTGTGTATCTTCTTTGGATAAATGTCTGTTCAAGTTCTTTGCACAAGTTATGTATATGGCAGGCATTTTCACTCTTATCCATCATTCCTGTTTTACAGATGAGCAAAGATACAGGAAATAATTAACTGTGAGACCTTTCACACAGTAAACAAATACTGCAGCCAGTCTTTGAAATGTGGTGGACTTGCTGCAGAACTTGTGCTTTTTTAAAACTGGTACATTTTATATATGCATAATGGTAACATTCATCATAGGAAATTTGTACCTGTATGTGATCTATCTTGCTGCTGCTTTTTTCCCATTCTCCTTCCCTCCTTTCAGCCTTCTCATCCCTTCCTTATTTACAAAAGCTTTCTTTCCATTTTTTTTCTTCTAGTCTCTTTTCTCCCTTCCTTCCTTTCCCTCTACCCCCCCCACCTCGTTCCCCTTCTCGTTTGAACATTTTCTTTCTGTTTCCCAATATCTATTACACATTGTCATTCTTTTTTACACTTTTGGTTTCTTACACCAGAGAAACAATGTGGTATTTAAACATGTGTATCCAGTTTATTTCACTTAAGGGTATGGTATCAAATACATCAATTTAGCTAGAAATGTCTCAAGCTTATCCTTTATGGCATAGTAGTACTCCACAGAACTTGTGTTTTAACTGCTAAAATATATGCAAAAATAATGAATATAACATTTTTTTTAATGTTTTGTAGAACTGAAGAAATTTTATTGATTGATAGGTGGATGGTAGTTGAGATGATGTATATTTGCTATCATTGTACTACACAGAAGAGTCCTCAGCACAAGTAAGACAGGAGTAAGTTTCAGGAGTAAGCATTCTGAAGAGCTTGGACGTAGTAGGCAGTTGGCAAGGACAGACTGAGCCTATGGAGATCACAGAGCAGGAAATTTTATTTTTTGATGTTAGACGTGCTATTATAAGAACTGATAAGTAGTTGGAAAAAAGCTCTACAATGTTTCTGCGTATTTCTGAACCCAATAGATTAAATTCATAGGAAAAATATATAGCCTGGTTTCTGAACTTTGGCACTGCTGTTGGCATTGGCTTTTCTTGTTTTTTTTTTTTTTTTCTTCTTTTGGTACTGGGTATCAAACTTGGGAACTTGCGCTTGTGAGGCAGAAGCTGGAATCACTGAGCTAAATCCGCAGTCAAGGCATTGGCTTTTAATGTGAGATGCTCTTCTGTGCGTCGTAGGATGTTTGGTATTGCCACTGACCATTTTAGACATTGCTTAGAAGCAAAATCCTTAGCCAACCTTAGCAAAAAAAGAAAAGATTCAAATCCATGCAATTAGAAGTGAAAAGGGTGAAATCACAACACATCCTCCAGAAATCCAGAAGATCAGTACCTACTTCGAGAACCTGTATTCTAATAATATGGAAAATACAGAAAAATGCACAGATTCCTAGATACATATAATTACCAAAAACTGAATCAAGAAGATATAAACATTCTAAATAAGCCAGTATCAGTCAGTGAAATTGAAGGTATAATTTAAAAACCTACCAACAAAGAAAAGCCCAGGCCCTCGCGGATTCACTCCTGAATTCCAAGAAATTTAGAGAGCTAATCCTGCTACCTATCAAATTTTTAAATACTTTTTAGTACTTCCTGTTTAAAGGAAGTGCTACTCCCCAAACTCATTCCTGGAAGTAAGCATTACTCTCATACCAAAACCAGAGAAGGATCCAACCAAAAAAGGGAGCTACAGGCCAATCTCTAATGAACATAGACACAAGAATCCTGAATAAGATGCTGGCAAACAGGGCCGGGGATTTAGCTCAATGGTTCTGCCTCCTGCCTCGCAAGTGCAAGGACCCGAGTTCGATCCCCAGTACCAGAAAAAAAGATACTGGCAAACAGAATGCAGCAAATCATCAAGAAGTTATACACCAGAACCACATCAGATTCATCCCAGGGATGCAGGGATGGTCCCACATATGCAAATCCATAAATGTAATATACCATATTAACAGAGCCAAGGACAAAAACCATATGATCACCTCAATAGATGCAGAAAAAGTTTGATAAAGTCCATTGCTCATTCATGATAACCCTATAGAGAAATGGTCTTTATTTCACTCTGATAAAATCCATCTATGACAAACCAAGAGCTAACACCATGCTAAAGGGACAAAAACTGAAAGCTTTCATTTTAAAATCAGGAACAAGACAAGGATGTCCACTGTCACTACTCTTATACAATATAGTTCTGGAAACATTAGCCAGAGCAATTTAG
Organism: Heterocephalus glaber; assembly: GCF_000247695.1. Next base: position 2,168,419 of record NW_004624917.1, read on the forward strand.
ACAAGAGAAAGAAAAAGAATAAGGATAGCAAAGGAAGAAGTTAAATTATTGTTATTTGTGGATGACATAATACTCTACATAGAAAACTGCAAAAGCTACACCCAAAGACTTCTAGATTTAATAAATTCAGTAGCATAGCTGGATACAAAGTCAACACTCAAAAATCAATAGGACCAAGGATGTAGCACAAGATCCTGAGTTTGATCCCTAGTACCGCAAAAAAAAAAAAAAAAAAAGTAGCATTCTTATTCACAACAAATTCACTGAGAGAGAAATTAGGGAAACAACACCTTTCACAATAGCATCCAAATAAATGAAATACCTAGGAATCAATCTAATGAAGGAAGTATAACATTGAAAACTACAGTACTCTGAAAAAGGAGATTGAAGAGGATATCAGAAAATGGAAAGGTAACCCTCGTTCTTTGGTAGGAAGAATGAATATAGTGAAAATAGCCATACTTCCAAAGTTGTTGTACAGATTTCATGTAATTCTGATCAAAATCCTAACAGCATATCTCACAGAATTAGAGAAAACAATCCTAAAATTCATTTGGAACCAGAAGAGACCTAGAATAGCAAAAGCAATTCTGGGCAACAAAGGCAAGGCAGGGAATATCACGATCCCTCACTTGAAATTATATTACAAAGCTAGTGTGATAAAACCAGCATGGTACTGGCAAAAAAAACAGACCTGAAGATCAATGGAACAGATTAGAAGATGTAGAAACAACTCCAAACATACTCACCTTATCTTTGACAAAGGAGCCAAACACCTTCACTGGAAGAAAGATAGCCTCTTTAATAAATGGTACTGGAGAAACTGGCTTTCCACTTGCCACAGATTAAAACTAGACCCATATCTTCCACCATGCACTCAATTAAAATCAAAATGGATCAAAGATCTAAATATTAAACACTAAATCTGCTGGAAGATAGAATAGATAGAACTCTTGAAGACATTGGTGTAGGCAAAGACCTTATGAACAAAAATCCCAATCGTACAGCAAATATCACAAAGAATCAACAATTGGGGAAGCCAGAGATCCGAAGAACTGTATGATTCATTGATTCCTGGGTCTGTCATACCATGGCTGAAACAGACACTGATAAAATCCAGATTGAGAAACTTCTAAAAAGAGTACAAGAACTGGAGCGGGAAGTACAAAGACTTAAAAAAGATCCAACAATATCAAAGACCCAAACGTTAGAGAAAATTCTTTATGATCTGGAAAAGCTCAGCGTGTATTTGATTTCAGTGCCCACAGCCAAAGACATGTAGCTCTAAGAATAGCCTGTCTGGGCTGGGGATACCAGGGCTTTGCTAGTCAGGAAAACACAGACAATACCATTGAAGAGAAACTGTTTGAGGCTCTGACCAAGACTCAACTGATAGCAGACAGACATCCAACTATCACTGGTGTGGGCGAACAGACAAAGTAGTTAGTGCCTTTGGACAGGTGATTTCTCTTGACCTGCGGTCTCAGTTTCCAAGGGGCAAAGATTCAAAAGATCTTAATTTAAAAGATGAAGTCAGTGATGATGCCAAAGAGATCCGTTACACCCACATTCTCAGTCGGGTACTTCCTCCAGGCATCCGTGTACTGGCCTGGGCCAATGTAGAACCTAGCTTCAGTGCTAGGTTCAGCTGTCTTGAGTGCACTTACCGCTGCTTTTTCCCTTGTGCTGATTTAGGTATTGTAAGGATGAGTTATGCAGCTCAGAAGTATGTTGGCACTTATGATTTTAGGAACTTGTATAAAATGGATGTAGTTGGGCCAGGGATTTAGCTCAGTGGTTTCGCCACCTGCTGTGCAAGCACAAGGACCCGAATTCAATCCCCAGTACCAAAAAAAAAAAAAAAAAATGGATGTAGTGAATGGAATGATTAATTTTTCAGAGGACTATTCTGTCGGCTCAAGTATAGCTAGTGGGACAGAGCCTGGGTGAGGAGAGATGGCAAGAACCTTTCCAGTTATGTCAATTTGAAGTGACTGGGCAGGCATTCTTTTGTCATCAAGTCCATGTATGGTGGGTATCCTCTTTCTGATTGGCCAAGAAATGGAGAAGCCAGAAGTTATTGATGAGTTGCTGAATATAGAGAAAAATCCCCAGAAACCTCAATATAGTATGGCTGTAGAATTTCCTCTAGTCTTGTATGACTGTAAGTTTGAAAATATCAAGTGGATCAGCAGGTTCAGGAGATCAGTGTTACTCACCTACAGCAACCATGGGCTAATCATGCTGTCAAAAGTCACATGTATAATATGCTGCAAGGACTGGACTCTGTTGTGTTAACCTGTAAAACAGGACCAAACATGGATGGAACAATAGAATGGAGAAACATTAAGCCCTCTGTCATAAAGCAGACCAGTGCCTTTGTAGAAGGAATGAAAATGCACAAATATAGGCCCCTCATGGATCAGCCTAAATGCCAAGGATTGGAATCCCGGATCCAGCATTTTATTTGTAGAGGATGCATCGAGCACCTACATTTATTCCATAAGGAAGAAACAAAAGCTAAAAGGGATTGTCATGACACACAGGAAGAAGAGAATACTGTTTTGGAGAAACCAAAAAAGAAGGTCTATAGATGCAGAAATTAAAAGCATCATTTAATCATAACTTACGAGGATCTAGGAGACAACAACTTACTAGTGTTGGTAGGTAGAAAAGAAATACAAAAAAATTTTACTGCAAGAAAATTCTAGAAATTCTGATGATCAGCTCTTTTTAAAAAAAGGCCCGATTAAGGGAGTTCTTCCTTAAATAAGAGACCAAGCTGGGTGTGGTAGTGCATATCTACAATCTCAGCACTCAGGAGGTTGCGGCAGGAGAACTGATGTGAGTTCGGGTACAGCCTGGGCTATATAATGAGTTCAAGGCCAGTCTGAACTGTATAGTGAGAACCTGTTGCATAAAAACCAAAAAAAAAAAAAAAAAAATGAGAGAGACCAAACATTTTCTCATTCCCTTCCAAAGGATTAAGAGATGAAAAAAGCAAAAAGCAATTGTAATTTATGTACATCTGGGACCATGTACCTTGTGTTCATTAAAGCCTGATCCCCCCACCCCAAAAAAAGAATCAACAATTGGGATCTCATCTTATTAAAAAGCATTTGCACAGTAAAGGAAACCACCAACAGAGTGAAGAGACAATCCACAGTGTGGAAATAATTTTTGCCAGGAGTTCATCAGACTATACTGACTATATAAAGAACTCAAAAACATCAGACCCCCCCCCCAAGTTTAAAGACCCAATCAAAAAATGGGCATCTGAAATGAACAGACATTTCTCAGATAAAGAAGAAGAAACAGCAAATAAATATATGAAAAAATGTTCACTGTCACTAGTCATTTGAGAGTTGCAAATTAAAACAATGAGATTCCATCTCACTCCACATGGCTGCTATCAAGAAATCAATGAATAACAAATGCTTGCTGGGTTGCAGGGAAAAGGAACCCTTCTCCACTGTTGGTGGGAGTGTAGACTGGTGCAACTGCTACATAAATCAGTATGTAGGTTCCTCAAAAATCTAAAAGTAGAGGTTCCATTTGACCCAGCTGTTCCCCTTCTTGGTATCTTCCCAAAATTAAACGTTTCATAGCATAATGATATATGCACACCCATGTTTATAGCAGCAAAATTTGTAATAGCTAAATCTTGGAAACAGACCAAATGCCCATCAACCAATGAATGGATAAAGAAGATGTGTTTTTTTATATTCAATGGAGTACTACTTTGCCATAAAGAAGGATGAATTTTAGACATTTCTAGCTAAATGGATGCACGTTGAGACCATACTCTTAAGTAAAATAAATGGGACACACACTTTTAAATATTGCATTGTTTCTCTCGTGTAAAAAACCAAAAGTGGAAATAAAGACTAAAATAGATACTGGGAAATGAGACAAAAACGTTCAAATGAGAAGGGAAACAAGGGAAGGAGTGGGGGAAAGCAAAGAAGGGACAAGAGAAAAAGTGAAAATAGAAGAGAAAAATAAAGGGGCGAATGAGACGCAGGGTAAATCATGTACAGGTGCATTTTTCCTATGATGAGTGCTGTTACTATGTGTATCTAAAATGTACCCATAAAGGCTTTGCTTCCAAAAAGGGGAGGGGACAAGGGAGGAGGCAGGGGGAATGGAACGAAAGGAGAAGAAAAAATATAGAAAAAGTGGAAACAATGCTTTTGTGAATAAGTAGGGGAAGAGAGGTCAAAAGGAAGGAGATAATGGGGAGAAGTACGAAATAAGATATATCATGTACAGGTACAGATTCTCTATGATGAGTGTTACATATAACTAAAATGGACCAATAAATGGTTTGCTTAAAAAAATAAGTTCTTTAGAGTATTCATAGTGATTTATTTAATATTTGGGAAATGTTTGGTCTTTTACTTCAATAGAAACCATAAATGAAAGAAAAAATAGCTTAAAAACTAATTTTCTCTTTAAAATTAGTAAAATGGCCTTGGCCTTGTGACACAGGCTTATAATCCCAGCACCCGGGAGGCTGAGACTAGAAGATGGCCTGGAAGTTGAGGCCAGCCTGGGATACATAGTTCAATGCCAGCCTGAACTATATAGCAAGACCCTGTCTCAAAATAAAAAACAAAAAAACTAAAATGTGCTGAAAAGTTTCTATTAAAGCCAGGCTGTAATCTAGTTCTCTGGAGGCTGAGGCAGGAGGAGTGCTGCAAGTTTGAGGCCAACCTGGGCTATAAATAGCGAGCTCAAACAAAGCCAGCCTGTACTACAAAGCAAAACCCTGTTTTAACTTCCCCTTCCCCCGCAAAGAAAATTCTATTATAAAAGACTTCACAATATCAAAATAATTTGTAAAGATGGGCCAGGGATTTAGCTCAGTGGTTCCGCCACCTGCTTCGTAAGCACAAGGACCCGAGTTTGATCCCCAGTACCAAAAAAAAAAAAAATTGTAAAGAAAGGAAAAAAATGCCAGGGATTTAGCTCAGTGGTTCTGCCGCCTGCCTTGCAAGCGGAAGGTCCTGAGTTCGATTTCCGGTACCCCCCAAAAAAAGAAAGGAAAAAATTGCAACTGAGTTTACTAGCGATGAATTTACTAATGATAGCATTATTGATTTTTCTTCTGAATTGTACGTCTTAAAAAATAATTTTTTACCTTTATCAGTTATTGTACCAAATAGAAGTAAATCCAGGAAAGAGCTTTGTTTTAGTTGTAAAACTAAGACATAAAGTTGCTTCACTTTCCCTTAACCATGTTGTCTTCCCCAGTAACAACCTCCCACCCCCAAGGCCCTGGTGCATGCCTGTCATCCCAGCTGCTAAGGACGCTGAGGCAGGAGGACAGGAAGTTTGAAACTGGCCTATGCAGCTTAATGAGCCCATGTCTGACAATATAAGACTAATGTAAAAAAGGTTGAGAATGTAGTTCAGAGGTAGAGCCACTGCCTAGCATAAGCTAGGCCTTGGGTTCAATCTTTAATGTGTTCGTGAGGACCCACACACAAATACATACTTTGAATTTACACTTTACCTAAATTCATCATAAAATATGTTTATGTAGTGGAAGATTAAATTTAAGGATATTAGGACCCAAATGTTTCATAAAATTAACTTATGTGCACTACTAGTACTTTGTGCTGATTGAGTATCCTTTACTCAAACTGCTTGGGATTGGAGGTATTTGAAATTTCAGATTTTTGGATTTTGCAGTATTTTCAGACTACTACTTTTTTGAAGCAAACATTCATTGGTACATTTTAGATATATATAATGATAACATTCATCTTAGGGATTTTTACCAGTGCATCATATATCCTGCTTCTTTTTTTCCCCGTGCTCCCCCCACCCCACCCTTCTTCCCCTCCCTATAAACAAAAGCTTTGTATCCAAAGGCTGAGCCCCAAATAAAGACAAGGGCTCTAGTTTGACAGGAGTGGTTGAAGAGGTCAGTCTATCTCTTCGAGAAACTGTGGCAAGTAGGTTTCCAGAAGCAGGACAAAGGCAGTTAATCAAGTAGTGACAGTTTTGCAATGTAGCATATCTTGGTGGAGAAAACAGGATCTTATAGAAGAGAGGGGTCATAAAAACCTTACATGAACAGAGGTAACAGCAGTCATAGGAAGGGGAGGAGTCTGAGGTGGAACTACTTAAGATCGGGGAAACTTGTTTTTCCTTTTTTTTTTTTTTTAAAGTTCTGCTTCAGTTCCACAAAGTCCGGAAATGTTGTGAACCAAAAGAAAAGGTAAGAAGAGTTTTAATTGGAAATAATAGAAGAAGAATAGCTCCTGGATTTCCAGGAGCAGTCCCGAGTAGGTGGCCTCATGGCCCCTGGACTCAAAGCTAATTATAGATAAGAAGAGCACTGGAATTGCTCAGATGTTTAGAGGCCACCTGTCATAGGTGGCTCTGTGGGTTTAAAATGACCAATTGGAACTTAGGATCTCTAACCCAGTTCCTCAGCATGTAGGGTTTAAAAGAAACTGGGATTTTAGAGAGGAACTGGTTATTTTGCATTTTTTAATTCCTTAGGTGTTTCATAGGCTGCAACTCCCTTTAGTAGGGAGGGGGCTGTGTCCCATGTTGCCTGAGGAAGTTCATCCTTGGTCCAAAGTCCTCCCTGTCTACTCTGTGATTCCTGTCAGTGTGGCTGGTCACCCAAGTCTATGTCAGGTCCTTCTCTGAGTGAGCTGCCTCACTCATAAGCTAACTAAAGAAAATATTCTTTACTTTAAATATGTCTACTATGCCTGTGACTCAAGTATATTTCTTTTTGACAGTACAGTAGACCCTTGACTTACGAACTCAGTTGGTTCCCAAGGTGGGGTTGGTTATAAGCCAGTACAGCTGAGGGTACATGCTATAGATAACAAGAGGCAGATGAATCTTCCATTAACCTAGTTAACCCAAGTTGTTTGTATGTCAGGCCAGTCATAACTTGAGAGCCACTGTACTGACCTAACTATTAACTTTCCTTAAAGACCCAGATAAGGTGTTTTGTTTTGTTGAGGCAGGTTCTTGCTATGCAGTTCAGGCTGGCCTTGAACTCACTATGTAACTCAGGCTGGCCTCGAATTCATGGCAATTCTTCTTCCTCAAGCCCCCTCAGTGTTGGGATTACAGCCATGTGCCACCCTGGTCAGCCCAGATAAGGTTTTTATCTGCTAATACACATTAAAAATTAGAGTACGAGGCTTACTGGACAGTCACTGCTCACCCCCTCTCATTTAGCCCCATTTAGAGCCCAGGCTTGCTCTGAGCCAGGGTTATTCTCCATGGTGCCTGTCATACAGTGGCCAGTAGTTACACATACACCCACACACATATATATGCCTGAAAAAATAAGTTAGCTAATATCAAAAACGGTGCTTAGGATCTTTACCTATTGTGATTCTTTTTTCTTTTTTTTGGTACCGGGAATTGAACTCGGGTCCTTGCGCTTGCAAGGCAGGCAGCAGAACCACTGAGCTAAATCTCTGGCCCTAACATAGACTTTTTTTTTTTGCTTTTTGGTACCGGAGATCGAACTTGGGACCTTGCGCTTGCAAGGCAGGCAGTGGGACCACTGAGCCAAATCCCCAGCCCCTCTATTGTGATATTTTTACATAACTTGGTTGGCAGTAGGAGAAGTTGATTGGAAGGGAGGAGAGACAGTGCTCTTCTGCTGAACCCGACCTGTGCTGCAGTACTTCCCCTGGTCCCCCCAGCCACCCCAGGCCACACTCAGTTACAAATTGAGCTGTGATTTTACTGCCTTCTGGCCTTGGCGTCCAGAAGCTGTAGTTCAGCACTTCACTTGTTTTCAATGGAAAGAGTCAGTTTCCTCTGCAGGTGGGTCTGCTTTCCTCCATCAGCTAAGCAAGTGTTCAGTAAGGCCTGATCTGATTTAAATGTAAGAAACCCAGGACTAGAGATGTAGCTCAGTGGTGCCGCACCTACTGGCAAGTGCAAGGTCCTGAGTTCAATCCCTAGTACCAAAAAAAACAACAAACCCCAAAACTTAGGAAACCTTTATTTCCCTTCTTAAATACACTTTCCTTGGCTTCCCACAAAATATACTCTTAATATTTCTTTCTTTCTTTCTTTCTTTTTGGTGCTATCTCATTCTTTGAGACTCTATTTTTCTCTTCATGTTACAGTGTTTAGTCCTGCCCTCTGAGCCTTCTACTCCTCTAACATTTCATTTTTATATGTACCCATGGGTTTGCCTGATACCCAGGCAAATTTATCTAAAATGTCTTCTGAACTTAACCAATATCTCTAGTTGCTGACCTGGCTGTACATGATCACTTCAGGCATGTCCTGCTCCTATCTGAATGTGGATCTCTTGCTTCCATCTCCATAGTCTCAGATGTTTTTATTATTTCAGTATTCTGTCATGCTAGAATTCTTGAAAGCCACTCCGCATTCCCTGTATTTCACACTTGTGAAACATTCACTACTTCCAGTGTAGTCTAAAAGGTATTTTCCTGTGCATGTGAAATTTGTGACTCCATCTAAGTTGTCTCTTCTTTTTCTGTCTGAGTAGACTCCTAGTCTCTACATCCATTCTTGACTGCATCCATAAGGTCAGCTTTCCCTCCTAGCTTGAGTTCTGTGATGGCAGTGACTGTATGCATTGGGTTTCCCATCAGGTCTCTAGCACCAGGTACTAAAACCTATTTGTTTAATGTATACATGTCCACTGACTAAGTAGTCATGTTGGTATGACGTAGTTCTGGTGAATAGTCTTCACTCTGTTAGTGTTTGTTTGTTTGAGACAAGGTCTCACTATGTAGTTCAGGCTGGACTTGAAGTCACTATGTAGCCTAGGCTGGCCTCGAACTCACAGCGATCCTCCTGCCTCTGTCTCCCACCTCCCTAGTACTGAGATTACAGGTGTGCACCACCATGCCTGGCATATTGTAATTTCTTTAATATTTTATTTCAGTATTACTGTTCTGTGCATCCTTTTGTTTGTTTTTTTGGTACCAGGGATCGAACTCAGGACCTTGCACTTTCCAGGCAGGTGGCGGAACCACTGAGCTAAATCCCCAGCCCGAGTATTACTGTTCTGTATGAGTTCATTTATAATAAATGAATTTTAGCTCTTTTCTACATTTTCCCAGGGACACTTAATTGGGTCTACAGCAGTAATATACTTTGGGTGTGAATTACCTGACATTCAACTGAACTTTAGGACAACAGCCCACATATATAGTGGGAACTGTTAATACACTGAAATTCTTTCCTGAGATTAGAAATTCCATGTCAAGGGTTGGTGGCTCAGTACCAGAGTGCTTGCCTAGTGTGCTCAAGGGCCTGAGTTTGAGTCCCACCACCACAAATAGAAAAAAGGAAATTCCATACCTTTGGTTTATCTCTCAGCCTTAGATCTGAAAAAAAACCTTTTTTGTACCGGGAATCAAACTCATGGCCTTGTGCTTGCCAAGCAGGTGCTGTGCCTCTAAGTTACATCCCAGCCTTGTCTGAAAATTAATATTATTTATATTTTAATATGAAGTACAAGGCAGAGGATGTAGCTCAGTGGCACTGTGCCTGCCTGACAAGCACAAGGTTGTGAGTTCAATCCCCAGTACCGCAAAAAGAATTTTAAAAAAATTTAAATGAAGTACCTTTCTTAAACATCAATTAAATACCATTTGACACTGAGTGTTCCTTTAATAAAGGTTCATGGCTTCTTGGTTTTACTGTATTTGTCAGCTTTTCTCATTGCTGAAAAAATACCCAGCACATACACCTTAAAGGGGAGAGGTTTAGTTTGGCTCGTGATTTCAGAGGTTTCATTCTGTGCTTGGCTGGTTCCAAGGCAGAAATAATCCTTGTGGAAGAGCTTGGTGGAGCAAGCGGTCCCCTTCATGGTGCCCAGGAATCAGAGCACTGCGTGCCTGAGAGACCCCTCCAGAGGCACCGGTGACCACCCCCACTGGGCCCTGCCTCCAACAGCACAGCCGTCAGGAACCCTGGATCCAGCCCCCTGCGCAGTCTCTTCATCCAGCCAGGTGATTTAGGGGTGGGCAACAGCCTGTGTACTCAAGGGTACAAACTCAGAGCACAAATTTAATGGAATATAGATCAAGATTTCTCAACTTGGCAGTATTCCTGTTCTGGACTAGATAGATT
>NW_004624918.1:39786-54650 GCF_000247695.1 Heterocephalus glaber
ATCAAACAAATGAATTTGAAAAAAAAAAAAAAGAGGCAGTCAGGACCATGATGGAAGCCATGAATGCCCAGCATAAGAAAGAAATGAAATCCATGAAACAGATTCAAACAAATATCCAGGAGATTAAAAACTCCATTGAAAGTATACACAGCAGAAGGAGCCAATGTGAGGAAAGAATAGCAGATAAAGATACAGGATTATGTTTAGTGACCATGAAAAGAGAGATTTCTTAAAACTAGCAAGGGACTACAGGAAATCAATCTAGCAGCTGCTAGAGGACAGAAAGAAGAATTACATAAGACTGATCAGAGTCAATGAAAAAGCAGGAGATAATGCAAATGACATAAAAATCTTTTCACAGAAGTAATGGCAGAGAACTTCCCAAGCAGAGGAAAAAATTTGACATACAGATAAGTGAGGCATATTAGACTCCAACTAACCATGATTAAAAAAAAAAAATCTACAACTAGACATACAACAGTCAAGATTTCAGAAACCCAACAGTAGAACAAAATATTTTTAAAAACTAAATTAAATACAAAGGAAAGGCAATCAGAATCACAGCAGATTTCTCAACTCAAATCCTCAAGTCAAAAAGATCCTGGAGTGAAGTATTTCAAGCCCTAAAAGAAAACAACTTCCAACAAAGATTGATGTGTCCTGAAAAACTATCTTTCAAGATTGATGGAGAAATAAGATACTTTCATGACAAGGACCACCTGAGGAACTTCATGAATACCAAAACAACACTCCAAAAAATTCTAAACAATATCCTAGAAAAAGACAATGATGGTCACAACTCCATAATGCCCAACAGAATGAAGCCAACAGGCAAGGCAAGAAACTCACTGGAAAGGGGGGAAAATAGAAAATAAAAGAGCCAACAATGGGAAAATATCAAAACAAATATCATCAATACATATCAGTTATAAGCATTAATGTTAATGGCATCAATTCATCAATCAAAAGAAATAGACTGGCAGAATGGATCAAGATGCAAGATCCAACAATATTCTGTATACAGGAAACACACTTAATTAAAAAAGAAATTCATAGACTGAAAGTACAAGGATGCAAATCAATACTCCATTCAAAAGAAAATGGGAAAAAAGCAGGGCTATTTGTCTCATTTTCTGACTAAGTAGATTTCAAACAAAAACTAATGAAGAGAGAAAAAGAAGGCCACTACATCCATGTAAATAGAAAAATCCAAGAGGAAGAGATGACAATCATAAATACATATGCACCAAATACTAGTGCACCCAACTATATAAAGCAAATATTAATGGTTATGAAAAAAGAAATAAACACTAATACAGTAGCAGTGAGGGACCTCAATACCCCACTGTCAGAAATAGATCATTTAGAAAAAAAAATAAATCAACAATGAAATGCTAAAACTGAATGAAACTTTTGAACAAATGGACTTAATAATTCCTATAGTGTTCTACCCCACAAAATCAGAATATGCATTCTTCTCAGCTGCACATGGGTCATTCTCCAAAATAGACCACAGGCTAGCTCATAGAAAATGCTTAAGTAAATGCAACAAAATTGAAGTTATTCCCTGTGTATTGTTAAACCATAGTGCAATGAAATTGGAGATCAATAAGAAAAGAAATCACAAGATCTTCACAAACACTTGGAAATTGAATAACACCCTCCTGAAAAACCAATGGATCACAGGAAATTAAAGAAGAAATTGGACAGTTTTTATAAATAAATGATAATACCAACACAACATACCAGAATTTATGGGATGCCATGAAAGTAGTCATACAAGGGAAATTCATAGCAGTGAATGCCATACTAGGAAAACAGAATGAGCTCAAAAAAAGAAAAGCAAGACAAACCCAAAACTTGTACAAGGGAGAAAATTATAAAGATCAAAACAAAAACCAATGCAATGGAGACTAAGAGAACAATACAAAAAAACCCACCAAATTGAAGAGTTGCTTCTTTGAAAGAATTTAAAAAATTGACAAATGTTTAGCCAAACTTATCCAAAAAATGAAATAAAAGGCTAAATTTCATGCAATTAGGAATGAAAAGGGTGAAATTACAACAGCTTCAGCAGAAATCCAGATGGTCATCAATACCTACTTTGAGAACCTGTACTCCCATAAGATGGAAAACACAGAAGAAATAGATAGATTTCTACATACATATGAATTACCAAAGTTGAATGAAGAAGATATAAAATTCTAAACAATCCAATATCAATCAATGAAATTGAAAATGTTATTAAAACCTTACCACTAAAGAAAACCCCATGTCCTGATGGCTTTACTGCTGAATTCTTCCAGATATTTAGGGAAAAGCTAATGCCACTACTTCTCAAAATCTTTAATGAAATTGAAAGGGAAGCAATGCTCCCAAATTTATTTCTGGAATCAAGTATTACCTTGATCCTAAAGCAGAAAAATACCCAATGAAAAATAGAACTATTGGCTGATATCCCTAATGAACATAGATGCAAAAATATCCTAAATAAGATACTGGCAAACAGAATAAAGAAGATCATCAAGAAGATCATACACCCTGACCAAATTGGATTCAGTCCAGGGATACAAGGATGGCAATAAATGTAATATACTATATTAACAGAGTCAAGGAGAAAAATCATATGATCATCTCAATAGATGCAGAGAAGCCATTTGACAAAATCCAACACACATTCATAAAAAAAACACGACAGAAAATTAGAAGAGATTGTCTTTATCTCAACTTGTTAAAAGCCATCTATGAAAAACCAACTGCCAACATCCTACTTATCTGTCAAAATCTGAAGTCTTTCATGCTAAAATCAGGAACATGACAAGGATGTCCACTATCACACTGTTGTTCAATATAATTCTGCAGATATATAATTCAATATAATTCTGGAGATATTAGCCACAGCAATTAGACAAGAAAAAGAAATAAAAGGAATAAAAATAGGAAGGGAAGAATTTAAACTGCCATTATTGTGGATGACATGATACTCTACATAGAGCTCCAAAAACTCCACCAAAAGACTTCTAGACTTAATAATTAAATTCAGTAGAGTAGCTGGATTCAAGGTCAACACTCAAAAATCAATAGCATTCTAGTACAGGAACAACAGACTCACTGAGAGAGAAATTGGGGAAATGATTCCTTTCACAATAGCATCCAAAAAAATGGAATATCTAGGAATCAATCTAATGAAAGAAGTAAAAGACTTGTACTTTGAAAACTATACAACTCTGAAAAAAGAGATCAAAGAGGATACCAGAAAACTGAAAGACTTCTTTTGCTCCTGGGTAGGAAGAACCAATATAGTGAAAATTGCCATACTTCCAAAACCGCTATATAGATTCAATGCAATCCCAATTGAAATCCCAATAGCATACTTCACAGAACTAGAGAAAACAATTCAAAAATTCATTTGGAACAAGAAGAGACACAGGATAGCAAAAGCAATTTCAAGCAACAAAGACAAGGTAAGGGGTATCACAATCCTGACCTTAAAACTATATTACAAAGCCACTGTGATTAAAAAAAAAAACCAGCATGGTACTGACAAAGAAACAGACTTTAGGATCAGTGGAATAGATTAGAAGATGCAGAAACAACTCCAGACATACTAAACCACATCATCTTTTACAGAGGAGCCAAACACCCTCACAAGAGGAAAGACTGGGTTTCAACTTGTCAAAGATTAAAATTACACCCATGTCTTTTACCATGCACTAAACTGAAATTGAAATGCATCAAAGATCTAATATTAAAACAGAAACACTGAACCTGCTGGAAGATAGATTAGGTAGAATGCTTGAAGACATTGGCAAGGAAAAGACTTTATGAACAAAACCTCAGTTGCACAGGAACTAGCAGAAAGAGTCAAGAACTGGGACCTCATCTTATTAAAAAGCTTCTGCACAGCAAGAGAAACTACCAAGAGTGTGAAGAGACAACCCACAATGTGGGAAAAATTTTCACCAGCCCCTCAGACAAAGGTATACTGTCTAGAATATATAAAGAACTTAAAATTAGATCCCCCAAATTTAAAGGCCCAATCAAAAAATAGGCTTCTGAAATGAATAGACATTTCTCAGATGAAGTAGTAGTATCACAAATAAACATTTGAAAAAATGTTCAGCATCACTGGTCATTTGAGAGATGCAGATGAAAACAACACTATGATTCCACCTCACTCCAGAAAGAATGGCTGCTACCAAGAAATCAATGAATAACAAATGCTGGTGGGTCTGTGGGGAGAAAGGAACCCTTCTTCATTGTTGGTGGGAGTGCAGACTGGTGCAGCCACTGTGGAAATCAGTGTGGAGATTCTTCAAAGAATTGCTAGTCCTCAAAGAACTAGAATTGGAGGTCCCATTTGACCCAACTATTGCCCTGGTGGATACCTTCCCGAAAGAATTAAAAACACCATACCACAGGTATGTATGCACACCTATGTTTATAGTGGCACAGTTTGTAATAGCTAAATCTTGAAAACAGCCCAAATGCCCATCAACTCATGAATGAATAATGAAGACTTTTTTAATAAAATGAAGTACTACTCTGCCATAAAGAATGATAAATTTGAGACATTTATAGCTTAAATGGATGCACATTGAGGTCATACTTGTAAGTGAAATAGATAGGACACCTATGTGTAAATACTGGTGTGAGAAACTACAAGAGTAAATGAGGATCAAAATGTATAATAGATAATGTAAATTAGGAAGAAAAGGTCTAAAAGGGAAGGGGTAGTAGGGAGGGCGAGTGAGGGAAAAGAAAGAAGGGAAGGAAAAAATATGAGAAAAGAAGTAAAAAACAATGGAAACAAAGTTTTTGTAAATAGGGAGGGGTGGAGAGGTGGAAAAGAAGGAAGTAGAATCCTTCTTGAGTTTAATTTAACAGGTTGCTTATAACATACATCTGGAAACTTCCTCTGGCACCCAGTGTCATGGAAACTAAAAGTTCCTATTATTTTTTTGTCATTGTTGATGTTGTCATTCTCTATACCTAATCCTTTTTTCTGGATGGATACTAAAATATGTGACAGAATTCAAGATTATTCCTACTCAGAAGACAGACTCAATGCTTAAATCATAGTCTGTTGCAGTGGCTATGTATTATTTAATATTGATCCAGTAGCAAAGCAGGTCACATAGCAAGGGTACATGGAAAGATCAAAGACATTTTTAGGAAGGGATGGGTCTAAGGTTCTGGTCACCCACCGTGGTGACTGATGTCTATCTAGACTTTATTGACACCAAGTGATATCAATTATAGTATAATCTTCAAGTTATTGCTTATTCCTCCAGGAGAAATAGAGGTCTGGTCATGGCATCTTTATCTTGAGGCCTAGCCTTCAACAGATGTGCCTCCAACCACTATTCTAATGGCTTTATTTTTTCTGCTGACTTCCTTGACAGTCCAGTCCTTTTCTGACTGTATATTAATTTCTAATTTAGCTGCCTATAATAATAATATACATTATAATTAACAAATATTTATTAATGAAAGTGGTACAATAATTTTTTGCAATTTTAACTTTTTTAGTTTTAAATTATGGTCATATATATCACAAAATTTACCATCTTAATCATTTTTAGAGTATAGTTCAGTAGTGTTGTGTAGATTGACATTATTCTGAACCAATCTCTAGAACTCTTTTATCTTGCAAAACTGAGACTCCATATCCATGAAACAACTCCCCGTTGCTCCTTCCTCCTTCCTCCTAGCTTCTGTCATCCACCATTCATTCTACTTTTTCTCTAACAATTATTTTACTTATTGGTCTGTGGACTTAGTACCTGTCTCTTTTCTACAAGCATGTATGCTATATGAAGGCAACACTCGATGTCCTTATTAACTCAGTTCTCATTGACCATAATATATGATATTTTGTAAAGTCATAAAAAATATTTCTAAGTGAACTTGGATGAGTACAGTAAGATTATATTAAATTTCTCTATTCCATATTAAACTTAAAAGATAGCAAAAGCCCAGGATTTCTATCACTCTTCGCAAAACTACTCCCAAACCTGTTCATCTAACAGCAAAATAATTAATTACATGCATTACTTGCTCACATTGTGTACACTTTAATTTTGTAACTCCAATTGTGTTTAACTCACAGGTCTGCATTATCTTCATTCTTTAGTAGTCAGTAACAATCTTTAAGAACAAGGACAATACTGTACTCTTGTTTTGAATCTCTAAATCCTTATTCATGCTTGACATTTATTAAATATGCTATAAATATATATTTAATGAAAGAAAAATGAAAAACTATTCTAATTAAATAAATTAATTCAATTTATCCTTCCTATATTTATCTTCATGGCTTAATTTTGAATTTTAAACTGATTACCCTACATTATTAGATATTTTCCTAAATGTTATTGACAAATTTGCTGTATTTGACACATTCTTCCTCTAACATAGTCTCATTTTACAATATATACCAATTACCCTTGAGGCAGCAATCATCACTGTAGGTGATATAGGCAAAGAAACAAAGGACCCAGACAAGGTCACACCTGAGGGCTCCTTTTCTGGTAGAGACCAGGAGCAAATAAATGACTGAAAATACCACTTAGTGACAAGCACTTTGTAATGAAACCAACTTGCTTTGATAATCTGTTTTTGGTTTGCTGTGTTACAGGGATTATCTGCTTTCAAGAAAATAGTTTTTTGTTTTTTTTTTATCCTTGTGCTTGTTTAGGTTTATGGCATTCTGATTTTCATGCTTTCAATTTTGATGCTATTTTACAGGCATAGAATTCCCTTCCTCTTTTGCATTTGTACATGGAATATCTTTAGGTTGCAAAATTGGGTAAGTGGATTTAAATTTGGTTTCTTCCAGATATTGAAAATGTGACTACCTACAAAAACGTTAATGTGAATGAAGCTTGTTTTTGACTTATAAAGTGGGAATCTGGCACTGACTTCTTCAGAGTGATGCGGAGCAAACAATGCCTCCAGCCAGTAAGTGTCCATCACAAGTCCTGGTAGTTAGTGGGCTCACCTTAAATATAATTCCTCTTTTTCATCTGTGTATTTAAAATTCACTCTTTAACATCAAGTGCACTCTTAAATCCATGGTTTTTTTCTGCAATCCCATTACAGCATTCTTAGTTTACCCTACCATTTAGTGGATTGTCTAGTTACTTAGACCGTCATGTCATGTTTTTCCTGTGCTTATGGTTTTTTCCCTCAGTGTATCATAAGCTTTGTGAAAATAGATCCTCTCCTAACATTACTTCCTTGTCTCCTGACCTGGCATAGTGCTGTTGAGGGAGGTCAATTGTGATACGAGAGAGCTTGCATGCAAGTGAAAAAAACTACATTCTCACTCAGACTCATCTCACCCCTCTGCCAAGTGTGCTGCTCATTACCATGAGAGGAAGATACTATTATTTGTGTCTGCCATCTAACTCACAAGGTGCTTCTGAGGACACACTGTAAAAACATTAAAGGAAAACATGCCCCAGCACCTGCTTTCAGATTTGTACAAAATAGCAATACTAGTCTAAAGGACAATCAGTAGACTGTATTAAGCTCTTACTATGGCCAGACACCTGCCAGCAATTCTATACCCAGTTTCTGAGAAGCAAACTGGCATAATGATTCAGAACCAGATTCTGTAAGCCAGACTACTTGGGTTTGAATTCTAGCTATGCCACTCAGCTTCTGTGTGACTCTGCACAACATGTTAAAGCTTTGTGCCTCTCTCTTTTCTCATCCGTAAAATGGGCTTAATAATAACACCCACCTCAGAGAATCACCATGTGCATTAAATGAATGGAAAACTGAAATGTGAATATACAAAGCACAAAGTAAATGTTGGTTAAATAAACATTCATTTGATCCACACAGCATCTGTACCATTTTAATTCCTAGTGTGTAATGAAATCAAATGAGGCTAAATTACTTGTTCAAGGTACCAGAAATTGTAAGCAAGAAAGCAGGGACTTCATCTGTCCACATCAAATACAAAATCTGTAGAGACTAAACATAGGGTAGGAGAGATGTGGTTAAGTCTGTCACAATTGTTTCTGCTAAGTATCCTGTAACGCAGACCAAAGCCATCCACAACAAAAAAAAATTTATGGCTGGAACTGCTAGCTATGTACCATGAAAAGGTACGTGATATCAGTTAAGTTTCAATTTCACCTAAACTGGACTATTTTTAGTAATAAATATGTCCCAAGTCTTTAGATAAAAATGGCCCATATAATATTTGGGACATATTTACCTGTGTGTCCTGTATTTTTGTTTGCTAAATTGTTTCAGCTATAAAGTATTTTATGAGTTTTTCACAAAATTCCCTCCAGTTGGAGACACAGTACACTTATCTGTACTGAAGAAAGAAGATGCAGGAAGGAAAAGATTTCCCCATGGTCACAGAGCTTGAAAGTGTTAAAATCAAAACTAGATACTGGGGTTTTGTACTTTGTAGAGCAACAACATTTTATTTACTCCATCAGCCTCCAATTTATCTGGAGTATGACATATGGTTATAATTTTAGAGAAACAAATGTCTAATGACCAAAAGAATACCACTGAATTTAAACTTATTGTCACAAATGGCCTTTGGAATGAAAGAATATTTTGTTGTCTGTAGAAGAAGCTATAGTAGCCAGCCCAGTCATCTTCTAAAGACATTACCCTGTAGTCTTTTTCATAATTGTTTTTGATGTTTTTCTGATTAACAAAAAGGAAAAAAGAACTGAGGATAATGAAAAACATCATTCAAAATGCTCTTGTTTTCTTTACCAAAGTTGCCAGTGGAGTTACATGACACCATGGAATTCCTTTTCTGTGCTAAAAAGAACACGTGTGTAAGTGGTACACAGGAGGAGCAGAAACTTTCACAGGCTTCCACATGATTAAACAACCTGTTAAATGCTGACTAGAAATGTCATTTCAGTCTGCTGCTTCTAAGGTGAAAAGGAGCCTCTGAAATATAGGTTATAGCTATGATATGTCCAGGAACAGACAAGCTTTATGCAGTTGCTGCTTGGACTCCATTCTGTGGGGCAACCAGGTGGCCAAGATGAAAAGAATGTGCAATGGGCTTGAAGGAATGGAGCAAATGCAATTGATGTAATATTCAGTTAGCAATATCTCAGGTCAATGTTTACTTCTGCTATCTCATTCTCTTATGAAAAGGAATCTATATGACATCCACATGTGCAATCCAATAACTCTGTCCTGTTTGCTTTCAGTATTTTTTTTTTTTTCTTTGCTTCTTCCTGACTCATAAGAAAAGAACCACAGACTCCATGGCTGGTAAATGTTCTTTTATCTGTTTTGGTCTTTAAGAAGAATATTTGAGGAGATGATTTTGGCCCACTCAAATTGTATTTATTGTCTTATGTGTAATTTGTGTTAACAATATAAAGCTATAGGAGAAAAGATGGTGCTTTCCTTCTTTGATCTATATTCTCCTAGGCTCCACGTCAAATGTTTCCTAGGGAAGGAAGTGAGATTCATAAACTAGGTGCTCAGTAGGGTTTTCCTGAAATTTTTGGGTGGGAGAGTGAATGTCAAGTTGTGGGAACTCATTTTCTAAGGTTCTTTTGTAGATCTTTGCTGAATACTTAAATGTCCAAACATTTCTGAAGATCAGAATCTGCGTGGTAGGATTGCCATGAGCTTTCATCTCACAATAAGAAAAGTGAAAATTACAGGCACCTGACTGTCATTGATCCTCACTCTGTGGGCATATTGCTCAAAGAAGGTGCACAGGTGAACCCTTTGGGCCCCTAATAGTAACTCACCAGAGCAGAAAAAAGAGAACAGTCTTTTGGGAGAGGACAAGCTTGTTTTCTGTTGGGTTAGAATTCTAGGATTGGCATCCATAGATTGAGAAGAAATAGAAAGGATCTAAGTTTCAGTAAACAGGCCATTCTTTAAGATACCTGAACAATTAAGAGGAGGTATAGAAAAAAAAATACCTTTGGAGCTGGGGATTTAGCTCAGTGGCTCTCGTGCCTGCCTCGCAAGCACAAGGTCTCGAGTTTGATCCCTGGTACCAAAAAAAAAAAAAAAAAAACCCTCTGGTTATTGAGGTGATTGAATGATGTTTATTAAAGTTGCTATTCATTTCAATCAAAGGAAAATATTTGTTAGATCAGTGTCTGAAGGCACACTTCATACCAAGCTGGATGTACTAAGTGAAAAAGTGGTGAAACAAGAGGATGTTGAAATAGTATAAATGGAAAATGTTACAGATATAGCCAAGGCCTGTGATTCAACTGACAGGGTGATTTGGAAAGGGCCTATTGCCAGCCAAAAATGTACTGACTCTCTGCAATAGAGATTCCACCCTTAGTTATGAGTTGGGATTTTTTTCAAGTAAAATCCTTAAATTTTTTTTGTTAATTTAATTAATTGTTTTGTCAAAATTTTTTATATTTATGTTGTAGGAAGTGATGCTTTTATATATATATATATGGTGAATGATTAAGGCTAATTAACATATCAGTCACTTCACATCATTTTGGAGGGGGAGAACATTTAAAATCTACTCTTTAACAAATACTGTATTGTTAAAATAAAATGTATTCTAATTAACTAATAGTAACAGCTTCAGTTCTATTTTTAAAAAGTCTCAACACTTCCTTTTATCCTGAAATTCAATACATGCTTTTTTATTCACTTGCCAAATAATAAATGACCCAGTATTCTTTAACCTAATATCTAATCACCTTAGGATCCCAATTCATACTGACCTGCTCTTCTTACTCTCTTTCTTTTTCTGTCTTTATTCTCTCAATTCTCTGCTTCCTATCTCAATAGTGTCATACACTTTACTGTACTGTATCTTTTTATGTTGTTTTTTAGATTTTCTTTGTTTTGTTTTTTTAGGTTGTTTTTTTTTTTTTGTCAAGGGGGTGTTTCTGGGAATTGAACCTAGGACTTTGCACTTGCCAGACAGGCATGGTGCCGCTGAGCTACATCCCCGGCGCTGTTTTATTTGAGGTTACACATAGAGTTCTATTGAGATAATTTTGAAGAGTTTTTTTCTAGTCTCTTCAAGTAAATAAGAAAAATGTTTACTGTGGTCATTTAACAGTGGGCCTTTGTGGTTCACCAAGGCTCTTGAGGACACATTAGAAACACCCTAAAGATGATCCCTTCCTCTGTGCTCCTGTGATTTCTAATTATTTTTTCAAACAATTTCTCTGGAAACATGTACACTCCTAAAATATATCACTTGAACATTTTTCAGTTACAGAGTTAACCCCTCTTCTCTCCTGCTTAAATAAAGCACAATTGATCATCCTTTTCCCTACTTTTTTATAATTAGATACCTTAGAAATGTTTCTTATAGCATCCTTTATGCTAACACGAAGATTTATGCTTCAGGAAAGATGCTAAATAATAATGGCAGTAATAAGACCAAAAAATACTGTAAAGACCAAAATACTGTAATTAATAAAATTAGGTTCCACTAACTGTATCACTTTTGTTATTTGTTTTCCCCTTTATGCCATGGCCAAAGCCCACCAATCTTAATGAACACACATATTCTATATCTCTAGTTTCAGTATCTACCTATCTTTGAATACATTTCACACTCCTGTTCCACTGAAATTTTTCTAATGGGAGACTCACAATTATTTTAAGAGCCTTGTATTGATTGAGAAGAGGGCCAAGATATCCCAAAGCCTAACTTGCCAGTGGGAAACTCAGTTTGTGAAATAACTTAGAACCAAAATTCACCTGAGTTGTTTGAATTCACCAGTTAATTCACTCACTATTTTAATGAAAACTTTAAAACCAATCATTCTTTCCAGGCTTGGGCATTACAGAATAAAAATAAGCACAGGTCTGATATTCTAGTGGGTGAGAAAGGAAAATGGAAGAAAAAAATACTCATGAAATTTATAAAGAAAAAACAAAAAAAAATTGAAAAAAGTTTGACTGGAAGTTGAGACGATGCCAATGATATGATAACAAAAGCTTGACCTCATAGATCTGGAAAAGAGCACCACATGCAGAGGACAGTGAGTGCAATGACCCCAAAGCAGTAACAGACATTGCATATTTGAGAGAAATGGAATAATAGTTTATTTTGCTATACAGGAAATGAAGGAACTCAAAGTTTAGACAGGGATTCAATCATAGGTTCTCAGGCAGTATGTTACATCCTTCTGAATATTATTTTAAATGTAATGAAAAGCAATAGGAGCTTTACATTCTGTGCCAGTGCCAGCATAATTGCTAAGATGTCAAAGTTATTTGTGGGAACAATGAAACTTCTCACATCCCAAGTATCTCCTCAGCCAAAGAATTATAAAATTGCATGAAAATGGCCCAAATCATGACCCAAAGTTTACTCTTCAGCATACTTATGACCCTCCCATGCAAGGTGTTATGACTTCTGGGAATGTGAGGTCTACATAGGGGTAGAAGGTTAAGAGCTAACATGAAGAATGTATTTTAGTGATGGAGTTGATATGACATGTTGATGGAATAGATCTGGGGAAAAAAATGTACAGAGGCTGAATAAAACACTAGACTCAGGAAAGATTTCTGAATTTTTGCATAGGCAAGTGACTAGATGGTAGTGCAATTTATTGACAAGCCAAAAAGTAAGATAAATGATTAGAAGACCAAGACTTCAGGCTAGCAAACATTAAATTAAGATGCCTAGTATTTAAAGATGTGCTGTATCTTGTCAAACTTCAGGGTGATGGGATGGCACAAAGAATTAAAGAATATTCAGAGTCAATGCCCAATCAAAACTCTAAGAGGGCCCAAAGGGACTGCCATTCACAGAGAACCATCCAAATAAGTCTCATAAGGACAGGCCCAAACTAAACTCTGTTTGACCTTCTATTCATAGAACAAGGAAGCAAGGATCAAAGGAAAAAGAAGGGCATTTGGGCAAGAACTCATGCAGGGAACAGGGGACGAACTGTACAATCAGGATGGTCTGAAACTAATTTAAATGATAAAGGAGTATGGGGAGGACAAAGGACAGCGAATTTATTCACTCCTTGAGGCAATGCACTTTGATCCTACTGTCACTTGTGGCCCAGCAGGCTATCTTTAATCACTAACTATCCATTCCAGGAGATTTTGGCCTTTTGGCTCCAAAAATCCCTTATCTCTGCATATCTATCTCATACATACCTCTGGCCAGTGCCCCCACAACATTCCACTTTGCTTTTTGCCCACGATTCCCTTGCCATCCTGGGGAATCCCATAGACACAGAAACAGTACAGTTTCTTGCTTTTGTCATCTAGAATTTAGCATTTAGCAGATCTAGGATCTTCTGTGAGTGGCAATATATTTGGCTCCCACTTAATTTTCAATAGCATTGCAATTTTATAATGTAGTGTTTGTTTTTAGTGCTCTCATCTAGGTTTTCAGAGCCAAGACTATGAAAATTACTGAATGTAATACAAAAAATCTTCTTTACTCAGAAAGCAAAGAACCATAAACAGCTTATTGCCAGAAATCAAACTGTCTTAAGAAGAAATGTTCATGAAAGCACTGATAGTAAAGATAGCCTTTCAAGTCAAAATGGGCATGGGACAAGAAGGTGTGACTTGCTTCCTCTTCTATATATGATGACAATTTATGACTTTGCACCCTTCAAGGAGCATCATAGTCATTTGTTCTGCTTAGGATATCTTTCCGTTTCACACATACTAATAAATAATAAATGATTCTAGAGGGATCAAAAGAGTTTCTAATTTGTTAGCTCATGCCAAATCCTAAAATTTCCGGCATAGATTCTATCAAGGGTTTGGATGCCAGGAATGAAAAGAAAAGCACTTACTGGATTTTTCTGGTTGGCACAATTTTGAGGAGTCCATTATAAAGCTAAAATGAAATTTGTCAAGATATATAAATTAAATAGTAGGAACTTAAAAAATAACAATTTAAAACAAATGCTTTTGCTTTCTAAATTCTTACTTTTCTCAATCAGGAAGTAACTCTTACATTAATATTTTGTGGCCAACAAAATATTTTAGTGTTATTGCTAGAATATTTTGCTGATATTGGTAGAAACTTTTTAAAGAAATATATGTCATAGTAAATGCATAGTAGCTGTTTTCTAGTGGTCTTTAACAGCCAAGTTTTCCTCTCTTTTGTCCACTTAGCTATGCAGCATTCTCGTAGAGCATAATAAACCAGGTACTAAGTTTTCAAACTCTTCTGTCATTTTCCTTTTGAATTTCCCTATCACAATATGTCTCTCTCCTCTCATTGCCCCCCCCCATTAAGTTTATTGGTACATTTTAGGAATAAAATACAGTTATGTACATCATTGGGATCTTGTACCATTACATGAATATCTTGGTTCTTATTTTTTTCCCCTTCCCCTGCCCTTGTTGTGCCCAGATTGTGAGGTCCCAAAGACCACCAGGAGGCCGTTTCCGATGTAAGCACATGAGGGTCGTTTATTCAAGCTTAAGCAGGGACTCTCAATTGTCACCGACACAGCGGATCGAGATTGAGAGCCCCGAGTTCCAAATTAGCACGGTTTTTATAGAGGTTACAGCAAGGTTTGGAGATGTTCCACTTAGCAATTACAATGATTGGTCAGCGCTTAACATGCATGAAGTGCACATTTCTGATTGGGTGAATTCATCAGGGGTAAGGGGTGATTACGTATAGGTTTTACAAAAGAAAAGAAGGACAAAGGTTAGTGGGCAACTGTCACGTATTGATGGTCAGCAGACACGGTGACTAATGGTCATGACCACCTAGCACTGACAGTCAGCACATTGACAGACGGTTCCTACAGATAGTGGGCCCAGGATGTTCATTTCCTGGGTAAACAGATGGCTGAGTAATTAACTTAGGAACTTTGGTTTGTTACAGATTGTATCTTTTGTTCCAGAGCAAACACATTTTAATC
>NW_004624918.1:101777-120387 GCF_000247695.1 Heterocephalus glaber
AGTTGACATGACCTCACTGATCAATTCCATAGGAATATCCCCCATAACTCGGGGTCTCTTGGCCTCCTCCAGAACATGAGAATCATTCATTTTCCTCTTTTATCCTGTTTGGATTCCTAGCTGGCTGGTTCTGGAAGAGACTGAGAGAAAATCCTGATCCCAGATAGGAGAGTTTTGACTATAAACTTCTTCTAATATGGACAGAAACTTTGGGAAATGGGTGAGGATTAGAGTTCGTTTCTCAAGAGGCAGTTTGTCTTTTTCCTGTCTTGCTTGTTCCGGGAGTTGTCGCCTCATTACGGTGAAGACCGAGCAAAGCAACGTTCTCCCAAACACCTGGGTGGTTTCATACCGAGGTAGATTGTCACAGAACTGGGGCACATTGCAGTAACAAAGCCACCTTGTGTAGTTCTCTTTGTATCCAGAAATATCATCATTGGGAGGTTGCAGTCTTCGTTGAGATGGTGCCTCCAGATGCCAATACGGTTTAGGAACATTTTTGCCAACTCAACTATTGTTTGCCTTTCTTCTGATGTCAGGTGACTAAATTTGTACTGTACAAAGTTATTCACACCCTGTTCAATACTAGGCTTTTCAAATGGAGGCTTCTTCTCCAAAGAGCCTTCAACCACAGGTTTTCCTCTTTGTAAAATAGATTTTCTCAAGAGCTTAAATAGATAGAAATAAACTTGTTTGGTATCTGCATCTTCTTCCTTGTGGACACAGGTAAAGAGATATTCCACATCCAACACTATTCCCAGGAGTCTGCTCATCTCTTCCTCTGACACATTCTCCAGGTGGGAAACATGAGCAGCGAGGGCGTGGCTACAACTCCTACAGGACTCAGTCAGGCTGACAATGATTTGCTGCAGATCGGCTCTGGGGGGCGTGGGAGAAGGGTTGGGGTTTTTCCAGCCATTACGTTTACAGGACTCCTCAGCCTTGCAGGCGGAGTACACTCCGAGTTTCTCCAGTTTCTTGGCCCACGGCGCGGAGCGCAGCTGCGCCTTTTTCACGGCAATACGGGCCGAGCCACCGCCTCCCGGGCCCTCGGCCGTGCCCGCCGCCGCCACTGCGGTCGCCGGACGGCAGTCGCCCGAGCCCCCGGCTGCGGCGGCAGCTGCACAGGGGGGGCCCTGCGGGGGCGCGGAGGGCAGCTCCCCGGGACCGGCCCCCGCCCCGCCGCCGCCCGGCACGGCCCCGCCAGCCTCGGACTTGCGGCCCGGGAGCGCGGCTCGGGCACCGAGCTGAGGCGCCACCGAGGCCAGGGTCCCGCTCTGGCTGTTAGAACTTTAAATGACATCATTAAAATGAAAAGTAGTCCTTAAACAGACCATATTTACAATGCATATAACCTATGACCACAATATCTAAAGAACTCTTCCAGCTCATTACTAGTCAACCCAATTAAAAAGTAGACACAAGCTGACAAATAGCCAGTACAGCACAAGGAAAGGTGTGCAACACTAGAATGTGAAAAATACTTATCAGTACAATAACAAGATTGAATTATACCCTAATTAGGGAGATGAAGTTAAAAGTTTTTAAAGCCATGTCAAGTCTTGTTTTTGTTGGATTCTCCCCCTTTGTGTTTAATTTGTCATGCCCAACAGATTCATTCTGCTGAGCTTCCTGGGGTTGTGATCCTCATTGTCTTTTCCTAGTATATTGTCTAAAATTTTTTGGAGTGCTGGTTTGGTATTCATGAAGTTTCTAAGGTTCTCTTTATCATGAAAGTACCTTATTTCTCCATCAATTTTGAAAGATAGTTTTGTAAGGTACATCAATCTGGGTTGGAGGCTGTTTTCCTCCAGGGCTTGAAATACATCACTCCAAGCTCTTCTTGCCTTGAGGGTTTGCATTGAGAAGTCTGCTGTGATTCTGGTGGGCTTTCCTTTGTATGTGATTTGTTTCTTTTCTTGTAGAATTTTTCTCTTCTGTTGGGTTCCTGGAATCCTAACTGTTATATGCCTATGTGTAGAATTTTTTTGATCAAGGCCAGTTGGAGTGCTACATGCCTCACTTATCTGTATGTCAAGTTCTTTGCTCCTGCTTAGGAAGTTTTCTGCCATCACTTCTGTGAACAGTTTTTTTTATGTCTTCTGCACTCTCTCCTGTTTTTTCCTTGACTCCAATCAGTCTTATGTTATTCTTCTTTGCATTGTCTAGCAGCTGCTGGATTGATTTCTTGTGTTCCCTTATAATTTTGAAGCAATTTTTCTTTTCCTAGTCACTAATTGCAATCTTATCTTCTATATCTGAAATTCTGTCCTCACATTGGTTCATTCTGCTGCACAGACTTTCAGTAGAGTTTTTAATCTCCTGGAAATCTGTTTGCATTTGTTTTATGGATTCCATTTGTTTCCTATGTTGGAATTCCATCATGTTCCTCAGATCCTCTATTTTTCTTATCTGTGTCCTCTCTAGACTTATTAATCATGTCTTGCACTATGAGCATAACCTTTGCTGTTATGTGAGAAATTATTTCTGATTTCATTTTTCCCAGATCCTCTTTTGTTGCCAGATCCGGGAGTCCAGGTGGTTGAGTATCAGGTTATTCCATCTCATTTCCCGTTGGGGTTGCTGTAGGTGATTTGGAAATCTGTTTTGGGGGCTTGTTTACATATCTTCTCATTTCCACAGTGGGGGGGGGCATGCTTCTGCTGCCCGCATAGCTCACCTTCTCTGCCCTAGGAGCATGGAATGGCCTGCCTTTCTTAAATGATAAAATTAACATATTTCACATGTCAATATATATATATAGTGACATCATTGCATATTTCCACAGTAATGTGGATGTCATATTATAAGTGATAAAAACTGACATAGTGAGGGATTATTAGGTGTAATAACAGAGAACAGGGGTTAATATTTTTCCTTTAAGTAACCATTTTAAGAAACCTTACATTTAATTTTTTTAATTTGGCAATTTTTAAGTTTAATTTTTAAAAACCATTTCATTGAAATTATATTAACATTCAATAAATCTTATAAATGTAATGTATACAACTGAGTTCAGAGATGAATATAAAAAAATCATCACAATATATACCATAAAGATATTGTTAATCTTTGAAAGTTTCTTGCTTTTCTATTTTATTATTGTTTGCATGTGTTAAAGATCTGCCCTCTTAACATATTTTAAGCATATAATAAATTATTAGTAGCTATTAGTAGTATGCTGTAGAGTAGTAGATCTTTATGACTTATCTTTTATAAGTGAAACTTTGGCTCAATTTCCATATGCTCTGTGCTATGTTGTTAAAGAAAGCATGACATAAACTGTAGACCAGCATGGAGCCAGAAAGTCACTTTGTTACTTTTTTTGGAGAAGTTATTTTATCCTGCTGACCTCTTGCTCTTTCTCTGTAAAATGGGATAATTCTAGTTATCTAGCAAGCCTCTTTCCACAGCCTGGAGAATGTGCATAATGCACATGGTTGATAACTCCTAGAATCACTATGCAATGTTTAGGCTATGAGTCTCTGAGTTCTTAAATTGTAGAGAATGGAGAGTTTATAAAATTAACTTTCATTATTTCATATATGAAATAAATACATATCATGTTCAGTTATGATCTCATGAAATTTGCCATGTATTTGCTAGGAAACAGGCTCTATCCTGGTGATGCAGTAGTAAATTAGACATATGTTAGCATTACCCTAAATACAAATCACTTTTTTGTGAGATACATGAATACCAAAAAATGTAAGGGATTAAACAAATATGTGATTTCAGATTATCATAGTATCCATAAAGACAAAGACCTTTTATACACTTGTATAAAAGAAGGAAGACACTTAAATGAAATGATCCAGACAGGGAAACATAAAACTTCTCTTTCAACTTAGGACATTCCTTATTTCCTTCTCCATTCCTAATTTATTTCTTTCACTGCTTATTGCCATCTACTCAGTAAGTATCTCATTTATGTGTTTGCTTTTTACCTGTATTTACTCACTAAATCATATGCTCCATGGGGCGTGAATTTAGTCAATAGCTCAATACTCCTGACATACAGAAAACATTAGATACAATTTACTGAATAAAGAAACTGTTAAATGAATGGATAAATGCTTCTTCTTTCTTATAGAAATGGGTATTAGTGTTAAGAACCAAAGGAATTGTGGCTCTTTTTAAATTCAAAACTGTAGAGGAGAGTAACATTCTTGTAAGAAAAGAGATATATCTTTATTATGTAAGAGAACATTTCATCATTGTATAGATGAACATTTATGTGCATAGGCTCCTAGGAATTTAAATTTTGTTTGGTGAAAATGGATTAGAAATGAGAATGCTAAAGATATGCTTAGAAAAAGATAGGAATGGTATGTTTAAGGTGTTTTAGTTGTGGTCTAAAGAAGCAGGGCAAAATACTTCAAAAGTCTGTTTTTTGATGGGGTTATGTAAGCTGTTCATTGTTCAAGTCTACATACAAAATCTTGGGATTCCAGGATCTATCTTGAATGGACTGAGGCATGAGCCTGGGTGGGGTAAATGTAGGGTATCTGTGGGTACCACTTTCTGATTAGACAAAGCCCAGGAAATGGAGGTACACGTAAGGACATGACTACAGTGTCTGGGATATATGCATAACAGGTTACAATTATGTAAGAATGACTTAACATACTCAACCATGGATTGCCCTACAGCCCTCTAAAGTCATGTAAGTGTTCTGTGTAACCATGTTCTAGTAAGCTGATAAGGCACTGTAACTGCCGTGAGCTAGAGAGCACTGTAGCTGTTTTTGCTAAAAGAATAAAGACAAGCAGTTCTTGAGCTCTTGAGCTCTTGTTCTGGCTCTCTTGCTTGGATGCTGCCCTTACCCTGAAAAATGGCTCCATGTCTTGTTCTTTATTGGGAAATTAACTCACCATACCAAAGACTGGATGAACTAAACAAACACCTCTTTCAGTGTCCTCTGAGGAGGCTCTGCCTTGACAGTATTTATAAATTCAGTTCTTCTGAACAGATCTGAAGGTATGTAATTCAGGTCTGTAATTCAGAAAAGGAACAGAGAAGAAATGGAAATTGAAAGGACTTGGATTAGGGATAAGACATTTAAGTGAAGACAACAACTATACATGAGCTGTCAACACTAAGAGATCAGATAGTGGTGACAGCAAGTTAGAAAATCTCTAGATTTCATCCCATTCACCTAAGCAACAATCTTCATGCCTGGAATTACCTGTTTTATGTTGCAAAATGTCTTCTGAGATTATATAAATCTCATCTCACCTAGAGCCTGTCTTTGGTTTTAGATACAGCTATCATATGAAAAGCCAAATGATATAGCTTAGATGCCAATTAATATCAAATCAATCATGGGAAGACTTTTTTATCTCACCCCTGGTCATTAAAAATAGTAAGTACAAAGAGTTGTTTTCAGGTAACATAGATGAGAAATTAATATTGATGGTGAGATCCAACAGTCAATGGCATCTGACTGTGTGGAGGATCAAGTTAGTGTTCTTTCTTCTAGCAAAACCAAGGCAAAGTGACAAGCAATAGAAGACCTGGTTAGCAATTCATAAAGTAAAAATGTATTCATTCTTCCATTATTTATATTCATCTCACTGTCCACCCTCATACCTCTCTTTCTGCATGGAAACACACACACACACACACACACACACACACACAGAAATGCCAAGCATTACTTCAGACACTGAGCAAAATGGAAAATATGAAAGAACTATCTGTAGAGAAATGAGGACTTTGGTCCACCGAGTGAAGATGCTGCATGACTGACATACTCCTAATATTACCAGACAGCATAAAATATATGCTATACTTGAATGTCTGTGTCCTTTATCTCTGGGATCTGCTTCTCACAATATTCTCACAGTATAGATGACAGATTGCTCAGTCAGCCTTCAGACCTCTATTTACGGCTCAAAAAATTCAAGTTCCCATGGTAACCTTCAAACATTTTTTGATTAAAATATTTTTCAAAAAATAGAATAAATTTAACCCACTGGTTATTATGGGCACAATTTTATATCACAGTGTATCATATAAGTAAGCTCCCTCACAGAAAAATACTTTGAATTGCATTTTATTTTAAAGTTTATTTCCACACCTCAATCATTTATATACATCATCTCTTATTTCTACCATCTGGCACTATACTCATAAAATGTGAAATAGGAAGAAAAGGGACAAAGGGGAAGGAAGTGGGAGGGGTAGGGGAAAGCGAAGAAGGGAATGGAATCAGTATGAGAAAATGGAAAAATAGGAACAAAATCTTTGTAAATAGGGAGGAATGGAGGGGTTGAAGGGAGGGCTGGGCAAGGGTGAAAAAGAAGAACCAAGAGAGTTTATGTAACGGTGCAAATTTCCAATGATGAATGTCATTATATTGTATATCTAAAATGTACCAATGATTAGAATGAATAATCAATAATGCAAAATAGGAAGAAAAGGTCCAAAAGGGTAGGGGTAGTGGGAGGGGCAGGGAAAAGGAAAGAAGGGAAAGGAAAAATGCTGAGAAATGGAAAAAATGGAAATAAAGTCTTTGTAAATAGGGAAGGGTGGAGGGGGTGAAGGGATGACTAGGAATGGGGAAAAAAATAAGAACCAAGATGTACCATGTAAAGGTACAAGTTCCCAATGAGAAATGTAATTGTGTTGTATACCTACAATGTACCAATAAAAGAATTTAACAAAAAAAATGCAAAAATAAAAGCACATGGAAATAGTAAAAGATCAGATTTCATTGCCTAATTGATACATAGTACCTCATTGGGCATTGAAATTTTTTTGACTAATGTTTGTCAAATGTACCAAGTACCAGGTTCTGTTCTATGTACATAAAATATACCAGTGAACAAAGTAAATGGAATCCTGACTGTAATAAAGCTTAAATTCTAATAATTAGAGACATACCCAGATAGATAAACAGAAGCATTTATTGTGGGTCAGAAAAAAAATTCATGAGAAAAATGCATGAGCAACAGGGGAATACAAAGTGGTGGATGGTGTAGGGCTATAGGGAAAGCTTCTTTGAAATGATGAAATCAGAAAACAAAGAGGAGACACAATGGGGGAGTGAACCTCATGGTTCTCATGAAGGAAGTGCCCTACACCAGGTTACAGCAAGGACAAATGACCAGGGGCAGGAATGTGCCAAATGTGTTTAAAAATTGCATGAGGAAAGGGTGCATAGAGGAGATCAACAGAGGAAAAAATAGCAGAGATAGCTTAAAGAAATGGTAAAGTACTTGAACAAGAGGGCTTTGGTGGTAGCATAGTAAAGATTTTTAAAATTTGTATCCTAAGTGAGAATGAAATCCCTTCAAATGCTTTTAAACAGATAAGTAATATTCCTTATGTGGCCAAAATATATGGCAAGTGTTAAAACAATTTATTATAGTAAAAGATACATTGCCATTAATCCCCTTTAAATGTTTCCCTCACTTGGAACATTCCTATCCCTTGTTCTTACTACTGTAGACAGTTAAGTTAATTAGAAATATTATAGGCAGTCAGATAGGACTAGACCTTGGAAGAAGTCAGTACAGATGACACTTGTGGCTGGAGGTGCATGCATTGAAGGCCAAACTTCAAGACAAAGAGAATTGACTACACCCATTTACTTTCCCTAGAGATTAACAGCAATGATTAATATTCTAAATAGGCAGCAGTCACCTGAGTGGGGGACCAAGACCTTTACCCATCCCTTCCAGGAAAGTCCTCTGTCCATGTATCCTTCCTATGTGTCTTTCTTCCCTATTTCATCTCTGTTTAATCAATATTACCTAAGTGACTATACTTACAATCTTATTAGTTGACCATATAAGTCTTGCCCCACCTTCTACCCACCTTGTGATTTTCCACTGGATCAATATTGCCTAAGCAATTATACTTGTAATGTTATTAGTTGGCTATAGTTTCGTCCCACCTTATAACCACCTAACATCTATAAAGCTTCCTTGAGAAGCAGGATTCCTGACAACCCACTTTTCAGGCTCCCTTCTGTCTTTCTTAGACAGAAGCTATCTTTATCTCAATAAATTCTTACTATTCTTAACATCCATTGTTCTTAAAATTCATCTTCTATTTTAGAGAACATGAACTCAGCATGTGAGACATCTAGCAGGTTTGGAGTTATACTTCCCTTATATTACTTGGAAGTCCATATATCATATTCCTATATCACTACCATTTTTGAAGGAAATCTGGAAGTGTTCTTTAATGTTATCAAAAATACAGTGAATTCTGCTGCCTGGTGATGTCCCATGGCTGGCTAGTAATCATGGTACATCCTCAGCCACCTTATTTACCAGATCTGTGTGTTTTTTGGGGGTTTTTTTGGGTACCGGGGATCGAACTCAGGACCTTGCACTTGAGAGGCAGCCCACGGCACCACTGAGCTAAATCCCCAGCTATTTACCAGACCTGGAACTATGTGACTGCTGATTCTTCCTCAAAGTCAAAACTACCATCAAACTTAAACATTTTGAATTGAATCAGGACATGGAGGCAGCCATGACAGCACAACTAAAGACACTAATAAAGAGGACTTCCAGGACTGATTCAGAAAAGTCAAGAATGATGGAATAGTTGTGTTTTAGCAAGAGGGAGTTTGAAGGAATTTAATGACAGTATATTTTTTACTGTAATAATTTTTAAACATTTAAATATTCATCATATACTTCATTCATACTTGATGACCTTTGTTTTAACAGGTTACTTTCAGTATTATTTCCTGAATACGTTACAGAATATACAGATGGAAGTGAAGCCTGGCAAGTTAATGGGGAAGAATAGGGAAGAAATATGATGAGGGATAGGATGAAGGCTGAACAACATAAGGATCCTCACCTTCTGTTCTTTTGCTCTCCTACAGAAACCACAGGCAGCCTTCATCATTCAAGAAGGATATTTGCAAGTAAGCACATGTATTTAATGCTTTGTATTTCAATAAAAAATCTAAAACAAGTGTCTTGTCAGCCTATCTCTCACATCCTAATGAAAAGTACAGGAATCTCATTGTAATACAAATGAAAACAAATTGTTCCTATAGGAGACTAGTCATCTCTCTTGTCTTCTTTATATTCCATCTCCCAGCTTCTTCAGAGGTGCTAGTTTTCACACACAAAAAAGCAAACAAACAAAAGAAAGAAAAAACAAACATAAAACCACTGGACTAGACACTATATGTGGTAAGAGAGTCTTTGTGGATATAATTCAGTTTACTGATTAATTGGCCATAAAATAAGAAGGCTCCCCTGGATTATCTCTTGCTTGGTCCCAATGGAATCATGTAATTGTTTAAAAGTAGGGATCCCTCTCCAACTGGTAGCATAAGAGATCCAACCAAAGCTGAGCTAGACAGACTTCATGTGTGAGGACTTGACATAGTCTTATAGGTACTCAGAAAGTATGGGGCTTTGTATGTACAAGGATCAGAGAGTCAAAGGTCATGTGGTATTCACAGCCAGGAAGGAAATGGTTTCTGTTTTGTAACTTGGGTGAAATCAGTTCAGCCAGCAACCTGAATGAGCCTTAAAAAAATGATTGTCTAGATCAAAGAGTCTGTATTGGAATGCTGAAAAGTCTGTGCTGGAAGTCTGAAGGAATTTGAGACCAATGTCAAAAGGCAAAGGCCACCCACATACAAGGTGGGTCCTCTTCAGTTTTTTGGCCTACATGTTGATCACTCACAGATACATCTAGAGTGTGACTAATCTGGGTGATTCTCATTGAAGTTTAGTTGACATATCACAATGAAGGATCCCTTTGTATGATTCCAGTCATATAAGGTACCATAAGTAGTTGAATTCAGAAAGAAAGTAGAATGGTGATTTCAGAGGCTGACTGAAGTGGAAATGGTAAGAGACTGTTTGATAACTAGAATGTGTCAGTTTTTCAAGATGAAATGATCTTTGGAGATGAATGGTAATGGTGGTACACAAGACTGTGAAGTGTTTCTTGTCACTGAACCAGATACTGAAAACATGGTTACACTGTTAAATTTTATGTTGAGTGTATTATATCACAATTGAAAATAAAAAAGTCTTTGTACTTAATTTTGGTGGCAAAGTTTGCAGTACTCTGGCTTGACTTTCTATTCAAAACTTATTAAAGATTCTTTTTCCATGCATTTAATTTTGTATGGCTTTCTCATTTCTTTCTTATTCTTAATTCTTATCCTGAAGGGAAGGTGAAGTAAATATGTTACAGGCACATTTTGGTTACAACCTAAGATTCAGGGACCTGAAAGTATCTCAGAAATTTAAAATAAATACAAACTTCTTAAGAAACAATAATCATAAACACATATAAGTAGGTATAATCATTATTTATAAAACTATATATATGTTTTGCCTACAAAGACAGTACAAACTCAATGGTCATTTCAATTGTATATCCAATGCCAGTGTGAGGAGCCAAGATTAGTGAGTCACAGTGTAAAAGAAATAATCTTGAAGAAGTAGTTTGAAAAAGACTATTTCTTATTAGGTTTTATGAATATTCCTGCGTGCAGTCTTGCCATTGGTGAAGGAAATGGGAGGAGGAAAAAAGGAGTGAGGGAGAAAATGAGCTATGCTTTCACAGCACCTGCGAAGGAAAGATAAAGGGCAGAAGACTTTGGAGCTCTATTACTATCTGCTATTATTTTGCTAATCTTATCCAAATTTTCTGTTTCAAATAAATCTCTCACCTGCTTATTTCTCATTCTTCTCCTTCCCATTCAATCCAAGCTAAAATGTTAATACATCAGTATCTGTGAAGGTCATTGGGTAACGGTAATGTAATTGAAACAGTCTCTCTATTCTCCTTTGTTTTTTGCCCAGGAATTCCTTGCAATCCTGTAGATACAAAAATAATATACTTTGCAGTTTTTATTATCTGGGATCTGATGAGATGGGAAACATATGCAGCTGTCACTCGGTTATCAAAAGCATCATATCTTTGTAATATTGTTACCATTTTTGTAATCTCCTTTCTAATTTTTCAGAGCCAGGTCTACAACAATTACTCCACTGCCAGAAATTAAGTTACCTCAAAAACATACTGATAAAATTGCTCATAGTAAATATATCCTTTCATGTCAAAATGGATGGATTTGGCTTCCTTCCTGATCTGTGAACATAGCTGGGGGCTGCACAACATAATGAAACACCATAGCTCTGCACTTTTCACAACAAGATAAACATCATTCATTCTGTTTAATTTGCCTTTCATTTGCATAAATACTAATGCATAATGAAGTGTTATTTTTTTAAATGAGCAGGGGGGTTTCTAACCTTGTAGCTCATGCCAACTTCTAAAATTTTTGGCATAGATTTTAGTAAGGTGTTGGACAAATACTTTCACTTTTTAATTCTGGAAGCTCTACTCCTCTCCTACTCTGAGCTGTTCCAAGGAATACGGAAGAAAACTTCCAAAGGATCCACTCTCAAATGCAGTCTAAACTTCAGTAATTTAAAGTGTTGTTATGAAAATAAAAGCATACAAATGCAATCACTTCTGGGCCTTTTGGCTAAGATCAAGCACATGCAAATGCATGTGCAGTCGTTATTTCTCAATAAGTATAATTGTACTACTGAAAAGGAAGTGTAGTATACTTTCATTTTCACATCACACAGGAGGGTAGGAGAGAAACACCATGGCTGGTGAGTTTTTGGTTTTTTGACTGATGAAAGGACAGTTCTTAGGGAATAAATAGCTCTGAAATGGTGTGGCTCTTTCTGTGGATGTGTAGGTGAGTAAAATTGAGGGGAAGAGAAGGAGAAGAAGAAAAGGGTTCAGAAGATTCTTAATGGAGTCAGGGTGTAAAGTCCTGTGCTAGCCTGGGATGGGTTTTACTGGAATCAGCTGTTGTTTTGCAATCTTAACTGTTAAGTGTCTAAAGTCTGACAGAGGAAGAATAATCAGAACAAAATGAGTATCAGAAGTTGTAATCACAAAGAAAATGAGTTTTTATTGTTGTATTTTATTTTTCATAGATAAATAAATTGAGATGTGACAGAGTAATCACTGCTTATACTTACTGACAGAGTCCTCAGTAACTCAGTGTTCAGGCCACTCCGTGTGCACAGTTAGACAATGTTCAAGGGGAAAATGTGGCATAATAATAGAATAAGAGTGTACTGAATTCTACAGAGATGGATTATTTACTGATTTACTCTAAAAGAAGCCATTTCCTGTTGATGATCTGAGAGGAAATAAAGCTGTTTTCTTGACTTGAGAAATTTTTGTGCTCCAAACAGATGTGATCTTGCAGGGAAAAAGGAAGCAATTTGTTCGTTCAGTTGGCACAGGTACAATAAATGGTTTGCTGGATGAATTACTAGAGAAAAGAGTGCTGAACAAGGAAGAAGTGGAGATTGTAAGATCTGGAAATGTGATACTTATGGATAAGGCCCGAGCTTTGGTGGATGCCCTCATTGGAAAAGGGCCCCAGGCCTGCCAAATTTGTATCAGTTACATCTGTGAAGAAGATTGCCACCTTGCTGAGACACTGGGGCTCTCCTCAGGTAAGGCTCAATGACTCAGGCTAGAGTTCATATAATGAGTGAACTCTTTTTGCACACAGTATCTTATTTATTTATTGTGAGTGTGCAGATAAATTTCTTACCTCTTTCTTCAGGGCTCCATTTTTTGTGTCAGCAACATTTCTGCTCATTCCCTCTCTTTTTTTCCACGAGTTTGGTCTCAATGGCCTTCTTTTCACTGAAGCTTGTTTCCTATACTGCATATATGGCCACAATTTTCTTGAAGTTCATGAAAATAGTATTTAAGTATCAAACTATTTACTTTAATCCTCAAAGCAAGGCACTTTATTGGGTTCATGAATGTTAAGTCCCAAACTCAATATGGAGTTATGTACTGGTTTGATATGAAGACATGAGGCATACGATCTAACAATTTTTGGAAATTTTCTCCAAAATTTGACTTTCTAGGAAAATATAATATAGTTGAATGATGGTGGACACTCAGAGAATAAGCTGAGTATTTATAGGAAAGTAAAAATTTTAAGTAGTCTCATTCTTTCAGTTGTGTCCTTGAATGTTTTTTCTTATTCAAGATTGTCCACCAGCACAGTGGGCTACCAGGAAGTGAATTATTTTGTACCTCCCAAAGGCTCTCCAGTTATATATCTTGAAAGCCAGAAGTCTTTTAGGTGTTGGCAGAAACCTTTGCTGGTTTGGGCTGAAATTGTAGGTGTTTTCTGTGTTCATCACTGTGCAATGAATTTTATGTTTTTCCTCTCAGTATTTCATTTCCATTTTATATCCTACATAATCCCCTAAAGAAAAAATAATCTAGCAATAATAAGAATCAGGAATGATTGTAAAATAACCAAGGTGTCTTTTCCTTGCTGCATTTCTGACTTTGATTTTTAGAGGTATTTGCACAGCCTACTGTGACTATTTTAACAACAAAGTCTGGCTTTCTAGTAATTAGAGAATGTTTCCTCATTCACTCTTGTTCCCAGGCCATAGGTCTAATACTTGCAGATAATATATAAATGTATTCTA
Organism: Heterocephalus glaber; assembly: GCF_000247695.1. The sequence goes on from NW_004624918.1 coordinate 115,271, forward strand.
GTAGATGAGGTCTTCTAAAAGAAAGTTCATAGCAGTACATATTGCTATAACAAAGCCCCCTCAAGCAAAGGTTCGTGAATTTTTTGATGATGAATATTGTTCAGCAGTCAGGATTCAAAAGATGGAACAACTGTAGCCTTATTCCTTAGACTTGAAATTTTCTAGGGCATCATATGGCTCTCTTCCATCTGCAAGAGTATAATCTATATTTTTCTGCAGAAAACTTATATTCAATAAACATTATGAAATAAAGTTTTGAAGCATTCCTCATTTTTTAGTTCCTCAAGGTTTCTGGATATATTTCTCAGGTGAGTGTTATTTATAAGCTGTAAATAAAATTCAATTCAATTTTTATTCTTGAATATGATAATACAATAGATTATAGTAGAAATATTGACAAGAGATCTAATTGACTTTATACAACTAAGTAATTTAAGTGTGGATTTCCAAGGTTTCCTCCTCAGAAAATAAATCACGATATTAACAGCAAATTGCATTTACCTGGGAAATTCCAGAGAGCATGGTTGGAGTTCTTGTTCCATATACTGTATAAATGAGCAAAACATGTGCCACCTAGCAGAATAACTTAATTTTTAAGAGCCAAGAATTCATAGTGAAGACCAATTTATGCTTTTGTGCTAGATCTACCAGTTTTATATTCTAACTTGTTTAAGAAGTTTATTTAGTCCTTCTGAGGTAATATTTTAATGAGCTACTGCTTCTAAAAAGCCAGTCCAGTCCACAAAATAACCAGTCTGCTTAGTATTATTAATTTTATTCCTACTTTTGGTCAAATTTACAGAATACTGAGAAGAGACAGCATATAGAACAGACAACTAAATATAGAAAAATGGTCAGGGAACATAATTCTTACAGTGATGTTGCACAGTATTTTCCCATAACACCCATATATATATATCATTACACTAACTTTATGAAATGGTCTATCTATGCCTCAGAAGTCTCTGTGCACCATGGGACTCTCACTACTTCAAAAGAGTTGAGACTATATGAATGATGAATATATATGAAATACTTTTCACAACTTCATAAGGAAGCTTTATTGACTTTGTACAAAAATCCATGATTTCTGGGTCGCAGAAAACATTGTAAGTGGGGTGCAAAGGTGCATGCCCATAGTAAAAACATTCTCAGAGGCTGAGGGAGAAGGATCTCAGGTTAGGCAGTTTGACAATTTAGCAACTTGGCAAAACCTTGTCTCAAAACTAAAAAGTAAAATAAAAAGTGCTGTTGTTCAAAGCTCTGCTGTTCAAAGTAAGATGTGTGCTACTGTTTGTTTCTGTTTAGTAAGAATCTTTTTTGGTTTGTGTCTTATACTCTGAGCAACTACTGTGAAGACAACCATACATAGTATAATAATTATTCTGTTCTCTTATTATTTGATTATGAAATTTTATTTTTTTAAAAAATTGAAGGTCATGGGTTCAATCCCCAGTACCACAAAAAAACAGTTTTAGAAGCAAATTGAAATATCCTATAAGCGAAAGTATTTATTTGACTCATCCTTTACTGGATACAGATATTCCTCTAGCAATGTCATCAACTTATCTCAGTTTTAGAACTTAGTTTCTTCTATAATTTCAGCAGAAGATCGTGTTAATTTTTTCTGCGGTGGCAAATCTCAGTAACAGTAGTTTTCTGAGTACTGAGGTCATGTTGTCAATTTTTTTTTTTTGTAAGCCCAAAACCACCTCTTAGACAGCTTCACTTTGTGCATGCCTGTTATGCACTAGCGTTTACCCCAAGAGCCACTTTGATGTCCACATATCACATGCAGTTTTATCTCCATTGCTGATGATGTTTCAATGCCACTTTCATTAAGGGAGTAATTTACAGACACTTTTGTTCGCTAAGTAAGTGTCTAATGATGAGCGTGTGAAGGCTTTTGTTTCCCATCGCTGAGTGTGTGCTCCCCTGCATCTCATCTTGAACGAGATTATTAGTCCATCATGCCTGTGGATGGAATTGTCAGAGGGGGGTATCCAAAACTTTGAGAAAATTCATCTGAGATCATAAGTGCTATATCATTGTTCTGTATCTCTCTACAGGTCAACAAACTGACAATAACCCTCAAGAAGTATTTTCTTCTTCCTCAGGTAATTGCGTTTTCAAAGAAGCATATTCTTTGAAACCTTACCATCCTAGTCATTAACTTACTAGGGTGAATCCAGAGAGGGTGCACTATGTGTAGTAATTTTCATTGATTGATATTATGCCTTTTTTATCTTCTGAATTTATTCTGCTTTACCAGAAGCTGTCATTGGGCATCACTATCCATATTTATACTAAAAAATTCTGACCCTATGTCTCAAATCATAATTTCTCTCTTGAGTGTCAGATTTTACTATTTCATTGCCTACTAAATATATTCATTCAGAACTCCCTGAGACATCTTTATCTCAACCTCCCCAGAGCTTAATTTGCCATTCTTCCCTTATCCTACTTCTTTTCCGGTTTCTGCTCCCTTGAGTAATGGTTTTACTTCATCATTTGTTCAAACCTGACTTCCAGAATTTATATTTGGTTCTTTCTCATTCTTAACTTTCAAATTTCAGGGAGTGGCTAAATTTTCTTGATTCCTCTCTCAAACCTGGACTCATCTCTTTTTTCTACTCCTACTGCTGTATTTCAGAGGCCCTATTCCTATTGTGTACATTAATTCTCCATCCACAATTCTCACTATATTTTGCTTGTAGTTTTCAAATAAATTTTTCCTTTACCATCACTGGACTTCATGCTTCATAATAAAATTAAACCTTTCTGATTAATTCATAATCATGGTCTCCTCTAACTTTTGTTGATTCATGGTTTGCCATACTATATAGTTGTTAAAAGACTGTTTCACTAAATACAATTTATCAGAATTACTATTTTAGAAGGACATTCAAAAATATTTCATATATTACAAATCTTGTTCTATATACAGACTGTTAACCATGTCTGATAATGAACAAGTCACATAATGCTCCTGTTTTAACTGAACTTCTATGACCACCTAAATGATGAATAAATAGGTATGGAAGCATCTACTATCAAATTAAAGTTACCCCAAATTTAGCAATGGAAATGATAGTGTACATACCTGTATCAGTTAAAATTATGTGGAATCCAATAGAAAAGTCAAATATGTATCCTGATTTATATATGCAGTTTCAGCACTCTGGGAGATTGAGTCAGGAGGATTGCAAATTGGAGCCCCACCAGGGCTTCTTTGTGATGTAGTGAGAACCTGTTACAAAATAAAACATACAAAAGGCCTGGGGATGTAGCTCAGTGTAAAAGTCCTGGATTTAACCCCTAGTACTCTCCAAAATTAAAGCTATCAAACATTTAGAAATATAACTTATACTATACACATCTGTTTCAATTAAGGTAATGCAGGATGGGCCAGGGATTTAGCTCAGTGGTGCCAAGGCTGCTTGGCAAGCGCAAGGTCCCATGTTCGATCCCCAGTACCAAAAAAACAAAAACAAACAAAACCAAAGATAATCCAAAATGTAATATCAAATTCAAATATTTATAGTGGTTCCTATATGATAGAAAATCACATCTTATGAATGAGAATTTCAGAATGGTCATTCATGATCAGCAGGTAGCTCTCCTTCAGATATTAATATTTCTTCGATCTCATGGCTCTGATACCTGCACCACACAATGACAAAAAGAAACCTGTGAGAACCATCCAGGCAGTGACACTGTAAAAATCATAGAAGACAATTTGTGGAAGATTTTTCTAGGCTCAGTCTAGATATGTCTCACCAAACATGTTCTTGCATTCTCTTGGCTAAAACTAACCCTTTGGCCACACCTATGTTCTGGAGTTATTGTTCTTTGAAACTAGCTGTGCGCCAGAAAAGTGTCTTCTGGACTCTGACTATAGACACTGAAAGTGTGCAGTCTCTGCCACAAAAATTTAAGAAAGACTTCTCATTTCACACAGTACTAAGGGTAGGGCAGGGAATGCCTATGTCCCAAGTGACAAGGAACATCTTAAATATGTCTGTGTTCAACCCTTTAAATGCCAGTCTCTTCTTTATTGAAGGGGTCAACACACGCTAGGCTCCTTGGCAGCTAATCTTACTTTTGTAGGGGACTAGCCTCTTTCCTAACAAGTAATCATTATTTTATTGTTTCTTATAAAGATTTTTCACCAACAATTGTGGAATTACAATCCACATGTGACCCTTTTCTCTTAAAACAATAGGAGCTTATGTTTGAAAGAAATTTAGACACCAAGAGAAAAATTACTAAACATTTTATTGGTGATTTTACCATACATGTTTTCTTAGAATGGGATACTCATTATATATTTAAATACCTTATCCTATTACTGGAAAAATAGCTCTCATACAATTTAAATATTTCTACTTTTTTTGGCTATTGTTCTCTAGAGTTCATTATTAGAAATAGAACATTTGTCCCAACAAATGATTATTTGAATTGTTTTCCCCAATACATCCATTTTAAATAGCTCTTATTTTTTCCAGTCAAAATTTTTCTTCTTGGTACCGGGGATCAAACTCAGGACCTTGCACTTGCAAGGCAGGTGGCGGCACTACTGAGCTAAATCCCCGGCTCTCTAGCCAAAATTCTTGGGCTGGGGATTTAGCTCAGTGGTTCTGCTGACTGCCTCACAAGCACAAGGACCTGAGTTTGATCCCCAGTACCAAAAATCAAACAAAAAAAAATACAGTCAAAATTCTTAATGATGCCTTCTTTTACTTGGCTGAGTATACAACAGTTTTTTTTTTTACTTTCCTTTTTAAAATTGATTATGTTTTTAATTTTTACAGTTTAGTTTCTAAAAGATCCTCCAGATATCTTGATAGTTTATTTCTATTTTAAAAGACATAAAGAATAATTAATTTATTTAGCAATTGCATTGCATTGTTGGATGGCATTATACTTGTAATCAAATAAAAGCCTTTGGGATTTTCTCATATTGACTTTGGAAACTTTTCCATACACATTTGTACAATCAGTGTTTTGTGAGATGATTCCATCTAGTATGTACCTAGATTATGCCACTTATCATTCTTCTTTAGCCATTCTATTTGTATATTCAATATTGTCCCTCCTCCTTATATGAGTACACT
>NW_004624918.1:161008-181321 GCF_000247695.1 Heterocephalus glaber
CAAAGATAATGTAGCAATTGGGAATTAGAATTGAAGAAGACAGTCTAGGTGATTTCAGAAATAGAAGGAAACATGAGAAGCTTTAAATTCTACACCGAACAACCAAAGCTATATCATCAGCACAGTCTATGACATGAAAAAGGCCCAAATAGGCTCCCACAAGACCCTGTGCTGTATTTGTATTTAAGTCAGCAGCATGATCCCAGGACACTGAGTAAAGTGGCCCAGCTAACCAGAACATTATATGAGCTGAGACCCTGAAATAAGTAAAGACTCTGTCTAGACCTATGGGCATAGATACAAGGGCATGGTTCCAAGCACAATCTTTTAAAGAATATGGAGTGAAGCATAGAAGACTGTACTATGCTATTATTCACTATTGTGTAGTGAAAAGATTTTCTATCATGCTAATTTTGGTATTTTATATAAGATTACATAATCAGAAAACTTTATCCACACTTATGCACTAATGGTCATTAGATGATTCAGTCAGAAAATTCTCTGTACGTGTACATAAACTGGAACTGCAAACATTTTGGATTAAGAAAATCATACCATTGGCCCAAGGAATATCCCAGAAAACTAGAGGCTAAATGAGAAAGCTTAGATTAGATTAAGCTGAAAGGTTCATTATCAAATCTTGATATTGGAAAGCTCTCTCTGCTTCACTGTGTAGAGTAGATAAGAAAGGGAGAAGGATCTTGGAGTAATAAGAGAAGGATGTTAGTTTGAACAGGGGAAATGACCGGTTAGAATGGATAGAAGTGGGTGGTAACATCCTGCAAACATTTAGCAAATGAAATAAAAATAATGTGAATTTGAGAATGATAATAAAATATAAGAAAGAAGGAGTGTAAAGTCATGTGGCTTTTGCTGATTTCTTATATTGGAGGTTAGATACTATACATGAGTGAGGACTTGGGAGAGGGAAATTAGAATGATTAATTCAGCTTTCAAAGTCAAATCTCAAGATTTTGTGAAATATAAGATAAGATAATAAGAACATAAGATAATAAGATAATAAGAACAATTATCTCATTGGTAATCAAATGTGTGATTCTCAGTACTGGTATCCAAATTGAGGCTAGTCACTTAGTCATTATTTAAATATTACACTTGATGCAATGAAAAGGTATAGATCAGGAGAAGAGGACCTCAAGCTAAAACTCTTTAGTTTGCTTAAATTATAATTTATGTATTTTATTTTATTTGGTAATTGTTGTATATATTTCATATGTAAAATATATCTCAAAATATGTATACATTGTGGAATGCCTAAATGGAGGTAATTAACATATACAATACATCCTACTCAAATGCTTATCACTTTTTGGGTGGAAACACATAAACTTGGTCTTGTAGGAATTTTCAACAATACATCATTATTATTTATAGTCACCATGTTTTCCAATAGACCTCTTGAACGTACTTCTCCTATGTCACTAAAGTTTTATTTCCTTTGAGAAAACTCTCTGTAACCCACCCCACCAACAAACCCGGGTAAGCACCATTCTCCTCTGTATCTTGTTCCTTTTCTTTCTTTTCTTGTTTTTTTTTTCCTTCCATACTGGGGATCAAACTCAGAACTTTGCTCTTGCAAGTCAAATGAGGTACCACTGAGCTAATTCCACAGCCCATCTACTCTGTATTTCTATGAGCATTCCTTTTTAAGATTTCACATGTAAGTGGTATCCTGTGGTACTTGAATTTCAGAGCCTAATCTGATCCATTACTGATTAACGTAATGCCCTCCTGTTTTGTTATGGTCTTTTTACAAACTACAGAAATTGCTTTTTAATGGCTGAATAATATTCCACTTCCTTTACTCATTCACATGTCCACAGACACTTATGTCGTTTCCCTAGCTTCGCTGTTGTGAATAATGCTTCAATGAACCTTCAAGTGCAGCTAAAATTCCAACCTACTGCAGCTATGTTCCCATACTGCAAGACATATGCCCAGTACTGGGTTTGGGACTTCCTTAAAATTTTTCAGGAACTTCTATATTGCTTTGCAGAGAGGCTGAACTACTTTACATTTTCATCAAGAACGTGCATGGATTTCTTTCTCTCCACATCCTCTCCATTTCTGCTCTATCCCTTTCATAACAGACATTTTAAGAGATGTGGGGGTCCTGTTTCATTGTGTTGTAGTCTGTATTTCCTTGATCATTGGAAATGTTAAATGTTTTTCATATGGTGGGGCATATGGTTTTCATGCTTGGTCATTGTGTGTCTTCTTTAAAAGCTGTCCATTCAGGTCCTTTGCCCATTGTAAAATAGTTTACTTGTTCTCTTTTCATTAAAGAGCTTGAGGTAATTTATTTTTTATGAATGCCTACTTGGTTGTGTGAAGAACAAACATTTTTTTCCCATTTTGTTCATTTTCATGTCTTCCCTCTATCCCTAACATTGTGAGTGTGTGCTGTACAAAAATCTTTTGAGTTTGACCCCCTTTTTTATGTTCACTTTTGTTGCCTGTGGTTTTGGGATCATATCCATTAAATCCCTGCCTATAACAATGCAGGGGGATTTTCCTATCATATCCTTTTTTGTAGCTTCACAATTTGTAATCATATATTTAAATCTTTAACTCCCTTTCAGCTAATTTTTGATATGATGTAAAATAATGTTCTAACTTGACTCTTGTGCATGTCGATACTGGTTTGCCTGGAACCATTTATTGAAAGGACTGTCTTTTCCTCATATTGGGATTTATGGAACTTTGTTGGAAATCAGTCAGCTATAATTTCTTGGGTTCATTTCTGTGCATCCTCTTCTGTAACAGTGCTTTTATGCCTATGCTATGCTGTTTTGATAATTTTAGCTTTGTAATGTAGTTTGAAGTCATATGGTGTAAGGCCTGAAGCTTTATTCTCTTTGCTTTGACTATTCCTTAAGAATTTTAGATTTTTCATTTCTATAAGGAAGGTAAATTGGAAATTTGATAGAAATTGCACTGAATCTGCAGATGGCTTCATGTATAATGGGTAGATTAACAATCTTAATTCCTCTCATCCACAAACTCAAAATATCTATTTATACATATTGCATCTATTTCATCACCATCTTATACCTTCCAATATATATGTCCTTCACTTCATTGGTCCAATTAGATCATAATTATTTTCCCTTTTGTAGCTATTTTCAGTGGAATTTCATTCTTGATTTTTTTTGAGAGTATTCTTAGTAGGAAATCTCCACACTTTTGTGGGTTGATTTTGCATTCTGTAACTCTACGGATGTCCTTGATTAATCCTCACAGAATTTTGTCAGGGTCTTTCCTCAGGGTTTTCTGTATAAAAAATCCATTGTCTGCAAAGAGAGACAATTTAACTTCCTCTTTCCAATTGGTTGTCTGTTATTTCCTTCTTGTGCTTAATTGCTTGTGCTAGGACATTCAGTTCTATGTGATTCCATATAAATATGTTGAGAATGAATTTTCTTGCATTTTTCTCATCTTAGAAAATGAACTTTCAGCTATTGACCATTAAATATGATGTCAGCTGTGAGTTTGTCAGATATGCCATTACAGTGCTATTAGCCTCTTTACTTTATCACTTATTGTATCACTTCACATATAATTCATTCAGTCCATACTCTACAACTCTTTGAGCATAGAAATAAATGGAGTGAAAACCCAGAACCCAAGGTGGAGTGCTCATTTCCCACAGAACCCTCAGTGCTGCTTGAAACTCTTGCAACATGTGTACACGATTCCAACTCTATTGTGACTGCATTCCAACACTCTTTCATCATCCATACACTGTATTTCAAGATCAGTGTCTCCAACACCTCTTTGGTGAAGCCTTGTGATCTTACAAGCTAGTACTGACCCATCTTTTCTTGAGTCCCTGAGACATCTAAACTGGTTTTTCATAAGTAGCTCTTCACCAAGTGTCATTTAATTTCATGACTATTTACACTGTCTTCGTACAAAATTTGGTCAATTACTAAACTAACTTCTTATCTGCAGTGTAAGAGATACTATAGAACGTTGTGCTCCTCCACTGAGAATATTCACATAAGATGCTTGGCACAATGGCAGCTCAGCAACCATTAACTATTGTTACTACCTGTATAGGCCTTGGCAGAAGAATTGAATGAACACCCAAATTGTGCAATTCAGGTCAAGTTATGATTTAATGATAGTTTACTTCTTACTATTTAGTCATTATTTCATTTTTTAAAAGAAGGGAATCAATGATTTCCTGGCTTTTTCTGTCAGCCTGGTATGTGAATATTTGTAGAGAACTTAGTATAGAGATATACATAATAATAACTTACATTACTTTGGATATATTCCTTTCTAGTCATAAAAGGCGCATTGGAAATTTAAACTCTCATTGAGATAATTGATATTATATACCTTTTTCCATGTTTCAGAACATCTATGTGTCTAATAATAAGTAGTAAATACACATTTACTGAAAGAAGAACCCCAGGTAACATAGACAATGAAACTCCTGATTCTGTGATAAAATTCTTTTTATAGTTTCTTTGCTTTTTTAAATTAATTAAGTTTACTGGTACACTATAGATATACGGAATGATCACATTCATCACAGGGAATGTGTACCTGTCCATGATATATCTTGCTTCTTCTTTTTTCCCATTCCCCTGCCCTCCCTTCAACCCCTCTTCCCCTCCTTCTTTACAAAAGCTTTGTTTCCATTTTTTTTCTGACTTTTTTGTGTTTTCCCTTCCTTTCCATCCTTCCTTCCTAGTTCTCCTTCCCATTTGACAAACTTCTTTTTAAACATCATGGAGTGTTTTCTTTAGATGGTAGGTATCATTTGTTGTCATAGCTCTCTTGACATTTGAAGGCTTCAGTAACTATTGCTATAAAATTGAGAATAGACATGAAAACCTGTCTTCCCATATATTACCTGCCTGACATGTATTTACAATTTGAAAATAAAAGATTTATTGTTTGATATCCACCTTCTATTGTTCCATACAATTTTAAGTTTTCCAAAGAAGTATTGCATTAACCCTAGTGCAAATTATTTCATCATAATGAAAGATTAGTAATCAGATTATTCTTAGTTCTAAATTATGATTGAAAATAATGTCTTAAAGTAATACTCCAGATACCTTTCATTTCTTTACTCATTAATTCATAAATTACTTCAACATATTAAGGTATTTAAAACACTTGAGGCACAAAGATTCGAGGATAGGATGTGTAGAGAATTATGGGAATTCAAAGACAGTCATGATGCTTTAACCCAATACAATACAGAGCATTACAAAGACTTTACAGTATATTGGGGGGGGGGTTGCTGCCTAGACAAAATCATACATTTTCCTTGGAGCACACATTCTCGCTATATCATGATCATCACCATGAGCTATGAGCAAGAGTACAAAAAAAATCAAAAGAGTGGATGACCCAGAAAAAAACTACCCAAGATAAAAAAGAGCTTGAGTGACAATGAATCAATTGATGCAGTTTGTTATGATTGCAAGTATTTGAAAGGGCTCTACAGGTACAACAAAAGAAGCATGCAAATATGGGGGAATACAACATAATACAACATATTTTCAAGGATAATTCACATTATAAAATTTGCATTTAAAGTGAGGGTCGAACTTTTTCACTGGGCTATGGTTTTCAACTGGACTAAGGTGTACTTCAATTTTGACAGAAAGCTACAACGGAAAACCACCACTTAAAATCCAAGAACTTGACAAAGAAAAACAAGGCAACGATGTTTGTTTGGATGATATTCTGCAGAAGACGCACTTGTATTTAAACCAGGCCCAGAAATATTATACGAAGGCCGAGCATCTCCATGGTAAGACTAGGGCACCTGTAGACTGTGTCCAATCAGCTTTTTGCCAAACTTTCTTTAATCTAGGCAAAGAGAGCAAGCATACAAAAGGTAAGATTGGAATCTCTTGCAAGAAATATCCTAAAATTTCTAAACTTTGTTCAAGTTTTGGGCTCTTTAACTTTTTTTCTGTGATTCCTCCAATCATTCCATTAATAAACTAGCACTTTCACTAAAGAAGTATTTCCCTTTTGAAAGCTACTTAGTCTTTTGCGGGTTGAGATCCAGTTTCCAATTATGTATAATTTAAGCCCTTGTGTTTAGGCTGTTCGTAGAAATAGTTAAACGTAGAAATGGTATAGAAAGGGACACCTCAGCCTAGATTCTATCACCTAATGAATTCTCTGTCTTTGTGTAAGTTTCTTAATATTTTCAGTCATCATTTTTTCCTTTTCTCACATGTGGAGAATTCTGCTATTACTTCAACATGACTTTCTAAGGTTGCTACATCGTAATGGCAGAAACATAAGAATTCCCAAAATATTATCTGTCATTGAAAGGTTTCTTGGGGCAGGGATTGTACTCAGTGTTCTGCCGCCCGCCTCTCAAGCACAAGATCCCAAGTTCAATCAATCCCTGGTCCAAAAAAAAAAAAAAACAACTTTGTCCTCTTCTCAAAACTCCAGGCTGCTTTATCTCTAGCTGTGTATTCAATATTTTTGTTCACATATTAAATTAGTTTAATAAAAATAACAGATTGACAATCAAATACTTGTTCCCCCTATTCAAATTGCTCCATTCTATAGGATTTCTGTCTCAGAAAACAAAACAAACCTGGCATCTACCATGTTTTCCTACCCACATTCTTTACTCATTGCCTAACACATAATCATAGCTAATGAAAATAAGATGAACAAGCTAATGGTTTGCAAATGATAAAGATCAGTCATGATAATCACTATGCCTGTGCTCAGATGTAGACTTTTAAAATATAAACAGCAGAATCCCTATAGAATGCCCAAAGATTTCTAAGTTCTCATAAGTTATGACCCAAACTAAATTCTAAATGCAGTAACAAGAGCCTGAGTGGTTTCAGATACAGCTTCACTAGAAAAAGACTCAGTTTTCATAGATCTTAAACAAACCTGGCCCTGAGCTTACCAGTACTGATAACTGATAATGAGGAAAAGGCAACATAGCTTGTTGAGGCTGAACTATATCAAATGTTCTTTTCCAATCAACCACTCTTTGTGGAGAAGGGATATTTTTACTGCCAGAATGTACATACAAGGTCGACAGATGTCACTATTGCAGCCTAGGTTTCATTCTCATTTGTATTTACCCTGGTCCTTTTGCCGGTTAATTGCTTTTCTTCATACCTGAGATGAGTAGAATATAAGCATAGTTGTAAAATATCAAAGATAATGCAACAATTGGGAATCAGAATTGAAGAAGACAGTCTAGGTGATTTCAGAAATAGAAGGAAACACGAGATGCTTTAAACTCTACACCGAATGACCAAAGCTATATCATCAGCACAGTCTATGACATAAAATGGCCCATATAGGCTCCCACAAGACCTTGTGATATATTTGTATTTAAGTCAGAAGCATGATCCTGGTACACTGCGTAAAGCGGCCCAGCTAACCAGAACATTATATGAGCAGAGTTCCTGAAATAGGTAAAGACTTTGTCTAGACCTATGGTCATAGTTGCAATGGAATGGTTCCAAGCACAATCTTTTAAAGAATATGGAGTGAAGCACAGAAGACTGCACTATGCTATCACTCACCATTGTGTAATGAAAAGATTTCCTATCATGCTAATTTTGGTATTGGATATAAGATAACATAATCAGAAAGCTTTACACTTATGCACTAATGGTCATTAGATGATTCAGTCAGAAAATTCTCTGTACTTGTACATAAACTGGAACTACAAAAAATTCGGATAAAAAACCATACTATTTTCTCAAGTATTATCCTAGAAAAGTATGGGACATCATATTATGTAAATTTTTAAAAATAGGATAGATCATGTGTCATTGTTTAATCTATAAATAGATACCCCAAAGATTTGCTATTGTTATGTGCTCTGACAATTTTCTATATCTGGAAAATTTAGGATCTTATCATATATTTTCAAAGCCACTTACTTAAAAAGTGTTTGAAACCAATAAAATAGAAAAATTGAAATATTATAAAATATGGAACATTTTATATATTGCAGGATTATATTTATTGATCATTTAAGTAATATAAAGCCAGACATTGTCTTCATTGACTCCTGTAATTAAATGAGAATAATATAACTCTTCCTTCCCTTCATCAAAAGAAACTTGTTACCTTAGTTCTTAATAAACATTTTATTTCTGCTTATTAATTCCTCATTTTTTTCTCTCCAGAAAGGGTGCAATTACATTCCAGTAGCTAGCACAATCTCTGACAAGTGAGGTTATTTCTTGAGGAGATGTATCAGGATGATTCAGAGAGAGACTTATCCCAAAACAATGAATTATTTTCTCTATATCTTATAGCATGTGTTAAAAATTGTGCTGTTTGTTGCTCAGTACTCTGTAGGCAAGATGTCCAGAGCATGCCATAAACTCCAACAAAAAATTGTCCCACTGAGCTTGGATACAATATAATTGTTTCTAGTTAGTATTTCCTCATTAAATAGCTGACAAATTTCTAGTGGATAATTGAAGTTTATTTCCTCTAGAAAGGTTCAGAATTCAGATTGATTCCTGTAAGAATAATACCTGGATGATACAGGATTCAAGATTTTCAGTGTTTCATGGATGTGCTATATGTGTGTTGTGGATTAGGAGGTATAATCAATATGAGATGTAGTATGACACAATATGGTAGCCACTAGCCACATGCAGTGCTTGAATTTTGGCTTGAAACACATAGTAAAATGATAATAACTGGGTTATATTAAATTAAGGATATTATTAAAATTAATTTCCCCTATTTATTTTTATTTTATAAGTGTAGGTGGAGATTTCAAATTACACCTGCAGTTGACATTATATTTGTAGTAGTCAGTACTCTTATAAATATTTATTTAATATTTTCTTTCTTAGAGACAAAGTAAGACTACATGTATAAGTGAGTATCTTAGAGTAAACCACTGCAAAAAATCAAACTGTTTTTGTTGACTAAGAAAAGGTCAAATTTAACCCTGAATGATGGAGATGTTTCCCTCCAAATTATCAAATCTATTGTATTTTGGTTATTTATGGCTTCTCTACCAAGGAATTTAAACTGCTTTAGTAATCACAATAAATCTCCTTATACTGGCAGATAGGTATTATTATAATTGCTCCATATAAAGTTTTCTCCTTAACTTTTCCTCTCTCAAACCTCTCAGGTGATAAAATAGGTCACAAAGGTATAAATCAAAATTTATATCATGTAGTTTATTCTGCAGTTCTTCTGGAAAATCTGTCTGAACCAGTTGCATCCTCAGAAACTACTGACACCCTCAAGACATGTTCCCCCGAGGAGTTCCTGAGAGTTCGTACAGAAAGGGCTGCAGAGGTAATGTGCACTGTGCATGAAACAGAGAAGGAGCAGCAGCATTTGTTCTCCCCAAGCATTACTTAAAGAAACCAAGTTTAGAGGGATGTGGACAGGGTCAGCCTTTTAAATAGATGCTTTGTTGTAAAGAAGAGATTATGTGGTTTCATACAGATGCCAGTTTTCATTAAACTCCATGACAAAATATACATCACCTATTGCCCATTTATTTATTCTAATATCTATTTGAGAATTATGAGAATTTCAGCTTTATTGATAGTTTAAAATATAAAATAATAGGCTAAATAGAAAATATCTGTACTCTAGTTGAAATTTTCAGACATGGTGGATATTTTTAAAACAACATTAAAGTTTACAAACCATCATAAGTTGACATGTTAAAAATAGTACCAAATTAGCAATGGTTCAAAAGGCAAAGGATTTTTGTTATATTCGTTTTGAGTGAGGCAATGAAACCCTTACCTAAAGCTAACCATAACCCTATCTTTAACCCTAAAACTCTTGGTTTTCATGAAAGTTACACTTAGATTTAACCTGGGGAATAAGAAGGAGGAGGTACCTCTAAGAATTATATCAGCTCCCTCAATATTCTTTACTGATCACTCCAGTTATGTCTAGTATGTGACTCTGAGCTTCTGGGAGACAGAAAGACAGTGTTTTTTGTTAGAGGCAAGGGGATAGGGAAACTGACAAGACCTTAATAAAGCAACACTTATGAGTCTATGGGGTTTTCAATTAAGTTATGTAAATAAAATTCACTGTATATCAATTTCTGCAGATCTACCCAATAAAGGACAAAAATGAACGCAGTCGCCAGGCTCTCATCATATGCAATATAGTGTTTGACCACCTTTCTGTAAGGAATGGGGCCAAATATGACATCATAGGAATGAAGAAGCTGCTTGAGGGCCTAGACTACACTGTGACTGTGAAAGAGAATCTTACAGCCAAGGTGAGAGCCACACACACCCCCCAAACTCATGTGCATGCAAAACATACATTCTACTAACAAATTAGCTTTATAATATTGGACAAAACCAAATAACTTATGAGGATATTTGTGTGTGTGTGCATTTGTGTGTGAGCACATGCATGTGCGCTTTCTCAAAATGAAGAAATTAGATAGACTATATCTATGTCTCTTTTGAACAGCGATTATCCTCAGTTCCATGGAACTGCACAGAAAGTGATTGGCATGGGTGTCCAATAATTCTTAGTTATCGCCAGAGTGAAATGTTTGGGATTCAGGCAAAAAAATTTTCAGAATAGTGAATGTTAAGAAGGTGTGTATTAACACAAATATCAGTTCTGACTCTGTGTCAGGGCTTCTTCATGTCACTGGATATAAGTCTGCAAATAAGATAAGAAATGCCTGTTTTGCACTGATGTATATTAGAGAAAATCCAAATTCATGGAAACTATAGGTAGAGTGATGTATAAATAAAAAGAAGAAGAATAGCAAAAAGAAAAAAACATGAGAGAGAAAAAGGTAATATGACTGACATATAAATATATAATATATTAAGTAGACTATTTATGGTATATCAGGAAGTACAATAAATGTAAAATCCACTGCCGTGTTAAGAGAGAAATATAAGACGAGATCCCAGTTGTTGATTCTTTGTGCTAGTTCCTGTGCTACTGAGGTTTTGATCATAAAGTCTTCTCCTATGCCAATGTCTTCAAGAGTTCTTGGGAACAACCCAAGTGCCCATCAACTGGAAACTGGATAAAGAAGATGTGGGTTTTGTTTTTTTTTTAGATCGAGTATTACTCAGCCATAAAGAATGAGAATCTAGAGACATTTATAGCTAAATGGATGCATATCGAGGACATACTCTTAAGTGAATTAAATAGGACACACATGTGTAAATACCGAATAGTTTCTCTCGTGTGAGAAAATGAAAGTGTAAATAATGATTAAAATGAATAATTAATAATGTGAAATAGGAAGAAAATGTCCAAAGGGGTAGGGGAAGAGGGAGGGTTAGGGAAGAGGAAAGAAGGGAAAGGAAAAGTTATAAGAAAAGGAAAAAATGGAAACAAAGTCTTTGTAAATAGGGAAGTGTGGAGGGTGAAGGGAGGACAGGAAATGGGGAGAAAATAAGAATCAAGATATATCAAGTACCCAATGATAAATGTAAATGTATTGTATACCTAAAATGTACCAATAAAAGAATCTAAGGGGAAGAAAGAGAGAAATATAAAACAACTGACACTGTTCGGTACCACTATGTATAGCCACCTTGTTCAGAACATTATATATGTTTCCTATACTGATCAAAGTAAATCTAGGGGTCAGACTGATTTTGAGACTTGTCTTACTGAAGTAAGACTTTGGTCTTTTCAAGGATATGGCCTCAGTGCTGAGTGAATTTGCTGACAAACCGGAGCACAAGTTGTCAGACAGCACATTCTTGGTATTTATGTCTCATGGTATCCTGCAAGGAATATGTGGAATTATGCATAGTGAGAAAAACCCCGATGTGCTTCAATATGACACCATCTTCAACATATTCAACAATAAGAATTGCCCTGATCTAAGAGACAAACCCAAAGTCATCATTGTACAGGCCTGCAGAGGTGGTGAGTTATCAGACAAAAAATCTAATAATTCTGAAGGTATTTCCAGAGGAATAGCATGCATGTTATACATCATTGATAAGCAATCATAGGCCCCATCTAGTGTAAGTAAAATAAACATAACTACTAGGAAGGCCCTCCTGAGACGGTGCCATAAGAAACTGGCTGCTCAGCTCATAAATTTTTCTACAGTTTTAATCTATAGTACGTGGTACAGAAATCTGCAAAATCTCTTAAGTAGATAGACATAAATAATCAAGACTTGGAATAGAAACATTTTAATTACAATTTTACTTGCAATATAGTGTATATATATATATATATATATATATATATATAATTTGACTTAAGAAGATTGGTACTTGAAAGTGAGCAATTGTGACTTCCATACCCTATTCTTACCAATAAATGCATCATATAGACAAAAATTTCAATCAGAATGCTCAGAGTTAAAATACACTACAGATCAGAAAAACCTAATAAACATTGACAGAATATTCCTTCAAACAGCTAGAAAATACGCATTTCTTATTAGAACAGGGAACTTTTTCTGAGATAAATTATGTTTTAGGCCATAAAAAGTCATAGTAAATTCAAAAATAGTGAAATAATTTCCTCCATCTTCCAAAATACAAATGAAATGGAGTGAAACTAGAAATCAACAGCAAGAAAAACTGAACAAAATATACAAACACATGAATTGTAACTACATTTCTGAACACACTGGGTTGCTGAAGAAATCAGGGGCCAACCTATACCAGAATCAAATGAAAATTGGCACACAACATACATAACAAATGGGATACAGCAAAAGCAAACTGGGAATTTTATAGCAATGAGTGCCTTCATCAAAAGACAAAGAGAAGGAGAAGAAGAGAGAGAGGGAGAGGTCAAATAAGTAATGTAATGATGCAGTTCTAGGTTCCATAAAAATAATAACAAAGCAACTCCAATATCAGTAATTGAAAGAAGTAATAAGGATAAGGGGGAAACTAAATGTAATAGAGACAGAAAGAATTATACAAAGGCTTTATTAAAGAAAATTTTCATTCTTTAGAAAGATAGCTTGGCCAAACTAACCAAACAAAAGAGAAAACCTAAATGAATAAAACTAGAGGTAAAAGAAAAGGTGGTGTGTTACAACAGATAAGAAGGAACTCCAGAGAATCATTAAGGAATATTTTGAATAATTATTTGCCTTTAATCAGAAGATCTATAAAATGGCCACATTTCTAGACAGATATGACTTACCAAGACTGAACTAAAAGTATCAATAAGTAAGTCAATAGAAAGTAATGAAATTGAAGCAGTAATAAAATGGCCCAGCAAAGAAAAGCCAAGTCCTGGATAGATATACTGCTGAATTGTCCTGCTGGATTTTAAAGAAGAAATAATAGCAATGTTCCTCACAATGCTTCATGAAATACAAAGGAAAATTACCAATCCAAATGAAGTCCACAGGGCAGAACAATGCTGCTGCCAGAATCCAATGGGGACACATTAACAATCAAACTATGAATCAATATCAATGATATTATAGATGCAACTATACTCAATAAAATTATTTTTCATTGAATTCAACTGCATATTGAAAAGATCATATAGTATGATCAAGTTGATTTCATTCTAGGGATGCAATATTTGTTCAACAAACACAAATGAATAAATAGCACATAAATAGAACCAAAGAAAAAAACGTCACGTGATCATCTCAAGAGATGTAGAGAAAGCCAGCAAAACATCCCATGATGATAAAAGGCCTGAATAATTTTGGCATACAAGCATAATCTCAAATAAAATAGAAGCTATTATGAGAAACTCATAGCCAATATCATACTGAATGGCAAAAACTGTAAGCATTTCCTCTAGTACCTGGAATAAGACAAAGATGTCCACTCTGACCAATCTTTTTCAATACAGTACTCTAAGTTTTAGCAGAAAAGCTTAAAGTTTCCACCAAAAGAGTCTAAGAATTAATAAAATTAATAAAATAGCAGGAATTTTAAGTCAAAGTAGGATAATCAGCAATTTTCCCATACATCAATAATGAAATGGCTGAAAGAGAAACCAGAAAAGCAATCAGATTTACCATATACTCAAGTACATGCACATATACATACTTAGGAATGAACCTAACTTAGGATCCAAAAGATTCTACAAAGGACTAAAAGGATTAATAACTAATAATTGATACTTTGAAATAGGAAAAGGTCCAAAGGGGTAGGGGTGGTGGGAGGAGAAGGGGAAAGGAAAGAATGGAAAGGAAAAATTATGAGAAAAGAAAAAAAAAGGAAACGAATTATGTAAATAGGGAAGGGTGGAGGGGTGAAGGGTGCACAGGTAATGGGGAAAAAATGTACATCATGTACAAGTACAAGCACCCAAAGATAAATGCAAATGTATTCCATACCTAAAATGTACCGATAAAAGAATTTAAGTAAAAAAAACACAAAAAAACCAAAAGATTCTACAATGAAAATTATAAAAGAGATCAGACACAAAGGTGGAAAGACTTCCCACAAAAATGTATTGTGATTAATACTACTGATAAAATGGTAATACTATGAAGACTATTTATAGATTTGATAAAATCACCATCAAAAGGTTAATTACATTCTAGTCAAGCAACCCTAAATCTCATATGAAAGCATAAAAATTTTAAAACAGTCAAAGCAATTATGAACAAAAAGAACAATGCTAAAGGCATCATAATAGTTCATTAAAAACATACTACAGAGCCATAGCAACAAACCCACCATGGTACAAACATGAAGATGAACAGAATAGAATAGAGGATCCAGAATAAATTTATGCATTTACATACAACTGAAAAATAACAAAATGCCAAAAATACGTAGTTGAGAAAAGACAACCTATTCAAAAAGGATGCTTTAGAGCTGGATGTCCACATGTAAAAAATGGAAACTCTAGCCCGATTTCTTATGCTGCACAAAAATCAACTCAAAAATGATAATATCCCTTAAAGTAACACCTGAAACTTGGAAGCTAGTAGAAAAAAATGTATGGGACTCACTTCAACATGTGGACAGAAGCAATGATTTGCTATGTGTGTAGGACTGCAACAATTCAGGAAACAAAAGCAAGAATCAATAAGAAAAATGGAATTCCATCAAATGATAAAGCTCCTGTACAGCTAAAGAAATAGTGAACAGAATTTAAAAACAGCCTATAGAATGGAAGAAATTGTTTAGCAGCTATTCATCTGACAGAGGATTAATATCCAGAATATGTAATGAACTCAAAAAAGTAATAGAAACAGGAGAAAAAATCAAATCAAAAATGAACAAAATATCTGAATAGATACTTCTAAAAGAAGAACTATAACTGCCCAATGAACTTCGGATGAAATGCTCAATATATTTATCTGTCTGGAACGTTCAAATCAAAATTACATTGAGATTTCATCTCACTGCAGTTAGAAAAACTATTTTCCCCAAAACAAAAGTCACCCATGCTGCTGAATATGGAGAAAAATGAACCCTTATATGATATTGGCAAGCACATAAATTTGTATATCAATTATGGAAAATAGTATGGAGTTTACTGAAAAAAAACTATAAATAAAACTACAATAGGATCCAGAAACACCAAGCCTGGCTATCCATACAAATGGAATGAAGTCAGCATGCAAAACAAATCCGGCGTACCAATAATTATTGCAACAGTGTCCAAGATTATGAGGTGCAGAATCATCTTACTTGCCCTTCAAGAATGAAAAGATAAAGAAAATAGGGTACATCAACACAATAAACTATTGTTCATTCGCTAAGAAGAAACAAATCATATCACTTATAGAAAAATGGATGGAACTGAGAGACATCGAATTAAGTGAAATAATCCAGGTACAAAAAGACAAGTATCAGGCCTTTTCTCTCATACATGCAAACTAAATAAAAAATAAAAATAAAATTGAACTAAAAAAGGGCCCGTTAGTAAATGGCAATTGGTCTGTGAGGAGAAGTGGGAGACTGGAAGGTGAGAGATGGTAGAAAGGAGAATGGACACGAACATGGCACAAAATATACATGTGTGGAAATGTAACAGTGAAATACATTAACTCTAACAATGTGTGTTAAATATAATAATAAAAAATTTCAAAGAGAGAAAATAGATTCATTGTATAATAAAGGATACCTTCCTTTCTCACATATTGTCAGTGGGTATTGAGTTAATGGACTCTGGAGACATTATAATCAAATATTTCCTTTTATTTATTCTGGACAATTGGGAGCTAAATATTTTAAGCAAAAATAATTGATTTAAAATCCAGTAGCTATGCTCTGAAATTTTGCAGATGGGGTTTTAGCTCTTTTTGTTGTCTCCACAGGAAACTCCGGGGGAGTGTGGGTCAGAGATTCTCCAGCAGCCCTGGAAGACGCCCCAGCCCAGTCACCTGAAAACCTGGAGTCCGATGCTGTTTATATGACCCACGTGGAGAAGGATTTCATCACTTTCCACTCCACAACCCCACGTAGGTGTCTTTGGGGTTCAAACAGAGATTTAATGGGTTTATGGTCACTGTTCAGTGATTCTACAAGATCAAGCTGAGCTCTGAAAATTAATGAACTGTGAAAATTTTTGAGTGTTATTGATATATTCTACATAATTATTATATGTGCTTAGGGAACATATATGCTTATACTCACTTGCTTTTAAATTGTTCTTTTATTATATAAGCAATTTATAAACAAATGTGTATAAAAACATAAAAGCAAACCAATACATAGAATTGCTTATTGATTAATTTTTCTATTAATTTCATTTAGCATTTTTTATTAGATATTTTACAGATCCGAGGACTGGCTGCCCTTTCTTAAATCATACTCTCAAAGCCCTTTTCTCCGTATTTCATATGTCATTGTATATGTAGTGAAAGCATTGTATAGCCCCATAGGAATGTGCATGCCCTTTTAAAAGTGGTAGAAAGTGACAGTGAAGATTATTAAATCTGATGTCAGAGAGCAGTGGTTAATACTTTGCTTCTAAGTAATCATCTTAGGAAGCCTTACATTTAATTTTTCTATTTTTTTAATTTTTAATTTTTATTTTTAAAAAACATTTCTTTGAAATCCAACTGACATAAAAATTGTATATATGTAATGTATACAACTAACTGAGCTTGGAGATGAATATAAGAAAACATCACCACAATCTATGGCACAAACATTCTTATCCTCTAAAAGCTTCTTGCTTTTCTATTTTATTATTGTGTGTATGTGTTAAAGATCTATCCTCTTAGCATATTTTAGGCATATAATAAAGTATTACTAGCTATTAGCACTATGCTGTAGAGTAGTAGATCTCTATGACTTATTCAAGTTTTGTAACTGAAACCTTGGCTCAGTTTCAATATTCTATTATATTGTGAAAGAAAGCATTACATAATTATATAAATTGTAGACCAGCATGGAGTCAGAAGGTCATTTTTTTGTTACTTGCTCACTGTGTGAACTTGGGGAATTTCCTTTATCCTGCTGAGCTCCTTCTTTTTCCTTTGGTTGGATAATTCTAGTTATCTAGCAAGCTCCTTTCCACAGCCTGGGAATGAGAATAAGGCACATTTTAGATAACTCCTAGAATCACTATGCAATCTTCTGGAGTTCTCTCAGGGTTCCACTTTAGTTCCAACTCTGCCAGCTGTTTTTGGTTTCTTCTCCGTATAAAATGAGTCAGTGTGGGAGTAATAAGTGTTTCCCCTAAAAATATAATGATAATTCTTGACTATGCTTATCTTTTTAAAAAAATCCAGA
This sequence comes from Heterocephalus glaber, assembly GCF_000247695.1. Next base: position 178,684 of record NW_004624918.1, read on the forward strand.
AATCCCAAATAGCACAAAACTAGTAAAAGGCCATAGACTAAAGCATATCACTCTGTGTTTTCATAGATAATGAGTCCTGGAGAAACACTACAAAAGGTTCCTACTTTATCATAAAACTTATCGCAGGTTTGCAGAAATATGCCTGGTGTTATCCTCTACAGGAAATATTCCAGAAGGTAAGTTTCTCTTTCCCTTCAAATAATTCATTTCATTGTTCATAAAAATTATCATTATTCACTTTTCACACTATAATAACATACTTTTCAGGCAAGCAAAGATAGAACATTAACATGCTTCTATCATGCAGGTGTTTAAGTCTCATTTAGAAAAAGATCTCAATATTCCATAGTGAGAGATGAAAGTAGACCAACATGATTTATAAATATAAGGTTGCATGTTTCCAGCTATGATTCTTTAAGTTCTTAAATTGTAGAGAATGGAAAGCATATAAAACTAACTTTCCTTTTTCATATATGAAATAAATACATACTGTATATTCTGCTAGGAAACAGGCTATACTTGTATAGGAGATATAGTAGTAAATGAGATATATCTGTAAGCATTATCCTACCTAAAACTCACATTTTCGTGAAATATATGGATACTAAAAATGTAAGCCATCAAACAAATATGTGATTGCAGATTATCATAGTATCCATACAGAGAAAGACCTTTAGTTGTGTAAGAGAATGAAGACAATTAAATGGAGTGATTCAGATGGGAAAGCATAAAATTTCTTCTTCAACTTAGGATGATCCTTATTTCCCCTCCTCATTCATAATTTACTTTTTTATTGCTTACTCTCACCCACTAAGTATGTATCTCGTTTATGTGTTTGTTTTTTACCTGTATTTGTTCACTAAATTTCAAGCCTCATGAACTCAAGAATTTGTTAAATATTTCAACATTCATGACATATCACAAACATTAAATAATATTCACTGAATGAAGGAGTGGTTAAATGAATAGATAAATGCTCCTTCTTTCTTACAGGGAAAGGAATTGGTATTAAGAACCCAAGTGGTTCTTTTTAAATTCAAAACTATAGAGGACAGTAACAAGAAAATAAAAGTATATCTTTAGTAGGTTAAAGTACATTACATCATTACATTAAGTGAACATTTCTGTGCATAGGGATCTTGGAATTTGTATTTTGTTGGATGAAAATGGATTAGAAATGATAATGTGAAAGATATACCTAGAAAAGACTAGAAATAGTCCCTTTAATGTATTTCAGTTCTGATCTCATGGGACAGTCCAGGGCAAAAGACATCATAAGTCCGTTTCCTTTTTTTAGTTCTTTTATTGGTACATTTTAAGTATACAATTCATTTACATTTATCATTGGGTGTTTATACCTGTACATGATATATCTTGGTTCTTATTTTTTTCCCCATTACCTGTGCTCCCTTCACCTCCTCCACCATTTCCTATTTACATAGATTTCATTTCCATTTTTGTTTTCTTTTCTCATAGTTTTTCCTCTCCCTCTTTTCCTTTCCCTTTCCCCTCCCTTCACCCTTTCATCTTTGGACCTTTTTTCCTGTTTCAAATTATCAATTATTCATTTTAATCATTTTAACCCATGTTTACACTATCAGTTTCTCACACTAGAGAAACTATTCAGTATTTACATATGTGTGTCCTATTTATTTCACTTAAGAGTATGTCCTTGATATGCATCCATTTAGCTATAAATGACTCATTTTTTGTTCTTTATGGCTGAGTAGTACTCCATTTTACAAAAAAAAACACATTTTCTTTTTCTAATTTCCAATTCATGGGCACTTGGGCTGCTTCCAAGCTTTAGCTATTACATACTGTGCCATGATGAACATGGGTGCACATATATCACTGTGATATGATTCTTTTCTTTTGGGAAGATACCCAGCAGGGGAATAGCTGGGTCAAGTGGGACCTCTAGTCCTAGTCCTTTGAGGTATTTCCATACTGACTTCCACAGTGGTTGCACCAGTCTGCCCTTCCACCAACAATGGAGAAGGGCTGCTTTCTCCCCACAACCCCGCCAGCATTTGTTATTTGTTGATTTCTTGATAGCAGCCATTTTTTCTGGTGTGAGGTGGAATCTCAGTGTTTTCATCTGCATCTCTCAAATGACGAGTGATGTTGAACATTTTTTCATATATTTGTTTGTTGCTTTTACTTCTTTGTCCGAGAAATGTCTGTTCATTTCAGATGCTCATTTGTGAATTGGGTCTTTGAGTTTGGGGGATCTGATATTTTTCAATTCTTTATATATTCTAGACAATAGTCCTTTGTCTGAGGTATAGCTGCTAAAAATTTTTTCCCATATTGTAGGTTGTCTGTTAGCTCTGTTGGTGGTTTCTTTTGCAGTGCAGAATCTTTTTTAATAAGATGCAATCTCAGTTGTTGATTCTTTCTGCTAGTTCCCATGCTGCTGGGGTTTTGTTCATGAAGTCTTTTCCTGCCAATGTCTTCAAGAGTTTTACCTAACTTATCTTCCAGCAAGTTTAGTGTTTCTGTTTTAATATTTATACCTTTAATCCACTTCAATCGTAGTTTAGTGCATGGTTATAGGTATGGGTTTAGTTTTAATCTTTGGCAGATTGAAATCCAATTTTTCCAACACTTTTTATTAAATAGGCTATCTTTCCTC
>NW_004624918.1:184217-202251 GCF_000247695.1 Heterocephalus glaber
CTCTGTTGAGCCTCATGGAGTTGTGACCTTCATTGCTTTTTTCTAGGATATTGTTTAGAATTGTTTGTAGTGCTGGTTTGGTGTTCATGAAATTTCTCAGGTGTTCTTGTGGTGGAAGTATCTAATTTCCTCATTGATTTTGAAAGATAATTTTGCAGGATACAACAGTCTAGGTGGGAAGTTTATTTTCATTTAGGGCTTGAAGTACTTCACTCCAGGCTATCCTTGATTTGAGGGTGTGTGTTGAGAAGTCTGCCATGATTCTGATGGGCTTTCTTTTGTAGGTGATTTATTTCTTTTCTCTAACTGCCTGTAGGATTTTGTTCTTCTGTTGGGTTTCTGGGATCTTGACTATTATATGTCTAGGTGTAGATTTTTTTTTTTTATCTTGGCTGGGCAGATTTCTATATCCCCTACTTATCTGTATGTTCAATTCTCTATCTCTGTCTGGGAAGTTTTCTACTATTACTTCTGTGAACAGATTTTTTATGTCATTTGTACTTACTCCTGTTTTCTTGTGGACTCCTATCAGTCTTATGTTATTCTTCTTTGCATCATCTAGCAGTTGTTGGATTGATTTCTCATGGTCCCTTACTATTTTTAAGAAATCTCTATTTTCATGGTCTCTAACTGTGATCCTGTCTTCTATATCTGATATTCTGTCTTCAGATTCCCTTAATCTGCTGTGGATGCTTTCAATGGAGTTTTTGATCTCCTGAATATCTGTTTGAATCTATTTCATGGATTCTATTTCTTTCTTATGTTGGGTGATCATAGTTTCCATTTCTTTCTTATGCTGGGTATTCATGGCTTCCAGCATATTTCTGAGCTCATCTATTTTTTTATCTGTTTCTGTTCTAGATCTTCTAATCATGTCTTTCACTCTGCTCACCATCTCTGTATAGACATCTGGGGGATTATTTCTGCTTTGAATTTTTCTAGAGCCTCATTCATCTGTTTTGTTACTTCTTGTGCTATCAGTTCAGAGTATGCAGGTGGTTGGTTATGGGACTTTTCCATCTCATTTCCCCCAGGATTTACCCTTGGTGGGGTGGAAGTGTGAGTTTGTACCTTGCTTAAATGTCTTCTCATTTTTTTTTTGGTACTGTCTTGGTTTAACTCCTGGGTTGATAGTTTGAAATTGCTTATTGTAGGTATCTTGGTTGCTTGTAGTTAGAACCCTTATGGATTGATTGCTTCTCAGAGGTGTCTTCCAGATATAGCTGGTCTTTAAGTTTTGAGTCTCTAATGACTCTAAGGCTATCTCATTTTCCTTATACTAGGAAGGTTCATTGACTAGATCAATAACAACACCTTACCCCAAGTGATACAATCAGTAACACCATTGCATCAAGTACAACTTCAAAAACGGCATTTTGTGGTAGTTATTAATCTATCACCTTTAGCTGTGTGAATTAAATCAAAATCAAGGACCAACCCAACATATAGTTAATAAACTCTTCAATATAATAACTTTACCCTTTGGGATGGAGAGTTAGAAGGGTTTGTGGAGGGAGGGACAGATGGAAAGAAGGATAGGGGAAGTTTAGCAGTGTAGCCAGATGACACAGGTGAGAAGGAGAAAGAGAATAATGGGAAAATAAAGAAGAACTCTGAATGAGGACAAAACAGGGACAAAAAGGGAAGATGAACAATGTGGGAGAGCAAGCGAGTGAGTGTAAGAGAGAGAGAAAGGAAAGAGAAAAGAAAGAAGAAAAGAAAAAAATGGAGAGAAAAACAAATATTTGCAAAGAGTAGGAAAAAAAATTAAAGAGGAGCAAAAGAAAAGAAAAGAGAAAAAACAAACTAATAATACTAATTTTGGAAATAAAAAGTAACAATGAAGATGAAGGACCTCTTTCAGGGTATGTCTCTGCTGTCACAATAGACAATGTGGGTAGCAGTGTGCAGATATAAGTCAATGAGTCTCAGCAAACTAGTTGCAGATCCATGAGATTCAGGCAGATTTCTGGCTGCAAGTCCCAAGTTGAGCTCCCTGTCCTCCTGTATGGTTGAACTCTGCAGAGTGGTATTGCAGGTTCCAGCTGCCCTTCCCCTGAAGATAGTCCCGGTACTGATGGAAGGTAAAGATAACTCCATCTTACCCAGTACAGTGGTCTGGTGGTCCGGTGTCCTCTGTGTCTCTGTAGTGTGGAACCAGGTGGCTGTACAGAGAAGAGGCCAGAGGAGCGGGATGGGGGGGTTCCAGTGGATTCCTGCCAGGGCACAGGCTAATTTGGCATGTTCCATGCGACTTGCAACCAGGTACAGCATCTGCAGACCTGCCTGTCTGCAGCGGGGTCCATAAGTCCATTTTTTGATGACAATATGAAAGTTGTTCTTGGTTCAAGCCTTAATGACAAGATTATGAGATTGGAGGGTCTTTGAATTGAGGGTATCTTACAGATTCAGTTCTGACCAGATAAAGAATGATGGTCAGGTCTGTAATTCAGAAATGAAAAAGTGAAGAAATAGAGATTGAAGGGATATTAACATAAAGAGCACTGACCTACATGGGCTGTCAACCCAAAGAGATCAGACAGTGGGGACAGAAAGTTATAAAATCTGCAGATTTAATCTCATCAACCTTGGCAACATCTTTCATGCCTGAAATTATCTGTTTTATGTTGCAAAATGACTTTTGTGATTATACAAATATCATCTCACCTAGAGCCTGTCTTTGGTTTTAGATACAGCTATCATGTGAAAAGGCAAATGATATAGCCCAGATGCCCACTATTGAGCGGTCAACTGCAGGAAGATTATTCTTCCTCTTCCCCGGCAACTGAAAATAGTAAGTACATAAAGTTATTGCTTTCAGGTAACATAATGAAAAAGTGATACTGATGGTGAGGTCCAATAACCAATGGCACCTGACTGTGTGGAGGATCAAATTAATGTTCTTTGTTCTAGAAAAACCAAGGCAAAAAGTGATAAACAATGGGAGACCTGGGAAACAATTTATAAAATAAAAATGTATTCATTCTTCCACTATTTATATTAATTTCTCCCTCCTCTCCATATCCATTCCTTTTTCCTGCATGCACACACACACACACACACACACACACACACACACACAGAATTGTCAAACATTACATCAGACACTAAACAAAACAGAAAATACAAAAAAGCCATCTGTGGAGAAATGAGCACATGAGCACTTTGGTACAGCAAAACGAGATACCACATGACTGACATACTCCTAATATTATCAGACAGCATGAAATATATTCTAGACTTGAATACTTGTGTCCTAGGACTCTGAGATCTGCTTCTCACAATATTGTCATGGTTTAGAAGAAAGATTGCTCAGTCAGACTTCAGACTTTCATTTACTGCTCAGAAAACTTCAAGTTTCCATGATAATCTTCAACCATTTATGATGAACATATTTTAAATAAATAGAACAAATTTAAGCCCAATGATTATTATATGCACAAGAACTTCATAACGCACAATATTATATTAATAAGCTCCCTCACAGAAACATACTGTAAATTGCATTTATTTTAAAGTTTATTTCCACATTGTAAGCATTTATCCACATCATCTCTTATTTCTGCCTTCTGACACTCTACTCATAAAAGTACTTGCATATTGTAACAGGACAGTCTTTATTCCCTCATTCATACACAGTACCACATTGAGCATCAAAAGTTTTTTACTAAAGTTTATCAATATTACTATGACCCAGGTTCTGTTCTACATGCATAAAATAAACCAATGAACAAAGTAAATGGAATCCTGACTGCAAGAAAGCTTAAACTCTAATAATCAGAGATATACTCTCTCATAGAGAGAAACATTTATCATAGGTCAGAAAAAAAATTTCAATAGAAAAATATATAAGCAACAGTAGTTCAAAAAGTGGCAGATGGTGTACTGCTGTAGAAAAATTAAGAAGGACATCTTTGAAATAAGGAAATCAAAAAACAAAGAGGAGACAGAGTGGGGGGAGCAAATATCATGGTTCTCATGAAGGAATTGCCTCACACCAGGACACAGCAAGGACACATGCCACGTCCTAGGGAAAAACATGCCAAATGTGTTTGAAAAGCTGGATGAGGAAAGTGTGAGTAGAGAATAAGAGATGAAGCAATGGCAGAGAGAGCTTAGAGAAATAGTAAAAAGCTTGAACATATGGGTTTTGGTGGTAAGCAGCAAAAGTTTTAAAACTTTTTATCCTATGTGAAAAAGAAACCCCTTAGAGTGCTTTTGAACAGTTAAGTCATTTTCCTTACGTGGCCAAAATATATGGCAAATGTTTAAAACAATTTATTGCCCTAAAAGACACATTTCCTTAAATACTTTCCCTCACTTTGAACATACTTATCCCATTGTTCTTACCACTTTCTGAAGATCTGGAAGTGCTCTTTAAAATGATGTGATGTCCCATGGAAAGTACAGCTAGTAATCATTACAGCCTTATTCACCAGATCTGGAATCATGTGACTTCTGATTCTTCCCCAAAGTCAAACTTACCATTGCATTTAAACGTTTTGAATTGAATCAGGACATGGAGGCAGCTATGACAGCATACCTAAGGACACTCATAAAGAGGACTTCCAGAACTGCTTCAGAAAGGTCAAAAATGACAGGTTAGTTGTGGTTCCCCAAAGGGGAGTCTGAAGGAGTTTAACAGCAATATCCCTTTTAATGCAATAAATTTTTAAAAATTAAATATTCATCATATATTTCTTTCATACCTGATAATTTTTGTTTTACCAGGGTACTTTGAGTAATACTTCCTGAATACTCTGCAGAATATACAGATGAAAGTGAAGGGGACTGGCATGCACATAGGGACGTGTAGAGAAGAAATATGATGAGGGATGGGATGCAGGCTGCATGACACAAGGATCTGCCCCTTCTGTTCATTTGCTCTCCTCCAAAAACCAAAGGCAGCCTTCCTTTGTCAATTCAAGAAGGATATTTGCAAGTAAGCTCATGTATTTGTAATTTTGTATTTCAATAAAGAAGTTTGAAAAAAAAATCCACGTCTTTTCTGTCCATTCATTGGTTGATGAGCATTTGGGTTGTTTCCTAAATTTAGCTATTACCAACTGTGCTGCTATGAACATGAATGTGCATATATCACTGTGGTATGATGCTTTTAATTCTTTCAGGAAGATAACAAGAAGCGGGAGAGAATGGGTCAAATGGAACCTCTAGTTGTAGTTTTTTGAGAAATCCCTACATTGATTTCCACAGTGACTGCATCAGTTTACACTCTCACCAACAGCAGAGAAGCGTTCCTTGGCCCCACAGCTCTGCCACCCTTTGTTATTTGTTGATTTCTTGTTAACAGCCATTCTTTCTGGGGTGATATGGAATCTCAGTGTTGTCTTAAAATTTGCATCTTGAGAATGACCGGTGATCATTTCTATATATTTTCTGTTTGTACTTCGTCTGAGAAGTGTCTACTCATCCTCAAATGCCCGTTTTGTATTGGGTCTTTAAATATGAGGAATCTGAGTTTTTTCATCAAGTTTATTGGTACATTTTAGGTGTACAATATAATGAGATTCATCATTGGAAATTTGTACCTTTACATAATCTCTCTTGGTTCTTATTTTTCCCCATTACCCTGCCCTCCCTTCAACCCCTCCTTCCCTCCCTATTTACAAAGGCTTTGCTACCATTTTTTCATTTTTCATATTAATTCTATTCCCTTCTTTCCTTTCCCCAACCCATCCAAATTTCCTTTCCCCTTTGGACCTTTTCTTCCTATTTCACATTATCAATTATACATTTTGACCCATATTTACACTTTGAGTTTTTCCACACCAGAGAAACTATTCAGTATTTACACATCTGTGTCCAACTTATTTCATTTAAGAGTATCACCTCAATGTGCAGCCATTTAGCTATAAATGTCTCTAGTTTCTCGTTCTTTATGGCTGAGTAGTATTCCATTTTATATATATAAAAACAGAAAAAACACATCTTTATCTCATTTCTAGTTGATAGGGAACTGGGCTGTTTCCAAGTTTTAGCTCTTATACATTTTGCCACTATAAACATGGGTATCCATATATCACTGTGGTATGATTCTTTGAATTCTTTAGGAAGATATCCAGCAGGGGAATAGCTGGGTCAAATGGAACCTCTAATCCTAGTTTTTTGAAGTATTGCCATATTGATTTCCACAGTCAATATGAAACCAGTATCCACTCTGACCAACAATAGACAAGGGTTCCTTTCTCCCCACAACCTCGCCAGCATTGGTTATTGGTTGATTTCTTGATAGCAGCCATTCTTTCTGGGGTGAGGTAGAATCTCAGCATTGTTTTCGTCTGCATCTCTCAAATGACCAGTGATGTTGAACATTTATTAGTATGTTTATTTGATGCTTTTACTTCTTTGTCTGAGAAATGTCTTCATTTCAGATACTCATTTTTGAATTGGGTCTTTATATTTGAGGGTGGGTCAGATTTGTTTTTAGTTCTTTATATATTCTAGATAGAAGTCCTTTGCCTGAGGAATAGCTGGTAAAAAAAATTTCCCACATTGTAGATTGTCTCTTAGCTCTGCTGGTGGTTTCTCTTGCAGTGCAGAAACTTTTTAATAAGATGAGATCCCACTTGTTGATTCTTCGTGCTTGTTCCCATGCTACTGAGGATTTGTTCATAAAGTCTTTTCCTGTGCCAATGTCTACTAGGGTTCCACCTAGCTTATCTTCCAGCAAGTTTAGTGTTTCTGTTTCAATATTTAGACCTTTAGTCCACTTTGATTTTAGTTTAGTGCATGATTAAAGATAAAGGTCTAGTTTTAATCTTTGGTAGGTTGAAATCCAGTTTTTCCAACATCATTTATTAAAGAGGCTGTCTTTCCTCCAGTGAGGATGGTTGGCTCCTTTGCCAAAGATGAGATAGCTGAGTATGTCTGGAGTCGTTTCTGCATCTTCTAATCTATTCCACTGATCCTCAGGTCTGTTTCTTTGCCAGTGCCATGCTGTTTTTATCACAGTAGATTTGTAGTATAGTTTCAAGTTGGGGATTGTGATACCCCCTGTCATGTCACTGTTGCCTATTCTAGGTCTCTTCTGGTTCCAAATGAATTTTTGGATTGTTTTTTCTAGTACTGTGAAATATACTGTTGGATTTTCTATCTGGATTGCATTGAATCTTCATAGCAGTTTTGGATGTATGGCCATTTTCACTATGTTTGTTCTTCCTACCCAGGAGCAAGGGATGTTTTTCCATTTTCTTATATCCTCTTTTATCTCTTTTTTCAGAGTGCTGTAGTTCTCTATGTAGAGGTTTTTTGCTTCCTTCATTAGATTTCTTGCTAAATATTTCAATTTTTTGTGCTATTATGAAAAAAATTGTTTCCCTAATTTCTCTCTCAGTGAGTCTGTTATTTGTGTACAAGAAGGCTACTGATTTTTGAGTGTTGACCTTGTATCCAGCTACTCTACTAAATCTGTCAATTAGGTCTAGAAGTCTTTGGTGGAGTTTTTTGGGTCTTCTGTGAAGAGTATCATATCGTCAGCAAATAATGACAGTTTAACTTCTTCCTTTCCTATGCTTTTTTCTCTTATTTCTTTCTCTTGTCTAATTGCCAAGGCCACTGTTTGCAGAAATTTATTGAATGGGAGTGGTGATTGGGGACATCCTTGTCTGTTTTGTTTCCTAATTTTTTGTTCCTAATTGCATGGATTTGAGCTTTTTCTTTTTTGATAAAATTGGCTGTTTATCAATTTTATTTATACTTTCCAAAGATCAGCTCTTTGATTCATTCATTTTTTGGTATCATTGTCTTAGTCTCCATTGCATTGATTTCTTCTCTGATCTTTATAGTTTCCTCCCTTGTACAAGCTTTGGGTTTGTCTAGCTCTTCTTTTTCTAAGAGCTTGAAGTTCAGCATTAGGTTGTTTATTTGAGTTCACTCTGTTTTCCTAGTATAGGCATTCACTGTTATGAATTTCCCTCATAGAACTGCTTTCATTGTGTCCCATAGATTCCTATATATTGTACTGGCATTATCATTTAATTTTGGAAACTGTCTCATTTCCTTTTTTTTTTTTTGGTACTGGGGATCGGACTAGGGTCCTTGCGCTTGAGCAGCAGGCGGTGAAACCACTTAGCTAAATTCCGGGCCTGGAAACTGTCTTATTTCATCTTTAATTTCCTCTGTGACCCATTGGTTATTCAGGAGGGTGTCATTCAATTTCCATGTGTTTGTGAAGTTCTTGCAGTTTCTTATGCTATTGATCTCCTGTTTAATTATACTATGGTCTGATAATATACAGGATATAACTTCAATTCCTTTGCATTTATGTACACATATTCTATAAGCTGGCATGTGGTCTATTTTGGAGAATGAACCAAGTGTAGCCAAAAAGAATGTATATTCTAATTTTGTGGGGTGGAACATTCTGTAGACATCTATTAAGTCCATTTGTTCAAAAGCTTAATTCCATTCTATTATTTCATTGTTGATTTTTTTTTCTAAATGACCTGTCTATTTGTGACAGTGGGGTATTGATGTCCCCCACTAAAATTGTATTAGTGCTTATTTGGTTTTTCCGTGACCATTAATATTTGTTTTGTATAGTTGAGGACATTAGTATTTGGTGCATGTATATTTAGGATTGTCATCTCTACCTCTTGGATTGTTCCCTTTACAAGGATGTAGTTGCTTTTTTTGTCTCTCTTATTTAGCTTTGGTTTGAAATTTACTTTGTTTGCAATTAAGATTGCTACCCCTGCTTTTTGCCAGGCTCCTGTCACATGGAGAACTTTTCCATCCATTTACTTTCAGTCTACAAATTTCTTTGTGAACTAAGTGGGATTCTTGTATACAGCATATTGCTGGACTTTGCATCTTAATCCATTCTGCCAGTCTATCTCTTTTAATTGGTGAATTGGGACCATTAACATTGATGAGTATAACTGATGTGTATTGACTTAACCTTGTCATGTTATTTTCCTTCTTTTGGTTATTTTATTTTTTATTTTTCCCCCTCTCCCTTTAATTTCTTGCCTTGCCTGGTATATTTGTTTTGTTGGGCCTTATGGAGTTGTGACCTTCATTGCCTTTTTCCAGGATATTGTTTTAGAATTGTTTGGAATGCTGGTTTGGTATTCATGAAATTTCTCAGGTCTTCTTTCTTATGGAAGTATCTTATTTCCCCATCAATTTTGAAAGATAGTTTTGTAGGATACTTCAGTCTAGGTTGGAGGTTGTTTTCTTTTAGGGCTTGAAATACTTCACTCCAGGCTCTCCTTGCCTTGATGGTTTGTGTTGAGAAGTCTGCTGTGATTCTGATGGGCTTTCCTTTGTATGTGATTTGTTTCTTTTCTCTGTCTGCTTGTAGTATTTTGTTCTTCTGTTGGGTCTCTGGGATCTTGATTATTATATGTCTAGGTGTATTTTTTTTTTTATTATGGCTAGTTGGAGTCCTATATGTCTCACTCATCTGTATGTCAAATTCTTTTGCTCTGTTTGGAAAGTTTTCTGTCACTAATTCTGTGAACAGTTGTTTTTTTTTATGTCATTTGTACTTTCTCCTGCTTTTTTGTGAACTCCTATCAGTCTTATATTATTCTTTGCATCATCTAGGAGCTGCTGAGTTGATTTCTCACTGTTCCTTACTATTTTTAAGAGATGTCTCTTTTCATGTTCACTAACTGCAATCTTTTCTATATCTAATATACTATCTTCACATTTGCTCATTCTGCTGTGAAAACTTTCTGTGGAGTTTTTATTCTCCTGGTTTTCTGTTTGAATCTGTTTCATGGATTCCATTTCTTTCCTATATTGAGTGTATTTCTTTCCTATGCTGGGCATTCATGGCTTCCATGATGGTCCTGAGCTCATCTATTTTTTTTAATCTGTTTATATTCTAGAGTATCTAATCATGTCTTTCATTCTGTTCATCACCTCTGTAGGTATCTGGGAAATTATTTCTGTTTTGAAATTTTCTGGAGCCTCATTCATTTGTTTTGTTACTTCCTGTGCCATCAATTCAGGATGTCCAGGTGATTGATTATCAGATTTTTCCACCTTGTTTCCCCCCAGAATTTGCCTTTGATGAGCTAGTAGTCTGGTTTTGTGCCTTGCTTAGGTGTCTTCTCATTTCTATTTTTGTTGTTGGTACTGTTTTTGGTTTAATGCCTGGTTTGATACTTGAATATTGCTTATTGTAAGTATCTTTGTTACTTGTATTTAGACCCCTTATGGAATGATTGTTTCTCAGAGGTGTCTCCAGATATAGCTGGTCTTTAGGTTATGAGTCTCTAATGACTCTTAGGCAATCTCGTTTTCAGTATACAAAGAAAGACAACTGATTATATCAGTCACAACACCTTAGTCCAAGTGATGCAATCAGCAACAACAATAGCATCAAGCACAGTTTAGAAAATGACAATTTGTGGTAGTTATTAATCTATCACCTTTAAACATGTGAATCAAATCAAAATGGAGGACCAGCCCAAAATATGTTTATAGTGAATAAACTCTTTAATATAGCAACTTTACCCTGGTGATGGGGACTTAGAAGGAGTTGGGGAGGGAGGGATAAATAGGTAAAATAGGGAAAGGTTAGAAGTCAGACCAAAGGACACAGGAAGATCACATAAACTTAGGAAGCTTTTGAAGACAAGAGGAGAAGACATAATGAAAGAACAAACACAAGATCAGAATGACCTAAAAGCAATAGGGAGGCCAGAAACTGTATTCATTTTCCTTTAAATATACTGACAAATTAAGAGAAGGAAAAGGAGAGAAGAAAAGAAAAAAAAAATTTGAATTAGGACAGAAACAGGTACAAAAACAGGAAGAAATGAAGTACAATGTGGGAGAGAGAGAGAAAGAGAGAGAGAGAGAGAGCAAGAGTAAGAAAGAAAAGAAGAAAAAGAAAAAAATTGAAAAAAGAAGAGTAAAGAAAAACAAGAAAATAATTAAAAATAAGAGAAAAAATTCCCTTTGAAAATAAAAAAAAAATAAAAATAAAGAGCCTCCTTCAGGATATGTCTCTGCTGTCACAATAGACAGTGTGGGCAGGAGTGTGCAGATCTCAGTCAATTAGTCTCAGCAAGCCAGCAGCTGTCCCCTGAGATTCAGGTTGATTTCTGCCTGCAAGGCCCAAGTTGAGTTCTCTGACCTCCTGTTGGGTTGAACTCTGTAAAGTTCTACTGCAGGTTCCAATGCCCTTCCCCTAAGGATAGTTCAGGTTCGGATAGGAGATAGTAATCCCTCCAACTTACCAACTATGGTGGTCTGGTGTGCCTTTATTGCAGAGATTTTTTTCCCTTTTCCATTGGGCTTCAATTTTCATCAAGGAGCCTCAGAGAGGCCCTCTTTCTGTTGTTCACTTCTGCTGTATCTTCTGGAGCCCAGAACAATGGCCTTTATGATTCCCTGTGCCTCTTTGGTGTGGATCCATGTACCTCTCAGCCTGGAGGCCAGAGGTGTGTGTCGGGGGGGTGGGTGCTGCAGGCCCCAGTGAGGCTCAGCTCCTTTTGTCTGAAGAACAGCTGGAAATTTTTTTTTACTACTCTGTTGGTTGTCCATTTGCACTGTTAGGGTTTCTTTTCTGTACAAAAGATTTTTTAATAAGTTGAGATCCCAGTTGTTGATTCATTGTAAAATTTTCCATAAAATTGAGGCTTTGTTCATAAAGTCTTTGCTACACCTATGTCTTCAGGAGTTCTACCTATTCTCTTTCCAGCAGATTTAGTGTTTCTGTTTTAATATTTGGATCTTTGATCCATTTTTATTTTAGTTTAGTGTGAGGTGAGAGGCATGGGTCTAATTTTAGTATTTGCATTTAGAAAGCCAGTTTGTCCAGCACCATTTATTAAAGAGGCTATCTTTCTTCCAGTGAAGGTGTTTGGATCCTTTTTCAAAGATAAGGTGGCTGAGTTTGTTTGGAGTTCCTTCTTCATCTTCTAATCTGTTCCACTGATCCTTGGGTCTGCTTTTTGCCTGTAGCATGCTCTTTTATCACAGTGGCTCTGGCTTCCCCTTCATTAAGGAGTCCTAAATCTCTAAACTGCCTCAAGTCTGGAAATTGTTTGAGGGGGTTCCCTATTGAATCCTTTTTGATTCCCTGTTACTATTATTTGAAATAAATTTTTATTCATTTGGGCTAAAATTTTTCTGCTGATATAAATCCAGTAAAAATTTGATAGGCTTCCTATTGATTTCACAAATTTTGGAACCACCATGAATAATCAGTGAACACCATGGTCTACACATGTCAGGCCATTCTGATAATTGTTTTGCCTCTGCTGTCCATTATGGTAAAATACAACTATCCTGCCTTTGGCTGTTGAGTGCTCACCCTTACCCTTGCTACTCCGAGATCCAATTAAGCCCATGATCTTTAAGTTTCCCCATTGAGTGGCTATGGTCCTGACTGTAAGGTCTGGCACAGAAAGAAGAGCAATGAAAGGGCACTTCAAGGATACTGGTGCTTCCCTCACAAATCTGTTTCTTAAGGTATTAGTGAAGGGTATATTTTCAGGACCCTCACATTGTTGTGGATTAAGTTTTATCTGGCAAATCTACTCAATCATTTCCATTTGTCTAAAGGCTTGAATATTGTCATTGACAGTAAACCAAAGAATATCAAACATCTCCAGCCCGTTCATAGTGGGCCTTCATTTCCTCCATACTTCAACCAATCAACCCAAATAAAATATTAGTACCTTTTTAAACTCTATGAGTTGTGACACAAAAGCCAGGAATGAAGTACAAAGCATTTATGGGATTTTTCTGGTGGTTGCAATTTTGATGAGGTCTTTTTAAAGCGAAAATGAACTTGATATAGTTTCCTTCATCTCTGAATTTGTTAGTCATGAATTGTGCCAGCAAAATCATTTTACCACTAAATACAGGGGTTTTCAATGGTTTTTCTCCACAAAGGATGCATTTGTCACTGGCAGAAAGTTTGGATGTGAAATACCAGACTTGATAGGACTTCAGAAATAGAAATCAGATGGTTTCTATGAGCAAATACCTTTTGAGGATGGTTTGGACATATATGTAGCAGACAGCACAGATTGTCTAAACTACCAATTGAACAGCTTCAAAATTAACATTACCACATAAAGTACTTGAAAAAACTAAATAGTTTATAAATAGTTAAGTCCAGTGACTGGAAACAAATGAGCAAGCAATACATTTGTCTGCAAATATAATCACTTTATTGCTACTTGTATTCATGGAGACACAGAATCGGGATACTGTGCAAGAGACAGAAGGTCCAGAAAGTAAGACTCATAGACTAAAAATCTAATTTTTCTTTTACTTCATTAATAACATAAAATTTATACATAATAAATTTAAGATAATGAAACTCTGTGCACCATCTTCTGTAATTTATGTCAAGTTTAGAGTGGGCCAGGAGTGTCTTCACTTTCAGTGAAGCTGTTAAAGCAAATTAGGGGCTCCACATTTTGGCCATTATCCTTGGCAATACATATAAGTCAAAAGTGATTTGTGTGGTGGTCTATGAATGGCAGACTTAAATGAGATTCACATTCCTATCTATTCTGTTGTGACCAAGCCTGTCTTCATTCCAGTACTCAGAAACTCTTAGTCAACTCTAGTTAACATTTATACATCAAATAGTAGTACCTTTAAAAGCACAGTTAAAAGCAAATGCCTTCTCAATTCTCACCTTCCTCAATTAAAAATCCCCCTTAGAGAAATATTTTGTAGCCACTACTGTTATTTTTATAACCTTCTTTGAGAAATGTATCATACTGAAAAATCATACAATAGTTTTTCTTTAACAGCCAACACAGATTCCTCTCTTTTGCCTTCTTACCTATCCATCCTCCTCATAGAGTACATCAACCCCTGTGTTCTATTTTATTCATACTCTTGCCTCATTTCCATTATCCACTTCATCTATCACAGTCTGTTTCTTATTATCAGGATGATTTTTCCTCAATCTACCCCTAACATTTCACATTTTAGTCAAATGTCACATTCAATATAAATATTCACACACATGGCATAGACTGCACCCTTCTGATTATCTGCTCATCTCATAGAAGTTTGCTTTTCAGGGGACCTACTGTGCAAAATCATTCAGTATCCTCACATTTATCCTCATCTCAGTCTCATGAAGGCAAGACAACTGCTATGCCCACTTTCCAGGTGTAAAGCCTAATTCCACTAGGTTAAAAAAAGGGAGTTAAGATTCTTATGTCTGTGTTCTCAAATCCACCACTACACAGACTTTAAAATGTCATTTATTTACACCTTGATCATAACACTTATGATAGATTGTAGGAGACTTTAAGATTTTACGTTTTAGGTCTAGGGATTTAGCTCAGTGGTTCTGCGGCCTGCCTTGCAAGTGCAAGGACTCGAGTTCGATCCCCGGTACCCACCCCCCCCAAAAAAAGATTTTACTTTTTAATATTATTATTTGTATGTATATCCTGAACCATATAAATATCTCCATGAGAACATTAGTCCCTATGCCAATTACTGTTTTCTAGTTAACCTCAGTACCCAGCAGAGAATCTAGCATATCATAGTTACCCTAATAAATATTTATTGAATAAATAATTTTCAGCCTTTGTGGATAATTTTATTATTTGCACAAATATCCATGATTCAAGGATAAAAAGACATTTCTATTAACTAACTCCCTGTTCCTAAAATCAGAGTAAAAGACTTTATGAGTTGCCCATTTCCTTAAGCTCTGGTCTACATAGTCTTTACCCAGTACTCTAAGCAATTTCACCCACGTACTTTAGGTTTAGTGCTGGAGCTTCATTCTCTCTAAAATTGGGTGAAAGCAAGAGGATCTCTTGATTACATGCTTCTCCAATAAACTTATACAGGGTTGGTGATACTTTGTCTATTTCTTTTTCTATTTTTTTTCCCTATAGTCTAGACAGCTCTGATCTGGACAGCTTCATCCTGGAAATCATTATCGTGTAGTGATGGTCAGTCTGGGAATCCAAAATACACACATCTCAAGTGATGAATTTCATTGTAAGAAGTCAGTCAACAAATGCCATTGTTTTCATATTGTCACATCTTGAAATGGATGATATATCAGCTAATGAAAGAAATTGTCACTGACAAATGCCAGATGTATCTGAAAAAATAATCATTATATTGATAAGTAACTACTATATTTTATTAGCTCTGATCCTTCTGATCCTTCCTTAGTACACTATTCTAGAAATGATGATACTAAACAAGGTTCCCAAGCAGTGACTACTCCTTTGCTAATAATCAATGTTGTTTTCAAAGCCAGTACGTTGCTTTGGAGCCTATATCCATTAGTATTCATGACCAACCCATTAAGTTAATCTGTGTTAAGAGGACAATGGAGACCTCAGGAATTGATTCTAAACCATACTCAGAGATGTACTTTGAACTCTCTTCTTTATTACCATGGCTTAAGTTTTGTGTATAGACTGACTTTTCCCACTTGAAATACTCAAATATAGACCACTCTCCTGAGTTCATGGTATCTCTCTTCCTACCAACTGGACATATTCAATCACTTTAAATTAAACATGTCTAAAACTAAATTCATCATTTTTCCTCCAAAGCTGTTCCTGCTCTATTTTACTCTGTCTATAAATGTTAGAACAACTGCTGGGCATTCCATATGTATACTTTTAATTAATATTTAACTTCTATTGTCGAATTCCAACCTTGGCCCACCAGTGGCATTTAAACAGTGCAACTGTTTTATTCTTTCATCAGGTATATCCCCCTTTTTCCAAGCCCTCTTGCCACCACATTTTATACTTCTGTTTGTAGAGTATGATCCGTCTTCCCTGACACAACTTCCACTACATTTTTAGTGTTTTAATCCATTGCTTTTCCTAGGGTGTTGAGTGGACATGTATGTCTTATTTGCACCTATATTTTTATGGAACAGGGCTGGCTCACAGTAGGCACATAATAGTTGCAAATGCACAATAGAGTTAATATAATTGTATCAAGTAATAATGTTTATTCAATAGACAAGTATTAATTGTATATTTCCTGTATCAAAGGCACTGTTCTCTTGGCTGAGAATGCAAAGATAAGGCAAGTTAATGTCCCTCCTCATGCAGATTATACATAAATAAATTATCTACAAGCAAATTAATGAATTATACTTTGAGGATGGCAGTATCCTTAAAAATCTCTACACGATCCAATAAATAAATGTGAAAATATTTAATGGAAAATGCTTAATGGCTAAAATATGACAGGACTATCAGTTAGGGTTCACTAGAAAAATAGATATAATGATATATATTATATATAATGGCTGCTTACAGAGTCAGGGGTAGAATAACATGTCTATGCACAGAGGATCCACTCAAAAGTTGAAGGACAAGAATTTACTGCAGAATCTTGCAGAGTCCTGTGTGAGTCCATACTTGGAACTCAAATGGTCTGTGATGGAAGACTGGAGACAGAGTGCAAAGGCGATGACAAAGACTGGAGCTCCTCTGAAGAAACAAAAGGCAAGATTTCCTTCTCCTTTCATTTTTCACTCTACTCAGGATGCAAACTTACTGGTTGGTGCCACCTCCACCCAGGAAGGGTCATCCCTCTTCTCTAAGTCAGTCAACCAGACACACCCAGAACTGTACTAAACTAATACTCTAAGCTTAAAACAGGTATGTATTTCTAATTTGCAACAATTCCAAAAATATTATTTCCATACTGACTATTTGAATTGACTGAATGACTCTTTTCTAATAGATGATTCAAAAATCAATGCTCTCTCCAATTTAGGGTTTAACATTTTCAGCATGGAGTATATACATGAGTTCAGGTACAAAAGTTCTATTTTGTAATTTTCCTATTTGCTCAACTTTAAATATAAAATTCTGCGATTTTTCTTTTTGTAAGGTAAAACTACTGCTCAATATTTATTATTTTTGTTCACAAATAATCCATTTTGGATAAACAAATATGGTTCATTATTACTCAAACTATCAATTAATTCTGAAAATATTTCTGGTGCTATCAAATTTAGGATATACTCAAGGAAATAGACTTCCTATTTGTTATTTTAGTTATTTTTCAAAATTTATCTTTCGAAATCAAAGTTGCTTGTTAAATGTCCTAATTGTCAGTGTTTTAAGGGGTGGCAAGATCTTACAGCAGTACAAAGGCCATGGAGTGAGAGGAAAAAATCCCTGCACAAATGGTGCTACAAAAACTGGATTTCCACATGAGAAAGAATCCAAGTGGACCCCTCTTCATTTTATATATAAAAAATTGACTCAAAGTGGACCAAGAACAAGACCATTTAAAGTTTAGAAGAAAGCACGTGGGCCAATTTTCATGAATTTGGATTTGGCACAGATAGTTATGATACTAAAATTACATATATTAGAATGCATCAAAACTTTGTGTATTAATGCACATATTAAGTAAGTGATTTAAAAAATTGGTGAAATTTAAAATTTAAATTAAAATTTAAAATATTGGTGAAAATATTTGTAAATTGTACACAAGGTATGATCACAACATATGGTGAATGTATAATTTTAAAAAAACAGAGTAAAAGACACATTATCGTTAATCTGCTTCAAAATACTCCCAATCACTTGCAATCACACTTATCCCACTGTCCTTGCCACTTTCTGAAGCAACTCTGGAAGTATTTCATAAGTCTCTAGTTGCACTGTGTTGACTACCTTGACATCCTGAATTGATTCCAAATGTCTAGCTATCCTGGTCATTTTGAGTTGGGGAAGAACTAAAATTGACAAGGTGCCAGATCAAGTGAAGAAGATGTATGAAGACACATTGCAATGGTTTTTTGTTTGTTTCTTTGTTTGTTTGCTTTGAATTCTTTTCCACAACACAATGTATTTTTTTGTTGTTGCTAACATTTTATTTTATTTACTTTAATTAATTATATTGGTACATTTAAGGTATACAATTTCATAACATCATTGGAAATTTGCACCTTTACATAATTTCTCTTGGTTCTTCTATTTTCCCCATTCCCCTGCCCTCCCTTCAACCCCTCTACCCCTCCCTATTTACAAAGACTTTGTTTCCATTTTTTCATTTTCTCATGTTAATTCCA
>NW_004624918.1:217121-274394 GCF_000247695.1 Heterocephalus glaber
TTTTTTTTTTTTTGGTACTGGGGATTGAACTCAGGACCTTGCACTTGCAAGGCAGGTGCCAGAACCACTGAGCTAAATCCCCAGCCCTCTATTTCTTTTGATTGGTGAATTGAGACCATTAACATTGATAGTTATAACTGATATATATTGACTTATCCATGTCATGACTTTTTCTTTTCGTTGTATTCTCCCCCTTTGCATTTAATTTCTTGTTGTGCCCAGTGGATTCATTCTTCTGGGCTTCCTGGGGTTGTGATCCTCATTGTCTTTTCCTAGGATATTGTTTACTATTTTTGGAGCTGGTTTGGTATTCATGAAGTTCCTAAGGTGCTCTTTGTCATCAATTTTGAAAGATAGCTTTGGAGGGTACATCAATCTGTGTTGGAGGTTGTTTTCTCTTAGTGCTTGAAGTCCTTCACTCCAAGATCTTCTTGCCTTGTGGGTTTGCATTGAGAAGTCTGCTGTGATTCTGACGGGCTTTCCTTTGTATGTGATTTGTTGCTTTTCTCTGACTGCTTGTAGAATTTTGTTCTTCTGTTGGCATTCTGGACTCTTAACTATTACATGCCTATGTGTAGATCTTTTTTATTGATCAAGGCTATTTAGAGTCCTATATGCCTCACTTATCTGTATGTCAAGTTCTTTTCCCCTGCTTGGGGAGTTTTCTGTGATCACTTCTGTGAACAGTTTTTTATGTCTTCTGCACTCTCTCCTGTTTCTTCATTGACTTCAATCAGTCTTATGTTATTTTTCTTTGCATCATCTAGCAGCTGCTGGATTGATTTCTTGTGGTCCTTACTAGTTTAAAGAAATTTTTGTTTTCCTGGTCACTAATTGCAATCTTATCTTCTATATCTGAAATTCTTTCCTCACTTTGGCTCCTCATGCTGTGTAAACTTTCAATGGAGTTTTTAATCTCCTGGAAATCTGTTTGCATTTGTTTTATGGATTCCATTTGTTTCCTATGTTGGGATTCTATCATGTTCCTTAGCTCCTCTATTTTTTTTATCTGTGTCCACTCTAGATTTATTCATCATGTCTTGCACTATGGGCACAATCTCTGCTGATATGTGAGAAATTATTTCTGATTTCATTTTTTCCAGATCCTCTTTCTTTGTCAGTTCAGGGAGGGCAGGTTGTTGAATATCAGATTGTTCCATCTTGTTTCCCTTTGAGGTTGCTTTAGGTGATCTGGAAGTCTGGTTTTGAGACTTGTTTACATGTCTTGTCATTTCAATGAGGGAGATGTGTGCTGCTTGTGCCCATGTGGCTCACCCTCTCGGCACTGGGGGCAGAGGTATGGTGGCCCATAAAGTTCATCTTCTCTGTGCTGGCAGTACCTCTACTCCTCTGTACTATGGGTGGTGGTTCGTTGGCCGGGAATTTTCACCTCCTCTGTGCTGCGGGCACCTCTGCTCCTCCGTGCTTGGGTTGGTGGTACAGCACCCTGGAAGGTTCACCTCTGTGCTGGAGGTAGCTCTGCTCCTGGGCACTCGGGCAGTAGTATGGCAGTCCAGAAAGTTCCCCTCCTCTGTGCTGGGGGCACCCCTACTCCTCTGAGCTGGGAGGGGGTGGTATGGTGGCCCTGAAGGTTCACTTCTTCTGGGGGAAACTCTACTCTGCACTGGGAGCAGTGGTCTGGTGGCCCAGAAGGTTCAACTCCTCTGCACTGGGGCACCTCTACTTCACATTGCAATGTTATTGAGAGAAACTGACATAAACAGTTCATTAGCAAGGTGTGATTGGCACACATTATAAATATTAATGTTTTTTAAAAACATTCAAATAAAAGACACATCATCATTAATCCCCCTCAAATTACTCCCCTCATATCAAACACACTCATTACATTGAACTTGGCACTGTGTCTTTTACTGTAGTTTTGTTTAATTAAACATCTACTGTACTTTTTGATGAATCTTTGCATATAATACTTTCACAAATATTTCTCCAAAGAAATTACACAAATTGGCAATAAATGCATGAAAAATACTCAACATCCTTAGTTAAAGGCAAATCAAATCACAATGAAATATTACTTTACACTTATCAGAATGTTTATAATAAAACAATATGAAAACAAACATAAGATAAATTTTGACAAGAAGGAGGAGAACTTGGAAACTATTATTGTAGGTGCGACCAAATAATTGTTCAAATACTGCAGAAAAAAATTTGATATTTCTCATAAAAGCTATACTTAGAGTAACAAAGTAACTGTTTAAATTATTTTGAGAGTATACTCAGAAGATTAATTGCTAGGTTACTTTCTTACTGTCAAAATTTTTAATAGGGTCTAATTTATTCATATGCCAATGTTCATTTTGGCAGCCATATTCAAAGCAGCCATAAAATAAAAACAACTCAAATGTTCAACAATAGATTACTGTTATATACATACAAAAGAACATTACTTAGCCATAAAATGAATGGACTTCTTTCTTATGCTATATCAGTGAATCTTGGAAAACATTTTATTATGTGAAAAGAGTCAGATGCTATAGAAAAAAACTTACACTAGCCATATGAAATATCTAGAATAGGTCAAATCATAGGAGAAAGAAATTAGATTAGAGGTCATCACGGTTGGGGAAATAATAGTTATTGCATGAAACCTGGTGGAGTTTAAATAATGCTCCCAGTATCTTATAACATCTTCCATTCTTGCTGCACTTATCTTGCTCTCCAGACTGAGTAAAATGGAAATAACCCAATATTTTACCTCTAGTGCCAATTATATTTTATCTGTTTTCTAAGTGTATAGCACTAAAATAGCATTCTTTTCAGGAAAAGCTAAACAGCCTTGTTTATTGGTGGGAGTGTGGCATAGCAGGCCATGGATGAGTGTGAATGTGAGAGAGAAACAGGAGAGAAGAGGTAGAGAAATAGCAGAAGGTAGGAAGACTTGAAAGAAGAAAATATGAGAGTGAGTACACTAATATTTACTTCTTGTCAGTCACTTTAAGCACCTTAAACAAACTTTTGTGAAAGTTAAATGTGCATGGATGAAGAACTCATCAGAATGCCTGGGAACAGTTCTTTACTAGCCCCAAATTTTATCATTTACACACACACAAACACACACACACATTTCTTGCTTTCTACTTTACAGTCCCAACTAAGCCATTTCCTAGATAGTTTTTATGATTATTTGATCACTGATAGTCTTCTACTTCTCCCAAAAAACATACATAGTGGAGGGAGAAGGAAGTTATGTGATATTCAGACCCAAGTGAGGAAGTTTAGATAGATCAAATGAGCATTTTAGGGTTCAAAGAGAGTTTTGTATGTTATTTTGAGTGCATTTTCTGATTGATTTAATATTCTATTTATCAATAGAAAATAATCCTACATACACTAGCCCTGCAACTTTCAAGTTAGTTATAATCTAGTGATCTCATCAAATAGTGGAGACATGATAGAGAATATCAGTCAAAAATAAAACAGGGGCCGGGGATTTAGCTCAGTGGTTCCGCTGCCTGTTTCACAAGTGCAAGGTCCCGAGTTCGATACTCAGTACCAAAAGAAAAAAAAGAAAAAAAGAAAGGAAACCTTAAAAAGCTTTTGTGTAAGATGACAAGATAAATATTAAGGGAATATTCAATAAATATGTTTGCCTAAAATTAGTATACTGATATTGTTGGAAACAATGAGTAATGAGTCCGACAAAACATATGAGGAACATATTTTCAAGATTTTATAAGTTACAGTAAGAAATCTTTACTGAGAAATGTAGGATATTAAAAAATAAATAAATCTAACACTCAGACTAGATTTGGGAAGTTAAACTAATATGAATGCATATTGAAATCCACCTATGCCACTTACTACTACTTGTATGTTTTTATGTATAATTGATCTTTGCTAGCTATGGAATTTTATCAGTGAGGAGAATTAATATTAAAAATCTCATAATATAGTAAGAATTTAGTATGTAGAAAAGAAATAGCAGAGCTTCCTACAAAGAAAGTACTCAATAAAATGTTGATGAGGAGGATGTCTCAATTTGGATAAAACTGAAAGCGGAGATGGGGTCTGAGGCTTAAGCAGAAAGAAAGGTTATTGGACTGAAAGAAAGATATTCCTTCAAAGAACTGCATTAATGAATTCATTACTTTTCTGAATATCTGCTATTAAACTTTGCAGAAGATCTCTGCTATCATTTAGAACCTATCTTACTAGAACATGGGAAAATGTGGGGAACTACAGGTAGCCATTTACTGATTACTACCATCCATTCATTGAAATGGGACCAGCAGGAGGGGCTCCCCTACACCGAGATTCTGTGCCCCATGCACACAGAAGCCTAGCCCTGAGCACACTGATGTTCAGACTGCAGAGCAGAAAGAACCTGCCACTCAATGACTAGGGTGGGACACTGGCCACATGAGGAGAGTGCATCACCACAGCAGCTCTAAAAACCAAGTGAGTTAAGGAAGTGTGGCATGTGATGAAGATCTTCTAAATTTATAGTGAAAAGTAATATCACATATATTTAAATTTATTAAATTGTGTTAATCAACACATGGCATTCTATTCTCCTTCCACCCTTGAAATGGGTGCAGTTTATCACTCTTATGAAAAATTTTCTGTCATTTTGCTAGCTTACAGATTATTGAATGATTATATTAAGGTAAAAACATTATTGGCTGTCTGCTGTTCAACAGTTGTTTTGTTTTTCAGGCATTAAAATTAATCAGACAACTTCTCCAAGGCAAACTGTTTCTAATAAAGTGATTGAGTATTGAGGCAGACAGTTATGATGCCTGTCATTACACTAATGTTGAGATTAAAAATAGTATTCAAGAGTAATTACTAATAATAATCTTAATAAGATTGGTTGAGTCCAAAATCTGGCCCCTTGTCTCTCCAGCAAATGCCACAAACGTAAACACACTATAAGCCTGAAGGAAAATATATATTAAATAAGTCATGGGATGTGGAAACGGGAAAAATGGGAGAGCATAGGAATGCATGAGGTAGTTGCATGGATTTAATTCCAGGTAATTATTACCATGTGGAAATTTGAACAGGCCTGCTATCCAAAATTAGAGTTTAAAGTCTCAGGATTTTTTTTTTTTACTTCTTATAGATAATTCAATATCAAAATGTTAAATCTGTAAAGATCAAGGAAATGTGCATATGTGCTCATGATCAAGTCTACAGGTCACCAGTTTTTTATTTCTATTGTGTCTCATACATTCTCTCATTTACTACTAGTGGAATGTAAACCTATGAGGTTAACATTGCTCCTCACCCACTTCCTTAAGTGGTTAATCTCACTAAGACTTCATTTACTTATCCACACAATGGAAGAATTAACACCTATATGCATTTCCTAAGGATGCCATAGCAAAGCACCACATTCTGGGAAGCTTAAATAGTAATTAATTTTTTCATAGTCTCTGAGCCAGAAGTTTGAAGCAAGGTATCAATAGGACAGTTCCTTCTCTCCTTGCTTCTGAGTAGTCCCAGCAATGTTTGTGTTTCTTGCTTGCAGCTATATTCCTCCAACCTCTGCTTTATTCATTGTTCTCTAGGTATTTGTGCCTTCTTATTTTGTCCTCCCTGTCTATCTGTGTCTCAAGTGTCTGTCAGTCTTCTGTCTCTGTCTCTGTCTCCATCTCTCTCTCTCTCTCTCTCTCTCTCTCTCTCTCTCTCTCTCTCTCTCTCTCTCATCTCTTTCTTTCTCTCTCCTCTCTCTCTTTCTCTCTCTCTCTCTCAACAATGATACCGGTCTTATTGATTTAAGGATCCACCTTACCCTAATATGAACATATGAATTTAAATATACATTTTTAGGATTTCAATATACTTTTACAAGACATAATTTAGCCCATAACAATGCCTAATTCACAGAGCTGTTATAATACAATTATTTTTTATATTTATCCTGCTCATCACACATTGTACATGTCCATCTGTGTTCATGGGATTTTAAGTCAATATATATTACACATTTTCATATCATCTTTCATATATCTGAAACCTCTTTCAACTTTTCTACCTCCTCACCTTCTTGAACACTGGATAAATTATTTTCATTGGTTTATATTCAAAATTATGAAGGTGCTATTAATTAACTCTTTTACACATAGACAAACAGAGAAAAGTAAGTTCAAATCTTGATCAGAAAGAAAAGGTCAAAATGTTAAGTTCAACATTTGAATGTAGAGTATGAGCTTTTAGTATCTATGATACAGTGTCCCTTACAAGAGAGATTTCTGGAAAGGGAGAGCACTACATAAGAAAACATTTGATTTCAACAACAAATGTTTCCGTTCCTAAAAACAAAACTGTTTCACAGGGACATACAGCTCTTGGACTCTGCAGAGCAGCAGGTTAGGATAAGGGGAAAAGTGGTTCAAATTCTCCAGAGGAAAAATTACTTTTCTGATTCAAAGTTCTTAAGGAATGAAAGATTTTTATTGAGTGAGTTTAACTGTATAAATATTTCCTCATTAACTTTCTTGTTCTCCAAGCCCTACCCACTCCTACCCTGAGGTGCTCCAAATACTAGTGAAGAACATTTTCTAAGGGAAGGGTGCACTCCCAGATACATTCTAAACTTCAGAAATTTGTATTACTTTAGGAAAATAAAGGCATGGAAATATATAGGCAGTGATTATTTTGTAATGTGTGTATAGGCTTTGCTTTAAAAGAAGTGGAACATATTTCCATTTCATAAACACATGTGACAATAGGAGATAAAAACCATGGTTGTTGGTTTCTGATTATGAAATGTGTTGGGGAGGAAATACATTTTGAAAGGGCCTGGGTCTTTCTGTGAATGTTCAAGTAAACAGAATTGAGGAGGAGGAAGGAGAAAGAGGAAGAAAAGGGTTCAGAAAATTCTGAATGGCATCAGAAAGGAAAGGCAAGGGCTAGAATGGCACTGTGGTTTTACTGAGGTCTGGATGTCATTTTGCAGTTTGAAATCTTAAATGTCTAAGGTCTGACAGAGAAAGCAGAATCAGAACAGAATGAGTATCAGAAGCTATGTCACAAGGAAAATGTTTTTTTTTCTTTCATTATTTCGTTATTCAGAATTAAATAAATGCAGGTGATGAAAGGATAATCTCTGCTTTTAAATTACTAACAGAGGGATATTAACTTCAGTCTTAAAGCCATTCCATGTGCATATGTGGTATAGCAATAGAAGAAGTAATTATTGAAGTGAACAGAAATATGGTTTATTAATTAAATCTAAAAGTAGCCTTTTCCTGGTGATGAACCAAGAGGAAAGGAGGCTATTTTCATGACTTAAGAAATCCCTGTGCTCCAAAGAAGCAAAATCCTGAAATAAAAGAGGATGCAGTTTTTTCATTCAGTGGGCCCAGGTACAATAAATGGTTTGCTGGGTGAATTACTAGAGAAGAGGGCTGAACCAGGAAGAAGTGGAGAAGCTTAGACATGAGACTGGGTAAGGCCCAAGTTTGGTTGCCCTCATTCAAAAAAGGCTCCAGGCCTGCCAAATTTGTGTCAATTACATTTTTGAAGATTGCAATCTTGCAGTGGCACTGGCACTCTCCTCAGGTAAGGCTCAATGACTAGGCTAAAGTTTACATAGTCCATGCATCTTTGGTACAATATCTGATTTGTTTATTAATTTTGATAGTTATAGACATCTTCCTTATCTCTTACTTCTTACTTATCTCCAGAGTGAAATGTTGGGATTCAGGCCCAGAATTCCAGAGTAGTGAATGTTAACTAGGAGTGTATTCCTGACACAAATATTAGTTCTTACTTTATGGCAGGGGCTCTTTCTGTCACTCGATATGGTGTGTGAGACAGGAAATGCCTATATTGCGTTGATGTAGGTTAGAGAAAGACAATCAAAATATAAAGAGAGCATAGTTTTAAATATGTGGTATATAAATAAAAAGCATGAAGATAATAAGAGAAGAGGAGAGAGAGAGAGAGAGAGAGAGAGAGAGAGAGAGAGAGAGAGAAATAGTTGAGACAGTCCAAGAAAGATTCTGTGAGAAGATAATATAGCTGCTGAAACATGACTACTAGGAATGAGATAGTTCTGGAAAGATGTGATGGAAATGCCCTGAAAATATATTGAGGGTGGTCCCAGTAAGAAGGCTAAGCTGAGAATAAAACTGTCATGGAAGAACACAGAGAGAAAACCAATATAACTGCAGTTTGTAGGAGAAACAAGAATAGCAGGGAATTGGAAAACAATCAGGCCATAAGTTTCATTTTATTCTAAGTACATGGGAGGGATTTTAGAGAAAAAATTAATTTATAACACAATGTTGTCATTAAGAAAGGAGAGAAGGAAAGATTATGAGAAAAGAAAAAAAATGGAAATGAAGTCTATGTAAATAGGGAGGGGTGGAGGGGTGAAGGGCGCACAGGTAATGGGGAAAAAATAAGAACCAAGATACATCACGTACAGGTACAAACACCCAATGATAAATGTAAACATACTGTAAACCTAAAATGTACCAATAAAAGAATTTAAGCAAAAAAAAAAGAGAAGAAAGTAGAGAAAGGGTAAATACTGAAAGAAAAAAGAATAGCACTGACAGAAAATATAGAACATATTAAGTACTCAGTTTATGGTATATTAGCAAGAGCAAAAACATATTATCCACTGCCTTGTTAAGAAGGAAAAAATAAAAAAACTAACCTAATTGGGTTCCACTATTTATCTTGTTCAGAACATTTTCCTGCATTGCTCATAGTAAATTTGGGAGGTCAAATGGGTTTTAAAACACGTCCTACTGAAGTAAGACTTTGGGCTTTTCCAGGATATGGCATCAGTGCTGTGGGAATTTGCTGCCCAATCAGAGTACAGTTTGTCAGGCAGCAATTCTTAGTACTTTTTTTCTCATGACATCCTGCATGGAATCTGTGGAACTACAGTGATATAGTGACAAAACTATAGTACATAGTGACAAAATGCCAGATATAGTACTTTAGGACACCATCTTTAATGTACTCTACAGTCACAACTGCTGTAGTCTAAGAGACAAACTCCAAGTCATCATTGTGTAGGCTGAAAGGGTAGTGAGTTCTCAAACAGAAAATATAACCATTCTGAAGATGTTTCCAGAGGTATAGGATGCATGGTTTATACCAGTGGTAAACAATCATACGCCCTATCCAGTGCAAGTAAACTAAACATAATTGTTGGGAAATTCCACGACTTTCCAGGAAGATGATGGAATGGTGAGCAACAAACAGCCACTTTGATATCTGGAATCCATATGCTGGAATACAGCAACATGGGGAAAAGACAGAGAAAGGAAGTGGGTCCCCAGGACCCAAGGATTTAAATTGAGAATTAGAGCACACAGGGAGAGGGAAGAGAAGGGCCACAGTTAAGAAGAGGAAAATGAAAAAAGTATTGCTTTCTCTCTGAGTCCCACCTCACAGTGTGGGAGGGGCAGCTCAAATCTGCAGAGGCACAGTGACTACTGGCCATCCCAGAGGCCTCCATGGAGAAATGCATCAGTGGAACAGAGTGGATACAGCAGACTGCAGTGGCTGGTGTGTTATTAAGGTTCACACACCCCCTAAGAGAGGGTGATTGGCTTGTGCCATTTTGGAAAAGAGATTGCTGAAGTCAGAACTCAGAGCACCTGCGGGCTGGCTGCATCTAGCAAATCTCAGTGTCAGGGTGAGGTGGAGCCAAATTCAAACAGGCAGGAGATCAGGGAGATGAGTTCAAGCACACAGAGTACCAATTTCAAGCCAGCAGGAGGAACTTGGAGTGTTATGGGCTGAACAATTGCCATCATCATCACCAGAAACCAGAAGCAGCCTGAATTTCAGTGTAACTAAAGGCCCAGGTTTGCTGGTATTATCCACCACCACCATGATTCTGGTGCTGACTTGCTGGGATCTAGCAACATAGATCTGGGCTCTATCTGCCCCCTCTGTCTGCCAGTGACAACAGAGACATGTGATTTTTTTAAGAGACATTGAAGCGAACATTTGATTTTTTTTTTTTTTTTGCTTTGCTTCCTTTCTTTTATTTTTAAAATTATTTTAAATTTTTTCTATTTTGTTCTTTTTCTTGATTATTTGTTCTTGTTTTAAGATGAGTATGAGTATTGTTGCTAGTTATTATTTTAGTTTTGTTGTTTTTGTTTCCTCCTTCCTTCTTTCCCTCCTGTCTTCACCAGTTCCCAAAGCTTTGTCTTCCAACCTTGCTTCTAATATCTTTCTCTTTTCTTAATTCTCTATTTTTTCTCTAACTTTCTTTAAATGTTCTACCTTGAGGGTAAAATCATCATATTGGTAGGATATTTACTGTACGCAATTTTCTGGTTTGTTTTAGATTTTTTACATATATAACTGCAAATCTTGTTCATACAGTTAAAGGTGGCAAACAGTTTGACATTTTCTATGGTGTGTTTAATGCTTTTTTTTTTTGTGGTACCAGGGATTGAACTCAGGTCCTTGCGCTTGAGAGGCAGGTGGTGCAACCACTGAGCTAAATCCCCATTCCTTAATGATATTTTTGTTACTGATTGTACTACTTTAGCCAAGGTGATGTAACTGTTCTAATCCATTGTTCATTCTCGTATTCAAAGAAAAAGATTGCCTGAGGGTCATAAACAATATTATAGGCCATTGTCAAAAAACCGATGGCTTGGTCAAATAAGCAGCAATTTCTCATCCCCAATAAATTAAAGAGGTAGGATATTGCAACAGACTCAAAACCCAAAAGCCAGCTATACCTGGAAGACTTCTCTAAGAAGCAATCATTTCTTAGGAATTCTCAATATTAATGAAAAAAGATACCTATCATAAACAATTTACAAGCATCAATGCAAGAAATAAATTAAGCAAAGAAAACAATAAAATGAGATTAGAAGCAAGATGCACCCCCAGACTTCTAGCTCACTAAAGGCAAACCTAGGGGGTAATGAGGTACAATTTGAAAGCCACCCATCTGGCCTCTCTGCAGTGGTAACACCAGAAGTAATAAAGCAAATGAATAAGGGTCTAGAAAAAAATCAAATCAGAAATAATTTCTTAGATAACTTCAGAGATGTTGACCATAATGAATGACATGATTAGTGAATCTAGAAAAGATGCAGATAGAAAATAGAAGAGAAAATAATAGAAACTATAAATGTCCAACATGGGAAAGAAATAGAATCCATGAAACAGATTCAATCAGATATCAAAGAGATTAAAAATTCTACTGAAGTGTACACAGCAAAATGAACCAAGGTGAGGACAGAATATCAGACCTAGAAAACATGATTGCAGTTATTGATCACGAAAAGAAAGATTTCTTAAAAATAGAATGGGATCAGGGCTGAGGTTTTAGCTTAGTGGTGCCGTGCCTGCCTTGCAAGTGCAAGGTCCTAAATTCGATCCCCAGTTCCAGAAGAAAAAAAAAATAGCATGGGATCATGAAAAATCAATCCAAAAACTGCTAGATGATGCAAGGAAGTCTAACATAAGATAAATCAGAGTCAATGAAAAATCAACAGATAATGGAAATAACATTAAAAAAAAACCTGTTGACAGAGTAATGGCAGAACACTTCCCAAGCATGGAAAAAGAATTTGAGATACAGATAAGTGAGGCATGTAGAACTCCAATTAGCCATGATAAAAAAAATATACCCCAAGGCATATAATAGTCAAGATTCCAGAAATAGAATACAAGAGCAGGATGTTAAAAGCTTTTAGAGAAAAGAAACAAATCACCTATAAAGGCAAACCCATCAGAATCACAGATGTGTCAACAGTAACTCTTAAATAGAGAAAAGCTTGGAGTGAAATATTTCAAGCTCTAAAAAAACACAACCTCCAACCCAGATTGATGTACCCTGCAAAACTATCTTTCAAAATTGAAGGAGAAATGAGATACTTTCATGACAAAGAACACCTGAAGAAATTCATGACCACCAAACCAGTACTCCAAAATGTTCTGAAGGACATTCTAGAAAGAAATAATGAAGACTACAACTCAATGAACTCCAACAGAATGAATCCACCAGACAAGGCAAGTAATTAAACAGAGGGAAAAGAAAGGGAACCAACAACAGGAAAATAACATGACAAGCATAAGTCAATACATATCAAACTAGCAAAGTAAAGGGTCTCCATTCACCAATCAAAAGAAACAGACTGGCAGAATGGATCGACTGCAGTTAGGAATTTCTACTAAAAAGGCTGAGGTTTTCCATATTTGGAAAGCACTGGGCTTAAGACTGGTCTAGGACAACTTGGCTGGGACAACTGGGTTCATTTCCAAGTGATAGCTTTTATCTCCCAGCCAACTGGGCCAGATTTGTTTGCACAGAGTTTACTGTGTCCAAGAGGAAAAAATATATAAAGTTTCATATGGCAGGGCTCAGAATGGTACAAAGTCCCTTAGGAGTCATATTGGCTAAAACCAAATCATGAGGCCAGCTCAGAGTTAAAGGAAAGGGCATGAATATAAGGAGATCAATGATTATGTTCATCAATAAAATCAGTATTGTATTAAGTGTTTCACAACAGATTAGAAAAAATTCACAAAGATACCAACTAAACATATAATTGTGGTTACTCGGTACTTTAAAATTAAAGAAACTAAGTGAACTTCCTGTACTTTATAAACTTTGCCATAACTTAATTTTAATGGCATACATCTATAATTCGTTTAAGTAAAAGATTTTCTTCCACATTTAACACAAAAATGCACACAATCTAATAAATAAACAAGACCCATAGAATTGACAAATAAACAGTAACAGTGGTAGGAGTATAATATTTTTCACAGTGCTGAGTCAGTCTTTCTTTGCCCTGATCTTTAGAAAATCCATGTGACCTAGGTTGAGAAGCCATCAGTGAAGTGAGGAGTCCTGACTACGTCAAAGCTGGGAGTGGCACTGAGACAAATAGAGGCTTAGTCAAATTTATTAATAGTAAACTAAAACACAAACTGAACACCGAACACCGGCACTTGTGGTCTGTGTATGAATGTGTATGTGTTCGTTCTGATAACTTTGCTATATCCACTAGGAAAGTTACGTATAGAAAACGATGCCTGATTTTATCCTGGAAAACAGAGAATTTGAGAAGCTGGAGTTTCCCATTTAGGTTGCATCAACACGCTATTTGTTAACAGGAAAGGAAAAAGGCTTTTGAGTGCTTTCGCTTTCATTGTTTTTCCTGCCCAGAGAGCTTGGACAGCCATGGCCGGTGAGTAGCTTCACTTTTTCTCCGTTTATGGCTGTGTTTTAGGGAGTTAGACCTCAGCTCAGAAAAAAGAATGAGGCAGAGAGAGAGATTTACCACATAGAAAAGTGTTTTTGTCTGGGGAGTGGGGACAAAAAGAGTTATGAAAGCTTGGGGCGCATCAGGGGCTTTGTGAACAAAGTATTCCAGTTTATATTTTACAGCTTCTTAAAAGAAAGGTAAATGTAAATAATCCAGATGTAAGTCCCTTAAATTTTTCTGTGATGTAAGGCTTTTCTTTTGACACATATTGTCCTGAAACTCTCACCCATTCTTATGGTGAGAGGCCATGAAGCTGAACATAGTAACTTACATTTCTTCCTTATTTCCACTCTCTGTATTTGCTTTCATTTTCAGCAGCAAGCAAATGAGCTACAGTTTGTGTTCTTAATCTCTGAGCACAGGAATGTCTGTCAGCCATAACAATAGAAATAAAAGAAAATATTATTTTACAGATGTGATATCTTTATGTTTTATGGCTACACATGATGGATATTATGTCTTAAGTTTATTACTATATTAAGAAAAAAAAGAAAGTAAAAGGATCATGGATGCTAAAAAGAATGAACCCATCAGCTACCCTTAAGTTGTTTTTTGAACTTAATTCCCTTCTCTGAACCTCAGATTCTCAATTTGGAAAACAGAGGAGGTTAGCCTGGGCATAGCACCACATGCCTGTAATCCCAGGACTCTGAAAGCTGAGGCAGGAGGATCACCTAAAGTTTGAGGCCAGCATGGACTACATAGTGAGTCCAAAGCCAGCCTGCCCTGCAAAGCAAGACCTTATCTCAAAAACAAACAAACAAAAAAGAGAAGGAAAATTGTTTGAATTGAAAGTTTATGGGACTTATCCTGATCTATCAAATAAGAATTTGGGGAAATGTGATAGAGAAAGCTCTTCTTATCAAGTTTTCCAGGTGATTATTAATGCACATTAAAATTTGAGAATCAGACGAGTTACATAAAAATGATACTTCTGCCTGGGATTTAGCTCTGTGGTTCTGCCACCTGCCTCACAAGTGCAAGGTCTTGAATTTGATCCCCAGTACCAAAAAAAAAAGATACTCCTGAGTAGATGTTTCTCAAAGGATTATAATTTTAAATAATTGCTAGTTTTGGCATGTTTGATATTTATTGATTTATTTACATTGAATGGTGTTTGGCATTAAAGTCATCAAGAATCATGAAAAAAAAAATTGAGAATCACTGGCCTGGAATTGAATGTCTAAGGTTCTGTCCCTATCTAATATCTATCATTCTCACAGCTAAGGGACCACTTGATGAAGAACCACTCGATAATATAAAATCTGTTGTCAAGAACCTGTTTGAGGGAATTTTTGATGACTTTGGAAAAGATGTATTAAACAAAAAGGAATTGCGCAAACTAAAGAAAGATGTAAGCCTCATTGTGAACAACACTGAAAACCTGGTTGAGGATATCATAGAAAAAACTGAAAAGGCAGGCAAACTATTTGCCAACCACTTCACAAGTTCCAAGAAACAACTGAGATTAAGTAAGTAGTTTCAGTCAAAGGCCTAATAACTCTTTCTTTCTCTACTGTTCTTGTGTACTTTCTGGTTTTATTCTCCCACTTACAGGCACAGAATAAACTGTTCCCATCAATAGGAAATTTTTGCTTCATTATTTATTCTAATAGCACATTGGACCCTGACCTACACCAATATTTTATACTGTTGCACATTTCCCTTTCCCTTTAACAATTATCACCCTTAAGTATACCATAAAATTTATGTATTCATTATATAATTATCTTCTTGTAAAATATAAGCTCCAAAATACAGGGATCTTTGCCTTATATTTTTCATGAATACATCCTAAACACATTATAAATGGCGTCTGACTCACAATAGGTGCTCAGAAAAAACTGGTAAGTGAATGAAAGGCTGTTTAGAATTCAGAGATGCTTCAGTGGAGAAAAACTCACCATCTTTTGTGTCATAGGTCCTGGAAGAAAATTCTGGAAATTTGGATTTCTATTAGTTAGAAGAAGACACAGAATTTAAGTTATTGTTTGCTTCTAGATAGAATGTAGGATGACACAACTTTTCCAAAAAAATAGAAAATATTTTAAGCTTTGTTGTTAGTGGTCTCCTTCATGACCAAGATCTGCTATTGTGGCATAAGAGCATCAATAGAATATGCCATGAGTGTTGAAGCATTTCAATAAAACTTTATTGTTTATTTTGGCTTCCAGGTTATTGTTCACGGACCCCAATCTAAAGTATAATATAG
This sequence comes from Heterocephalus glaber, assembly GCF_000247695.1. Next base: position 232,578 of record NW_004624918.1, read on the forward strand.
AAATGAGTATATCTAAATTTTTATAGTATTCCTTTAGAAATAATTTTGTTGTTGTTCAAAGATTACCTAACTTTTCTACAGACATACATCTCTTTCAGAGAATAGTAAATCCTACCACCAACAAGACTTGACTAAAAATTTTTATTATTCTTTTAACTATATAACCAGGAAGCTAAATGAGTTCCTCTTTGTTTCACAGAAACTCTGCCCCCTTTTCCACTGGAAAACAACCTCTGAAACATGTGGAATTGGAAAACTGACCAAATCTTCATGCTTCACAGAGGAGTCCTATGCTAGGCGTGTTCATTTACTTAGCAGTGCAATGGAGACAGTTTGACATGTATATGTTCTAGAAATCTAGTACTGCTGACAAATCCATTTTTCATATTATTTCAGAATTTCATGCTGAAAGTGATGATGAATCTGAAAAAAGTTCTACATCCTCCTCCTCTTTGATAGGTAACTAATTGCCTCCAAACCCCAGACAACAAGCAAAAACTTTCAGAATTTAATTCTCATGAGAAAGTATCTCAGTAAAACCTAGAAAACTTGTTGTCTTAATCGATTTTTATCATTGGAAATAACTTTCAGAGTACTACATAGCACTGATTTTTAGTGTTTTGTTCATTTCTATTTCAGCATCTGAAAATGAAAGTAAAGAAAGTAGAGATGAAGAAAATGCTATATCAGCTGAGTCATTGGCTATCTCTCCAACAGGTAACCACTAGCAAATCCAATGCTTTACGGGAACCCTTGGGCATAAGTTTAGGGTGAGGTAGCTTTACGGGGCTCTTCATGATGGTGAAATGACCACTGAATTGAGGTTCAGACAATATAGGTTTCCCTCACTTCTGCCTCTAAGAATGTTCCTCAAAAATATGGTTACTATTTAGTTCCCTGCTCTTTATTTCTTAGAATCCAGAAAAAAAAAAAAGTGAAAGTAAAGAAATGGAGGAGAATGCTGATATGGCCCAGGCATCAGTTCTAAAGCTGATAGGGAATGTGTATCCCAAGACACATAATGACATTATGTGAGCTAAGCGGATTTTAAAAAGCCTTTATGAAATCATGGAAACTCCACAAAGAACTTGAGTAGCAGTCAAGAAAGCTATCTACACAACCACTAGCCATGTGCTCTGGTGTTTATATACTAGAACAGTAGATATGGTGTAGATTAGTGAGAAGAAACTCACATTTTAATGAGATTAGTAATACCTTTAAATAAATAAAAAATAAAGATACAAGAAACTATTAACTGTGAAAAATAGGATAGGGATATGATTATAAAAAGCATTTACAAAGCTCACTATGAGGGACACATAGAGTAATAAACTAAATTGCTTAATTATTGAGGTATATTAAAGAATACTAGTATCAAGAAGGGGGTTATAATATTATTATTTCCTGAATACCATTATTTCATAAATTCTGAAGAAATTTACAAAGTAATAAAACATGGGAATTTTTTCATGGTTGTCTGTATTCAGCACACAGTAATCAAAAACTCAAATTGCTACACTCAGTGCTAGGTTTACATGGCAGTAAATAAGGAAAATCAAGATCTTTCTGGTATTAAGGGTAGATATATAATAACTGTAAAAAACTGTATTTTCAGAGTATGTGTACAAGAATAGAGGATCAGATACTCCAGAGAAAGAGATAGTGTATGCAGGTGGAGAGTGAGGAGGCTCAGGGGAAAGAAAGTGGTGCAGGTGGCTATTTATCAGGAGGTACTGAGTGATGCGGAAGAGGTTGTGCCAAACTCTAAGTAAAAAGGGGAACAGAAGGGGCCTTATCTGTAGGAGGTTAAAAGGGATGGCCAATCTAGGTGTAAAATAGGAAATTAGGAAAAGTTTGATTGGTGGAGCTATAAAATAGATCTGAGACCTTCTGTATAGGCTGTTTTGCCAATGACGAAGGATTTGGGATGTTATTTGCAATAGAAAATCTTAGAAGGTTTTGTTTTATTTAGATTTAAGCATTACACAATGTATACATGTATTAAAATATATATTCAATAAAATGTTATGTTTTCATATATTAGTTAAAATAAATTTTAAGAGATAACAACTTTGAGATTGAGGTTATAATTATAAAGATCATAGCAAGTGTTTAATTTACTAGTAGTTTGAGTACAGAATAAGAAAGGAAGGACTCAAATTCTTGTTTTGGTTTGCCAGCTGTGGGAGTGGTACAATCTACTGAGTTAGAGAAAACTCGTAGTGCACAGGAAAGACAGATTTGTAAAGGAAGAAAAAATCAGTGACTTCCTTTGTACATGTGTAGCTGAAACATGTGTTATCTCCAAGGGCAGAGAATGAATATGCAGGTGGATGTTCAACTGCAGAGTTCACAGAGAAATCAGGGATGGGAATGAATCTTGAAATCATTAGTGTACAGAGGGTATTAAATTATAACAATGGAAGATGCCAACTCAGGGGAAAAAAACATTGATAGACAATATCAGAGATCCCAAAGTAGAGCAACCCAAATTTTGGAGTTATAGCAAAGAGAAAGAAGCATCAATGAACACGGCTTTAGGAAGAATGGCTGAAAATCACAGCGTTACAGAAACCTAAAAAACACTGATCAAGAAAGGGGATGTATTTTCCCATGTAAAATGGTTAATGAACAACAAATGATAGGTGGTAGCTTTCCTAAAAAGTATTTCATTTAAGTGATGAGGATAGCAGACAGATTGAATTGCACAGAAGGAAAACATTAAAAAAATGATGAGAATAGATAATGCCTTATGGAATTGTGCTGGGAAGTGAAGCAGAGAAATGTAAAAATAGTTGGAGAAGAAACAAGGCCAAGAGAAATTTTCTTAAAAAGAAGCTTAATGTTAAGTTATGCTGATATGTCAATGGGGATAACAGTGCAAAGAAAGGGCAAAATTGATAATGTAGAAAGGGGATGAATAAATATCTGAACAGAATCCTTGTGGGCTAGGCTGGATGAAATTCACAGCATGAGGACAGCAGTTGACCTTAGAAGGAAAAACATATCTTTGCAGTAGAATGGAAAATAAAATAAGTGGGTAAACTTGTAGGTAAATAGATAGATTTTTTTGATTACCAAGATAAAATAACACATGCAAAAATATTATAGGGAACAGAGGGTTTGGTACTTTAAAGAAAAACAATAACAAAACAGAGATATTTTCAAGTATTTGAAGCTCTTCAGTAATGAAGAGCTACAAACTTCTAATCTTCCCAGATAATCATTTTAGATACTGAGAATACAGAAATGAAAGACATTATCTTGTCCTAATTACTTTACAGTACACTAATCACAATTAAAACACAATGCAAATTACTACTTATATGGGACATTCACATTTAAGAATGGAAACAGAGGGCCGGGGATTTAGCTCAGTGATTTCGCCGCCTGCTGCGCAAGCGCAAGGACCCAAGTTCGATCCCCAGCACCAAAAAAAAAAAAAAATGCAAACAGAAAAAAGACATATTGAACACATGAAAGTATTTTTGAGCTGTCATTAGGAAAGGGATTTGATGTATTCTGAATGGTCACATTGTGATTAATGCATATAATTTCCTAGAGGGTACATATTTTATGATACAGAATTGTCAAGAATGGTGTAGAATAGTGTAGGTTACCTGTCTAGGGATATTGTAAATAGAGCTCAGAGTGTTAATAAGGAAACAGATATTTGAAATGGAGTTCAAACATTTGAAAAGTGATTTGACTAAGCTACATGAACATTAATCTTCTTTTAAAATTTTAGATTCTATATTTATGTGACTCTGTAGGATTGGATTAGTAAGACTAGTCAATGCTGTGACCACTAGATAAACATAGAAATTTATAGTGTTGTCAGTAATAAGCAGAAAAGAAAGGAAGGGGGAGGAGAGTTCTCAAAACTTTTGTTTTAGTTAAATAAGAAAGGATTTTATTATTTTATTTTACTTTTAAGTGGAATTGTAGTAAGCATTCCTGACAAATGAGAATAGATTTACCTGATGACAAGGCAATATATGTTATTACTTAATGAGTTTTTTTTTTTTTTTTTTTCTGTTTCTCTTTTAGTTCTTCCGGAAACCCATGGTGCCCAGTCCAATGATACATTGAAGCTTTGCCCTCGTGATCATTTTCATAAGCTGAAGACAGAAAAGTCAGATAAGGTGATATGGTTTGGAATTGGGAGACAGAATATTGTGAATTCAAGCAAGACACTGGGGAGACAATGAATGTTTTAGATCTTGTAAAAACATCTTAAAATCAAGACAAAGGGCATTGGTTACATCTAGTAAAGTGGTCTTCACATTGGATTCCCCATTTCTTATATCTCATGCTGAAACACACTCTCTACTAGTCTCTACCACCTAACCCAAACCAAGTTCTTACAGAGAATGAATACTCAGACCTAGCATGTGTTTTCACTTTGGTGCTTTGTTTTTCTTCTCATGAGGGTATATTTCATTGCCAATCTTTCTGTCATCTATTTTATAATTATACTGGCTTGTTTTGTTTGAACTTTGGTGGCAGAATGGAAGGACCTGGGTTAAGTCGTTCTCTCTCTACTAATTACAGATATATCCCGTAATGGAGAAGGAAGGCCGAACCCGCCTAGCCCTCATCATCTGCAACAAAAAATTTGACTCTCTTTCTAATCGACATGGTGCTGATGTTGACCTTTTGAGAATGCAAGACCTCCTTGAAGACCTTGGATATTCAGTGGTTGTAAAAGAGAACCTAACTGCTCAGGTAACAGTTCTAAAAAGTAGAATAAGCTTCTTTCCTTCTTACACAATTTTCAGCCTCTTCCTGGGCAATGGAAAGAACAAAATATATCATAGTATAGGAATTTTTTTGCTCCAGAATGGGACCCCCTGGATCTCAGACTTCTTCAGTGTACAATCTCATAGCAAATATTTAGACAATTTCTGTAGAGGAATATTTCACTAGAAATGTTAGGTATTTCAGAAATTTCAATCTGCGAGGTATCTATTAGTTGATGGTCTTCATAAGACACAAAATGTGAGCTTTGAAACTAGCTGATATTTACTAAATGGACTTGTGAGTCCTAATAATGCCAAATTCATGTGTCTAACTGTAAAGATATGTAAAGTAGTTGTGATTCTGATTCTGTCACAGTACCCTGGGAAGCTTTAGACAAATAATTTTAAACCTAACATTCAGCTATTCCATGATGAAGAAATTTGGTACTTTTAATTTTTGTCAATGGAAAAGTCTCTGTCTGCCTGTCTTTCCTTTTTTTTATGAAAACCTATAGCAATCCCATTGTAATACAAATGAAAATAAATTGAGCCTGTAGGAAACTAGTCATCTCACTTAGCCTCATTATATCCTATCTCTCAGTTTCTTCAGAAACTTGAAGTTCTACTAAAGAAACTCTGGAGTAGATGGTATATAAAAACGCTACTAACTTTTATACCCTGTATACCTACATTGTCTGAATTTGTACCACAATACTATTGCTCTTATAATTCCATTCAGTCAAAATCAGCTAATTCTTTAGTTCTTATTCATTTTTGTGAAATCTGTCTCCTATGTGCATATAAACTATATATGGAAAGTTTCTCCAAAATGACTCTGGATCTTTTCAGGGAATGGAAACAGAGCTAAGGCTGTTTGCTGACCATGAAGACCACCAGTCATCAGATAGCACATTCCTAGTGTTTATGTCACATGGCATCCTGGATGGAATTTGTGGGACAAAACACAGTGATAAAGAGCCAGATATTCTTCGTGATGACACCATCTTTACGATTTTCAACAACCATAATTGCAAGAATCTGAGAAACAAACCCAAAATTATCATCATGCAGGCCTGCCGAGGCAGTGAGTCTGAGTTAGAACCCCAGGGAGTGGCCTTACAGTTATCTAAGACTGGTTTCTAACATTAATTTTCCCAGAGATGGGTGAGCAAAGCAACAGGTTAATATTCTGCTTAAATCCAGCCCAGACAGGTTAAAAAATAATAAGTAGCCTAGCATAATAAGAAATGTCTCAATCGTTTGGGACTAGGATTATTTCAAACCAGTGAGGTACTTTCTTTGGAGTGAGACACACACACACATATATGTGTATATATACACAAACACACATATATATGTCTTACTACTATATGTATATACACATATATATGTCTTACACATATATGTGTGTCTTACTACTAGAAAAAGTACCTCACTGGTGTACTTAAATATATATACATACATATATATACACATACATATATGTGTATACATATATCTATATATATCTAGATAGATAGATATCTAGATAGATAGATAGATAGATAGATAGACAGATAATGTAGGTACCGGGGATTGGGACCTTAAGATACTTATATTTTAATAAATACCATGATAAAATGTACTAAAGTAAGGCATAATGATGAGAATTACACTGTGTGTATGTAAATGTCACATAATATCACATATTTCATTAGATGTGATGTCTTTCTCAGGTGGTGATGGAATCGTCTGGGTGACCACTGAGAGGGGTGAAGCCATGGCAGACACACATGGTCTTCCTATGCAGTATTACGGATATTATGGACGGAGTGATGCTGTCACAATGACCCATGTCGAAAAGGATTTCATTGCTTTCAAATCTTCCACTCCGCGTAAGTGACTTCACAGAGGAGACTCTTCAAATATACTAGTTTCTATATGGCATGCTTGGCTGTGATCATGTCTTATTATTGAATATTTGTACTCTACTTAATTAGATATTCTAATTGAAGGACAGATTTAAAATACTGAGAACCATAAAACTTGATTTAGAAGGAAACTTTCAATGTAAGTAGGACTTCAGTGAAAGTCTAGACTTAAAAGAGTTTCAAAAAATAGTTAAAACTCTTAAAAGAGTTCAAAAGTAAAAGCTGTTTTGATTTGTTCTTCAAATACAGGAATGACACCGAAATGCATCATTTTCCCATGATTTGGCTCACCCAATTACCTAATAGCAATTAAACAACCCAACTAGTGAAACTATTAGGCCCGCTCCTCACAGACTCCTACCTCTTGGTCTGTTGTTTGAAACTCTTCTGAGGAAAATGATATTAAAATACCTACCTACAGGTTAATATACCCAATGAATGAAAGTCCAATCTTCTTTGAGAGGAAAGTCATAGTAGATGGTATAGGTAGATCATAGACATAGAGAATAATCTTGCTTATCCCTGGTTCACCTCACAGAAAAAAAACTTTTAACAGCCCTTCACAATATTGTTCTATCAAGAATTTAGATAAGGCAATTTTTAAAACCAAGTACACACAGTTTGTAGTTCTAAGTGCTGTGACTCAGTAACTATAAGCTTAATAATCCATTAAGGATCTCTTTAAATGTAGATTTCTGATGCAGTATGTCTGGAGTGGGTCTTGAGACTCTGCCTTTTAAAAATCTCCATTGTGAAACCCACGTTGTTGTGCATGGCCACATGTGAAGGGGTAAGGATTACTGGACTCTGAGTCTAATTGGGGGAATAGGAAAAAGGCCATGCAAAAAATGCCCACCTGATCATGTGAAGAGTAACACACAGAACTGTATGACTACTATTTGTTTTGTTTTTTACTATTTGTTTTATATATTGTATTTTTAATAAGATTTTATTTAAAGGAAGAGTTCTTTGATTTTAGCTGGTAAACTAAGCTGAAAAGTCATATGAGGCCTGATGCATACTCAGAAAAATTATTTAATTTCATTGAGAAAATAAAATCTAATATGAAAAATTCTTGTATTTCTTTTCTATGTGTATAATCACATGGTGGGAACAGGCTAAGTGCAAGGCACATGCTACACAATTAAAACAGAGAGGATTACTGACACTGATGGAGTTTATAATAGGGCTAGAGAGGCAAAAATTAATTGGTAAAAAACACAGACACATCAAAACAGAAATGAACAAAGACTGTCAACTGTGATTAGTGCTTTCAATAAATACTTGTGTCTAGATTTATAAGATTTTAAAAATTGCATTAATGATAAAAGAAATATCCTGACCAGGAAAAACACTGTGAATAGAAGACCTGAGAAATACAAGATCTTGGAGAAGAGGTCCAGGGTGGTCAGAGCCCAGATCTAAGGAACAGGAACAGTAGGGAAACCAGAGAAAGAGATGGGAGCCAGAAAACTGGAGGCCTTGTATGACTTTTTATACTAACAGTAACAGAAAATTTTGGTGGGATTTAAGAAATGATATAGTAAGATCATTTTCATTTTTAAATGAGCTCTCTGGAAGAATCTGTGGAAGTGAATTACAGTATAGAAAAAGTAGATATAGAAAAACAGGCTAAATTTTATTGTAATATTGCCAGTCAGAGATGATAACAATAGTTGGAGAATGAGGTAAATTGTTAAATATAAAAGGAAATTCATATATAACATTAATAATGGTGGTTTATTGGATATGGTAGTAAATAGAAAGAGAGGACAGAGATGACTTAGTTTATAAGTAGACGATTGTATATACTCATTTAAACAGAAATCTTACAAAAAGCTTTGAGATGGCTGTAGCATGTATGAAGCCAAAATAAAGAATAAAGTGTTTCATAATTGTGTGTCTCAGAAAAGAGATCTACTTTGAGATTGAATTTTGGGAGACAGTGGGCTAATCACATTTAATAAACTAAGAATGGATGAAATTATCTAAGAATTGAGAATAATGTAAGATGAATCCTAGCCTGAGACTTGAAGAACTCTAGAGCTCAAGATCAGAAATGGAAGAATTAGCTAGAAAGTTGAACTCATCAAGTAGGGTCAGAGAATAAGAAAGAAAACTAGGAGTATGTATTTTCAGAAACAGCAATAAAGACTTTTTTGGACTTTGGATTCTGATGTGAATATCATTTCAAGCAAAGGTGAGATCTGATGAACAACCATGAGATTTAGTGATTTGGAGGTCACAGATGACCTTGGAAAAGGCCTGTTTTGTAAAGCTGGTGTGTGGAGTAGGTGGAAGAAGACAGACAGAAATGAACAGAATGGGAGGAAATGCACATGGACAGTATAGATATATTTGAAAAACGAGTATAAAAGGGAAGGAGAAATAGGGGGATATTTGTAGATAAATGGTGGTTAGGGGAATATTATCTTTTATTTTAAATAATAATAGAAATTTAAACACCTTGGAATAGTAAGAAGAAATAGTCTTTCAAAAGGTTTTTATGCAGTAGAAACAAGTCAAGATGAAGAGAAGCCCAAGAATCAAGGAACAGCGACTTTGATTCTTTTTTTTTTTCTATTATGCAGCTAGTGCTGGTAGGACTCAGTGCTCTTTTCTACTATACACAACCCTACCGGCTATAACTTTGGCCTTGCCTACTAAGAAAGCCTAGAAGATTAATGTTTGAGGGTCCATGAAGGTTTTATCTATAGAAACCTGAGGTCATAGTTTTACCAAGTTTATCACTTTCTCTTTTCCAAAGCATCAAATTATACTTTGTCTCAAAGCTTTTGTCTCAATAGACTTCCATGCTTCTACAAAAGCTACATTCCCTCACGGTTTTCATACGTTTATTTCAGATAATGTTTCTTGGATACTAGACACTACTGGCTCTCTCTTCATTTCTCAACTCATCTACTTCATCAAAGAATACTGCTGGAGTCATCATTTGGAGGAAATTTTTCGAATGGTAGGGGTTTTCTTTTCTTTTCCTTCGTCCACCTTAAAAATTTTAAAGAATCATTTGCAGACCATTTTTAAAACTACTAAAGTATTGTCTTCCTGATGCTACATCCTTTACTTCATGCTTACTTAAATAGGAAGTGTTTAATAATTTCACATAGAACCAGTTTGATTTTTCTAATAACATCTGATTGTCATAGTATTTCTCACCCAGGAAAATTATTTTAAGGGTTCTAGTTCATTTGTGTCTGTACCATATCCAAGGAAAAGCTAAAAATATCTTTACACTGCCTATCAACAGTTTTTTTTTTCATCAAGTTTATTGGTGTATTTTAAGTATACAATACACTTACATTCATCATTGAGATCTTGTACCTTTACATGATGTATCTTGGTTCTTATTTTTTCCCCATTCCCCTACCCTCCCTTCATCCCCTCCACCCTTCCCTACTTACAAAAACTTTGTTTCCATTTTTTCCTTTTCTCATATTTTTTCTTTTCCCTTCTTTTCCTTCACCTACCCCTCCCACTCCTCCTACTCGTTTAGGTCTCTTTTTCCTATTTCACAATATCAATTATACATTTTGATCCTTATTTACACTTTTAGTTTTTCACACCAGAGAAACTATTTGGTATTTACACATGTTTGTCCTGTTTATTTCACTTAAGAGTATGGCCTCAATGTGCATCCACTTAGGTATAAATGACTCTAGTTTTTTTATGGCTGAGTAGTACTCCATTTTATTAAAAAAAAAACACATCTTCTTTTCCAGTTATCTATCAAAAGTTTTAAAACACACTATGGTATTTTTCACTGTTAGGATTGAAGACTGGATTTCCTTTTTTTAAAGTTTTAAATACTTTTTTTCACTATTTCAGGTTCAACATTCATTTGAGACCCCAACTATACTGACACAGATGCCTACAATTGAAAGAGTATCCATGACACGATATTTCTACCTCTTCCCTGGGAATTAAAACACGTGAAAGCCTCTCAGGTAAACATATCTATGATGTGAATTCGGGTTCTCCCTGCTCAGAGTCTGTACAGAATGACTGGATAAGAATAAAGAACAATAAATAAACACTATTTACTTGTTACTGAGGGTCATTTTTACATTTTCTTAAGGGCCTCTGGTGAATCCCTGGATTTATTTGCCCTCAACTGTGCTATAATAGTTGTATGAGAAGTGATTAGTCTAGTAGTGACCAGCTGAAAAAAACTTCATGTAAAAATTTTTTTTTTCGAAGAACCACTCAGTCACTGTAAAGAACGGTTGGTTCTGAGAAATACACAAAATGGAAAAATTGGAAGTGCTATATGCAGTTCGTTTTTGGACTCCTCACCAAAAGTCAGTTTTGCTGAGTCACATCTTCCTTGTTTATAATGAGGCTGACCTATACCACAGCATGAACTGAGAAGCTGCTGCCACTATACTGAAGCAAGGTGCATCAGTCCCTGCCATTGGCAGGACCACATCTCTTTTGTAAAGAAATTTCTAACTGCAGAAATTAGTTCCATTGATACCTTAACTGTAATAGTCTGGATATCCATATTCTATTTTTTCAAGGTAAACGAAGCCATTGGGGTCTCTATGAATCAATTATTTTAAAGATCAAATTTTGATCAGGAATATTTTATACAAAACTTATCAACTGATAACTTTTCACAAATACCAGAGTAAAGTCATTATCACACTATCACTGAATTAATGCATAATATGCATTTTAAAAAACTTATTGTCTCGTTTTACCACAAAACAACAGAGATTTAGTTCAGTGGTGCCACCGCCTGCCTCATTTCACCATGAAAGAAAGTCATACTAAATTTAGATATAAAATTCAGGTATTAAACCCGTTAAAGGAAGCTTTTAGTGAAGAAATAATCATTGCTAACTGACCTTTTTGAAAACTTGTTAAAAACTCAAATTGTTTTTATATAGTTAATTTTTCCTTTTCTGAAAATCTCTTTGGGAAGAACTCAACTTATTTTTATATAGTTCATTTACTTTTATAGTCACAATTTTGTGTATTTTTCCTTATTTTTTCAAACCATTATTAATTGCAATAAAATAGTCCCTAAATTTGATTTTTATTTATAATACATATTAGACATATAGAATAATACCATTTTACCTTCACACTATTTGCAGATGCTGTTTTCAATATTTATTTCCTACACCCATGTGACGATGAATTTTTTTTTTTACTTCAGTCCAGAAATAAGTTTATTTTCTTTGAATACATTCCATAAAATTATCTTATTGGATACATATCTAAATACTTTTATAACTTTGGATAACTTTTTGTCAGATCTTTATGCCAAATTATATGCAAACAAGCAATCTAATTACTAATAAGCAGATACATGTTTCTTTTTAAAGCTAATTGAATAGATTTAAAACAAGAAAATTCATTGGCATAACTTTTTAAATAACATCATTAGACTTTCTAATGTTTTTATCAGCTAGAATTTGTGTGAATTATTAATTCATATGTTCTCTTTTATTTCCAGGTTTGTGTGTATTTTTTACAAATTTGTATAAGTCCTTTATATGTAATAATCATATTGGCTCACAGTCATATTTCTGCAAACATTTTACTTAGTTTTTCATCTTAAATTTTGTGGATATTATATAACATAAAGAATATTAAAGTTTTTAGTAATGGAATCCATTTACATGTCCTTCTGTTTTTAAACTTAAATATTGCCTTACCACCTTTAATTTTTAAATTAAAGATATTTTAAAATATCTTATTTTTCTGTAAACTATAAGAATTGATTGTTCTCTAGTAAATCTATTTGGTATGAATTGTGGGACAAAAACATTTACTTTAAATGAATTGCTAATCATTAAAGATATAACACTTTTTATCATATTTCTTGTTTCTACAATATTGACATTGTCATTTGAATTTAGAGTCTACTATGAGCTCTTTTGGGGGACTGTAAAAGAAAGACACTCGGCTTGGCATTTACTTTAGGGACTATTTTAATCCTTAAAAACCCACTTTTCTTTAAAAGAAAAGATTTTGATATATGCAACAGGTAATCTCATATTTATCCAAGGTAAGAAAAAAAAGTCAGGTACAGAATCTTCAAATCTAGTCTAGAAAAGAGAAAATGAGATAACCATTCCCTCTGAATAAAATTACCAATACATAATGAGTTCTTTTAAGTCTTGCATTTAAAAGTTATTAATTGTGGCACTTTTAATAAATTATTGGACTTCTCTGACACCATTGTCCAGATATTAAGTGGGTGGACTGACACCTGACTTATTGAGCAGGTGCAGTACTATGTGCAATTAGTGCTCCCTATAAGCAGTGCCTGTCACATAGTGGGCAACTGTTTATGGCAGAAATCATCAGATTCCATGCATCAATTTGTTTTTCAGGGCTTATTACATATCACAACGTGAATTATTATTGTTTGATCATCTTTATTAACCCTACCTTGTTTATAACCTCCTTAGTTACGTTAGTATTGTATATGCTTCCAGGTGAAATTTAGAATAATCTTGAAAATTCTGACAACTGAAATAAAGTTTTAATGGGATTTAAATGTGTATATTTGATTATGTAGAACTTCAGTTTAAGAATTCTTTGTTACATAGTCTTTATTTTTAAAGTTTATATTTTTCTTTGAATAACCTCCTCAAATTTCTGACTAAAGATATTACTAAATATATTGAATTTTGCCCCTATTTGAATAAGATTTCTTTTCCTTCATAGTTTCCAACTGAGTATTGCTGCAGCTGCTGCGAAGAAAAGGAAATGGCAACCTCCCTTGATGCTTAAATGTAAAAGATCTTGCATTCACCAGCTTCACTGAACATCCACTGATCTAGACAATTTTTCCTTAGATTTTTATTTTTTTTACTAATGCATGTTTATGATACATAATGAATATATTCATTGTGGGGAGTTGGTATATGTATGTATCACCTCTTAATCCTTTTTACTTCTCTTTTTCTTCTTTTCTTTACCCTCTCCCTCTATCCCTAGATCCTGTTCCTGTCTGCATAAGGTTCAACAAATTATAGATTTGATTCTTTCTGGCCAGTATTCACAGCGTTTATTTCCTTTTGTGAATTTTTATATTTATCACATCTCTAGATATAATAGCCAAGTATGACAATAAGACTGGTCATTCTTTATTATTTAAATAAAAATACTTTCAGTATTTCAACATTAGAGTGTGTTCTATTGTTTAAGTTCATCTTCATAATAATAAAATATGTTTACATTGCTATTTTTTAATTAATTTTATTGGTACATTTAAAGTATACAATATAATGAGATTCATCATTGGAAATTTGCACCTTTACATAATCCATCTTGGTTCTTATTTTTTCCCCATTCCCCTGGGTCTTGTTGTAGAACAAAAGAAGTCAAAATGTTAATTATTGTATTTTGAGTACTGATACAGTTATATTACCAAGAGACCTAATTTCAACTAGTGATTACAATCTTGGGATGATAGTTTATTTGCTATGGAGCATTTTTCACTTACTCTTCATTTAAATAATGTTGCCAATATTTAACTGAGAATTCCTAAATTTGTATTTATAAACATATACTTATTTCTAGGGATTTTGACTTATTTTTAATTTAGCCAAATTTAATTTTAATATTTCTCAAAGAACTATGAGAACTATTTTTATTAACCCTAGACTATCTGAAAATGTTTAAAATGTAATTTTAAATAAATTACCAGTTTCAGACTGAATGTGCATAGTCATTCTTTCAACTTTCAATCTTCAGCAGCTGAACCCCTAGTTATAAAAAATTAAAAACTATCTCAATTTTGAGAACATAACCAATTTATGCAAATGTATCCAGTTAGAATTAAAGTTATAAAGAAGGAAGTAAAAATAACTTGTGTTCCACAAGCTGAGTTTGTTTTTCACATTTCCAACTTCCTGACTTTCTTTCTCTTTCTCCTCATATAGAAACTCACAGGTATATAACATACTGTGCAAGATGCTCTCCGACTTCCTTTTTAATTTTTCTTAAAATTAATTTTTCTTTTAATTTTTAATTTTTCTTAAAATGATCATCTAAGATTAAAGTGAGTGACAAAGGTGTGTAAAATCAGTATATGAACAACATAAATTTGAAAGTCAAAGAGAAGGTCTAGGGCTAAAATGAGGGCTCCATGGTTTGTTCAAGCAAGTAATCCTTTCTTTCTCTTTTTCCCTAGTGGAGCTAAATCATTACTATCCTTAGCACTTCAGCCAGCATGAATGAAGACAGATATACACAAAAGAAACACATAACTAATCTCTGTCAGGCAGTCTACTATGTTCATAAACAGTTAATCAGAATTCAGTCACATGGTTGGCATAGAGCTGAAAAATGAAGGGTTTATTGCATATTGGCCAACTGCCTACCTAAAATTTGAGGATTCTATTAGCAAATAGAGAAAAGCCTCAATTGAGTGTGTGTTTTACATTATTTCTGTATTTAATGACTGCCTAGTTTGCCTTGTAATTGGCATAGTAAAATGTATTTTACTAATTTAGGTAATCCCTGAACTTATTACTTTAACCCCTTCTAAAATAGAAATAAATTTCCATATTTTCATCATTGTGATAAATAAGCAATTTTATTATCAAGTGAAAAATAAAATCACTTTAATTTTTATTTCTTTGCTCTATGAAATGGCTAAGCATCTTTTCATATACTTATTGTTCACTGTGTACAAGTCAGATATTAGGTGGTGCCTCCTCTTGTCCACTATTCATAGTTGTCTTAAACTTATAAGAACTAACTCCATATTGAGGCCATACTCTTAAGTGAAATAAATAGGACACACGTGTAAATATCGAATTGTTTCTCTGGTGTGAGAAACTGAAAGTGTAAATAAGGATTAAAATGATTAAAATGAATAATTGATAATTTGAAATAGGAAAAGGTCCAAAGGTCTACGGGTGGTGGGAAGGGAAGAGGAAAGGGAAGAAGGGAAAGAAAAATTATGAAAAAAGAAAAAAAAATGGAAATGATGTCTATGTAAATAGGGAAGGGTGGAGGGGCTGAAGGGCAGACAGGTAATGGGGAAAAAAATAAGAACTAAGATACATCATGTACAGGTACAAGCACCCAATGATAAATGTAAACGTATTGTATACCTAAAATGTACCAATAAAATAATAATAATAATAAAAAGAACTAACTCCTGGGCTAAATCTGGGGCCTTACCTCTTCCCTTTCAAACACAGTATCAGAATTTTCTAAGTTCTATACCTAGAGCAACCCTCCTTCCCATCCTAGATCCACATGACTTATTACCCAACTTATTTCCATCTATGTGAAATTGACACTTTATCAAGTAAGTCCTTCCTATAACAACATACCCTCTCTTACTCTGATCTCCCTATATCCTTTTCTCTTTTATTTGTCTTGCACTGATAGGACACACTGTATAGTTATTTTATCTTCCCATAAGAAAATAAGCTCCCCAACCCAGGAATTTTGTCATCATATTTGCCATGCTTAAAACCATGACTGGTATAAAACAGATGCTCAGTAATTCTTTACTAGATAAATTAATATATATAGAAAATGTTATACTGTGGAACTATGAGATTGATACTGTAATATATTTAACAAATGTTTTTGCAACACACAATTAGGTCTTGTTTTATTTGAGATATTTTATCCTATTTTATCAAATATATTCCATTTTCTCCTAATTTTTTCTTAGGAAATATATTGTTTCATATTAGATATTCATAATATATCTTTTTTTCATAGCCAAAACTATTCCATTTAAAAAATAGCATTTTAACAACATTCTTTTATTGATTCAAAAGTACTCTTCAATGATATAAAAATGAACAAGATAGACAAATTCTACTTAAATAGAGCTATTTGAAACAGACATCCAGAATAAATAATGTAAAGGGAATAAAAGAATTTTAGTCCAGCTCTCTTTCCCTTTCCAGATCCATTGTGTTGACGGCTAGCATTTCTATCTTCACTCTTGCACTTACTGGATACCCAGTAAGCTTTGCAACTTAATTCTTTTCTTGCTCCCTCTACATCTACCCAATTTCTTAATTCTTTTCTTGCTCCCTCTACATCTACCCAATCACCTAGTGTGCCAACTCTGTTTTCAGACCCATTCTTTTCTCTCCAAGCTCATTCTTACATTTAAGTCAGCTCTCTTTTACCTGTCATCAGAAATAGTGCATAAACTGATTGCTGATCAGTCTAGATCCAGATCTCTTTCCTTCCAACATTCAGACTACCACTAGAAAGACCATATAGAAAAGCATGCCACTCCATCAGTTCTCTAATTCTCTGTCCTCAGAAAATAATACGTATTGCCATAGTTCACAACCTTCATGTGACCATACTTCCTTTGATTTTCCTTTCTCTTTTGAAGCTTAGAGACACATTTTATATACCTCTGTGTGCTCCATGAGCTTTATGATGCTCTTCTTGTCAGAAATGACCACTCCTCTAATCCCAAAACCCTTCTAACCATTGAATCTCTGATTCTTTCTCATCACAATAAACATAAAATTAGCATCAATGATAGTGGGCACACGAGCATGAAAAAATAATCATTTCTATCATTTTTATTTATTTTAGGAGGCTCACAATAGACTCTACAATCATTTTACCATTGGAGATCTAGTTCAGATACTGGCTCTTCAAAGAAATTTTCTTAATAATTTTCTCCCATCTATTGAAATACCCCTCCAACATATTTTCATGTTTCTGAGAAGCAGTATTTATCAGAGATCAAGTAGGGGAAAAACTTAGCACTCTATGTACATAAATAGTTGGCATTTAATCCAGTGCTGTGATACTGAAAACAATATATTGAAAAAACCCCAAGATACTTTCAGGAAGCATCTATCATTCCTAAATTGAAAAAAATCAAAGAAGTAGTTGGGATTATCAGAACCTAATTATTTGCAGAGGAGCAGCCCTGAAAAATTAGGTCTCATTCTGTGAGGAATGGGAACATTTGACTTGCTATTCATATTTTGAAGCTTGGACATCGGGCTCCATGAAATAGTCTTCAAAACTCTCAGGAGAAGAACCCATCATCTACTGTGAGTCGTTTAAACAAGAGTGATTAGACTGTTCTAAGAGTGTTGGAATAAGCCAGGATCTAAAATTAACCACCAATTTGAAGTAGAGCAGCATTTTTGGCCCAGTGTTGAAGTAAATAAGTTCATTTCTCTCATTTATGCTTTCTAATCTCTTTTTTGGTTGTCATTGGAAAAACCTAATAGGAAGCTGGCTAAGAAAAATATGATTTTTAAAGTTCTAGCCCAAATAACATACAGCAGGTTATTAAGAAGTGAAATTTAAATTGATAAATAATAACTGAAAGGTAGAAGGGAAGCGTAAAAAGGGGTAACAGAAAATATGGATATTATAAAAATATATTGTATTTATATATGCAAATACTACATTGAAACAATATTTTATAAAAGTACTATGCAATAATGAAGCTAATTTTCGATTTTTTTAATTTTTTTTTTTTTCGGTAGCAGGAATCAAACTCGGACCTTGCGCTTTCCAGGTAGGTGCAGTGCCATTGAGCCACATCCTGGCCTGATTATATTTTGAAAAATATTGAATTAATAACTGTCACAGTGCACTACAGTAACCTGTTTAGCTTGTCAAAATCATTCTGTACCTCTTTTCTTAGTACATTAATACACACATGCAAAAATACCAGGTTGTTCATATCTGCATCATTCAGGATTTGATTAGAAAAGCAGAATCATCTGGATGTTAAATGGTCTAGGTGAGGCTGAAACTTCTGTGTCTCTGGTTGGACCTTGAAGGTTACAGGGTAAGCAAATGGTGTACAAAGATGGACTTGATGTGCAGAAATCAAGACAAGTGAAAACTTGCAAAGATCAGCTAGAAACCAAGAGAAGGAAATGAACTCATACCAGTCTCTTACTGATTCTAAGCCTCCAAATTTAGACATGAATGTGTCTTGCATGGGAAGCCAATACCAAACTTATTCTTCAAATTAAATATTCATTTGACCCAGAAAGAGAAAAAATATGAAAAAGAAAATCTGGATCTGGAGGAGCTGTGGGTCTGGTTGCTTCCCTGGGCTAGCAAGACCAGCAGCAACATACCTAAGCTACAAAGTAAGTCATGTCCCTCACCAACTTTCCATGCTTAAAAATAACATGAATATCACTTCACTTTCATCTTCCAAAGCTCTTAAAAAATATCTCTTGTGAGTGAAACCAACCTACAGGTACGCAGAGAAGTGAATTCCAAGAATCTAGTTCCAGTTAGGCTGACACAATGAAAGTAGAGCTCACATGGTACTGCCATAAATATGTGTTTATATGGTCTTATATATTTATTCATTGACTTTTCACATCTGTCTACATTCTCATTCTAGGTGAAATTATTCAATTTCATGGTATTGAAAGCTATCTGTATGTTGATAGATTCCAAACTTTGTATTATTCAATAGATTTGTCTTCTAAAACTCATATAAATATTTAACTAATTTCCAACTGGAAATCTCCCGAGAAATGTAATCCAAAATTTAACTTCTGTTTATCACATCTTAACTCCACAATTTACTCTTCTTTTATTTTGCCAACTTTCATAACTGATGGTTCTCTTAGTTTCATCCAAATCTAAATATCTTCTGTCAGCATGGGCCAAGATACTATCATCTCTCAAAAGTATCATGATAAATATTTCTTAAATTCTCCTTTTTGTCAAGAAAAAATTGTTAGGGAATAGAAAGTATAACTTTTGTGATCCTGGTACAGATGGAACAGCCAACTTCATTCTATAATGGGCATTTGCTGTACTGCTAAGAATATTCATTTCTGCCAAAGAAAACAAGAAACCCAGCAGAACAAATGGAATCTTAGAAAGTACTAAGCATAGACAGTAATTTACTAAAAAGTAAGCATGTGAAATATAGGTAGAACTCATAAGACATGCCGAGTATATATAATAAGTAAAAAGTAACTTGTGAGACATAAGAAGAATTCATACAATGTGCTAAATGTGCTAAATATAAATTGTAAATTAGTAACCTGTTAGGCAGCTAGAGTACATTAAAAAATTGGTAGAGCAAAAATATGCTGCTTAGATATGGAAGGAGTGGAAAGACTCAGAGCAGGATGATGCCACTTCTACACACAATCATATCACACCTAAATTGACTTGTTGACACCCAGTATGGTCTCATTCTGATCCCACATATGATTTTCCTAAGAAATGCAAACACTACTGTTCTACCAGTAAATTGACAGCTACTCTCACGTCAACTATACTTCTTTTGTATCTCTCTGAAAGAGCAAGTATGTATCCTCAGCTCAAGATAATCTCTTTATGGCCTTTCCTTGGTCAGAAATCACTCCTGCTGTTCATCACTAAACCATAAATGAGAAGGCTGATATAGCAAGATGGATGCATAATTTATGAAGATCATGAACATGAGAACTTACAGACCTTTCTTATCGGTTGCACCTCTCTAAGTATGTTACCTTACCCAATCATTCTCTATGGTGTTTTTCCTCAGCATTTTAATCAATTTAATAAGCCATGAGATTTGGTCTTTTAAACTTTAGTGTGAAAGCCTTTCTGTTCCTTGACCTCTGGGATAGCTTGCCAGTTAATGCTTCTGCAGCACTGAGGTAATTTCATACATGACACATTCTCCACCAGTTTAGTGGCCTTTTGTCTTGAAAGAAGACTTGAGAAGGAAGCAAGCTGCTTCTCAGCACAGTAATCCAAGACTATCATTTTTCAAGTCAGACCAAGTCAAATTAATAGGATAAAGCTATTCTTTAATGAGGGCCTTTAGAGGAAGTGTAATAAACTTGGAACTGATGTGTTTGACCTTAAGTGATTGTGACAAAACTCATCTTTAATTTTTATACGTGGTTATCACAGCCTGCACAGCTGAAGGGCCCGTGGGGGGAGAATGGTGGGGGATGAAGAAAAGACAAAGAAATACAAAAGCTCAGGCCAGGTGGAGCCTTCCTCCTGATGGGAGAAAAGGACTTCCAGGCAACTGCAGCACATTTATTTATATTGGTAGAGATAAGGGAAGTGCAGGGGGAGGAAAGGGGCTGGTCTGTAACCAGAACCGGGAGAGTATCTAAGGTCTGCAGAACATCACACTTTGATGGTTTCATGCGGAATGGATGGGGAGGAAGGCACATCTACAGCTCCGTGCTTCCAGCAGGTGGTGAGAATGAAGCTTCCTCAACTCAGGGAAACAGAACCCTGGGCTTTCCTTAGAGTTGGCAAAACCTGGCAGCAGAAAACCTTCATGGCATCAGGCCAAAGTCCTAGGCAATAGACTGAAATGACTCAAGTATGAAAAGGGGGCTTGGGATTATTATGGAAATATAAGCTTTTGAAGGAAGGCCAATAGGAAAGATCTGATAGATAGATAAATAGATTTGACTTCCACAATGTATTCATTATGTATAGCAAACATGTACTAATAAAAAATTTAAATTTTAAATAAAGGTAAATCATGTAACTGAAACTTACATACAAAACACATGAGATTTCTAAACTAGTATCTCTCACATGAGCACACACACACAGAGTCTTGCTCCTCATAGATTTTTAATTTCAGCATTATTTAATTTTCCACTGGGATTCAGTGTTTCTTTTGGCCTGATAAGACAATTCTCAGGAAAAGAATGCCACTATTTTTTAATCACTGCAGAACTAAAAGAAAGAGGAAATTGATTTTCTGAGATATAGGAAACACCAAAGTCTTATTTTCTATTTTCTACTCTCACAGACATAACTGTCACTCACTGTAACACATCTATCATGATATTTGTGGGTTTATTTCCCCCAAACACAAGCAATTCTTCCAGCAGACACCAGCTGAGTGTCCTATAGTTAAATTTAATTTTTACACTAACTGGAGCTGATGTCAGAATCCCCAGGTTAAGTGCTCAGTCTTATAACTCTGTCCCTAACTGCAGACACCAGTAACAACTAGTAGATCATCACCTATACTTCTGATCACCTGGGGGTAAATTTTTCCCCACACTACTCACTTCTTGGCTTTAGTTAATTTAATAAGGTAGCTAACAGAACTAAGGTAAACACTTTTTTGTAGCATTTACTATTTTATCAATGAAGGATATAATGAAAGCTACCTATGAAGAGGTATGTAAGGGAAGATCTGGAAGGGTCCTGAACACAGGAGTGTCTGTCCCCATGGAGTTGAGGTAGGAGATCCTCCTAGCATTCAGAAGCTCCTCAAACTCTGCATTTCAGAGATTTTTTTATAAAGACAACACTATGTAGCTATGATCCAAAATGGTCTCCATTTCCAGCCCTCCTTCTTCTCACTGGAGACTTTGGAAGACGAGTGAGGTGAAAGCTTGGAGCTTATGAATGAAGACCGAAGCTTGATTTTTCCTGGTGACTAGGCCTACAATAAGGGACTAGTAAAAGTCACCTTATTAGAACAAAAGATGCTTCTATCACCCAAGAAATTACAAAAAAGATTTATGACTTCTTTTTCAGAAACTAAGGCTGAAACTAAACATGATTTTTAAAAAATTCCCAGTTCTTTATTGCTCAGGAAATTACAAGGGTTTTGGGAACTCTGTGCCAGGGATCAGGGGGCTGAAACAATATGTACATTTCTTATTATTTCACATACTTTCTTCCTTATCTTAAATGACAACTACTGTATAGAAGAAGTTCCCTGAACATAAGAAAACAGGAAATCAATTTTTCTGATGTTTCATCAGGCAGCAAATGATAACTTCACAGGCTAGAAAGTGACAGAGGAATAAGCATGATAAATGAATAAGGTAACTCTGTCCCTTTTGACATCCCTCACCTCTAGCTTTTCCAATTCATTCTTCATTCAATAATTCATTCTTCAAACAATAGCCTAGTGATCTGAGACTACAAATCTCAAATTCTTAATAGGAAATTCTGACCTCTCTCATTTCATTTTTTGACATTTTTTTCTTAACCATAATCATCCAAGCAATTGTTCATGTCAGGGCTTTCACATCCTCATGTGTACTTCCCTCTGCTTGAAATAATCTTCCTTAACTTCTAGGTTTCTTCCAGCTATCTTCTTAAGAGTGACTTCACAGATAATTTCTTGGATCCCCAATCTAATTTGTATGGCCTATTATTTACTGACATAAAAAGGAGACATTTTCTTTTTCAATGCACATGTCATAATTGGTAATCATATATTTAGTTTACAGTCTGTTCTCCCCTAAAATTATAAGTTCCATCACAATAAAGATTATGATTTTTTCTTCCTTTTTGCACAGTACCTACAAGAGTATATAAAAAAAACCTGATACTTGGAGATATTCATGAAATGGGAAAAATTCTCAACTAAGGCATACATTCTAAGAAAGTATGTGAATCCACCATACTAGATATACTGGCAACTAACCTGGATGAAAATGAAATAAAATTATTTATGAATAAGAATTTAAATATCTTTTATGACTGAAGTTCAAAACATTTTATCTTCATGCTAAAATACTAGAAGAATATCATTGATGCATGGATTCCATGATGTTTTTATGAGAGTTAGATATTCATCAGGATTTCTACAATAATAAAAAGAGTTGTAGGGCCAAGGATTTAGCTCAGTAGTTCTGGTGCCTGCCTTGCAAGCACAAGGTCCAGAGTTCAATCCCCAGTACCTAAAATTAAAAAAAAAAAAAACCACCCTTAAAGGGCCGGGGATTTAGTGATCCTCGGTACCAAAAAAAAGAGTTGTGATTTGAGAGATTTATTCTACTTCTCTTTAGGTATATTTGAACATCAGAAAATTTCTTAAATTTGCACCAACCACAGTAGATTATCAATACCAAAACTGGAAACATTCACTTCACTAGTTGATCTTATAGATAGATGATTCCTCCACTGGCTTGGAGAGGAATTGATAATACGCACACAATTTTCTGATTCTTGACATACACTCTGCCATTATATAAACTATTTTTACCTTTGAGATTGTTCAAAACCTGCCATTGTGGTCATGGAAGCTATAAAACCTCCTAAAAAATAAATATTTTCAAGTTCTGATTTATCTTAGAATACAATGGAATCTATTATAATATCTCAATTTTATTATGCTGTACCCACATTAGAAATAAAGCAAATTATCCCATGACCCCAAACCATAACCATTAGCCACAAGACAAAAACTGTTTTGTGTATGAGCTATTCTGTGTATAACATGGATGCTATTTGTATTTTTTAGCCAGGACTACTTCTTATCAAATTCAAAACTAAAAAGTGATATTATGCATATCCCAGGCTTTTAGTTTCCTTTATGTACCATCAGAGTATAGCTGTATCTAAGAGATAAATTTATGTAAGACACAATCATTACTATTTGTATTTGTGGCTCATAATTTCATTTGTCTTTTTTCCATTGAGTTGTAAGGCAACCAAAAACTTCACACACTCATTTTAAATGAAAATAGAAATAAAAATAGCTGTCTTACTATTATTTAAATCAACATTTTCATAAGATTTTAAATACCTTCTCCCTAAAAGTGAGTTACCCTCCCAGAATGGCACTCTCCTCTGGGCTGCATTTACTGACTCTGATGGGGTAAGTTTGTTTTAGTGGGAAAAAGAGAATGAATACTTTCTAAGGACATGCCATAGTGACAAAGAGGTGAGGAAAATGTTAAACTAATTATATGCAATATGTTCTGGTCTCCTAGATTAGATATATTACTTTATTTCCCCACTGTGAAGGGTGAACTGAATATAAAGAAGGGCAGAATTTCCTTGCCCAGTATTGCTCCTCCCTGGTTAATGGAATGAATATTTCCTTTGTAGACCAAGAGAGACATTAAGGAAGATCAAAACCATAGTTCTCACTAACAACTTTCTTCCCTTTTCCTAGCTACCTCTTATGCATTTGTTGACAGTCTAAACACCTCTTTCCATCACAAGCTTCTATGACCACACAGATATATCTATGACACTTCCCCTCAATCCATGGATGGCTATCTGCAATGGGAAAAAATAACTTCTGAAATTTTAAGGATTATAAGTTACATGAAGAAGAAGAAGAAGAAAAAAAGGTATTGTGCCCTATACACAGAGAAAAGTTAATTAAATGGCGTTTAAAGGTTTTTAAAATTTTATAGTATTAAAAGAAAATGTGAAACAAAAAAATTGATGCAAGCAGTTTGGTTACGTACAAGAAAGTTTAAAAGTATATCAAGATTTCTTGATTACAGGTGATATTAAGAAAAGAAAACTAGTCTTTTATCCCTTTGTAAACAATATGACCCATAGTTACAGTAACTTGATTTTCATCTCTGTTACTAATAATTTGAAAATAGCTCTATTTAGGCTTGGGCCAGTTCCAGGCTTGTTTTGTTCTGTTTGTTGTGTTTGTACCCTGCATCCTGTAAGGGAGGAATATGTCAAGTTGAGCGATCAGCAGTCACAGAAAAATAAAAGCACAAAGGTTAGTTAAATAGCAAAATGAGAATTTAGAGGAAATTAAGTTGACATAGCCACATCTTGGGTAATAATTTGAGTAAAAATTAGAGGATCATAAGCTTCTTAACTTCTGAAGATGCTAATTTTTTTTTCTTTTCTTTTCTTTCTTTCTTTCTTTCTTTCTTTCTTTCTTTCTTTCTTTCTTTCTTTCTTTCCTTCCTTGTTCCTTTCCTTCATTTTTTTTTTGGTATGGGGATCAAACTCAGGACCTTGTACTTGTAAGGCAGGCGCAGTGCCACTGAGTTAAATCCCCAGCCCTCATGCTGATTTTTTGTCTAGGGACATGTCCCAACAGAAGCCAACTGATTGCCTTTTTCTAGTCAAACTCTGATCTACCAAAAAAAATAACTCTCAGTTGTTGACTAAGGTATTTGTTATCAGTTTGAATTATTCCCAGTTTTAGGATATTTTCATCATACTAAACATGCACTAGTTCTCTGTTAAGTAGCTCCAACCTATGTCCTCATGCCCCTAACACTTGGCTATTAATCTTTCAATCTCCATGATTTGCCTATTCAGACATTTCACATAAATGAAGACATATGATATGTGGCTTTTTGTTTCTGGGTTCTTTCATCTAGCATAATATTTTTCAGATTCATTCATCTTGTGATATGTACCAATATTTCATTCCTTTTTTATGATGAACTACACTTCCATTCAGTGAATATACTACAAGTTGTTTTTTTTGTGGATCAATTGATGGTCATTTGAGTTTTTCTACTTTTGTCTATTAGGAAAATATTGCTATAAACATTCATGTAAAAGTGTGTCACTTGAGCATACAATTTCAAATTGTGTATGTTGTTAATTCTCTTGGAAATATGTAGGAGTGGAAGTGCTGCATATTTTTCTTTTGTCTCTTGTTTGCTGATATAACTTCCCCTAGCAGAAACAGCTATTGCACTTGCCTTTAAGTGTTTTTGGTAAATGCCATTAGGTAATGTCTTCATTGCTGGGACAACTCTGAGTTAGGCAAAAGAAAAACAAGCCCTTTGATCCAGACCTTCTGTGAGCCACTAGACAGGTCAAAATATACAGTCTCAGTTCTTTAAAAATAAAGTGGCCTTCAAATTTTGATACTAGATGCTTGTGAGGAATGTATGCTATGTTTTGAAGGCCACCACCAAGCGAGAAAGCAGAGTATGGCACTGAAGCAAGGAAGAATGGTATCAAGCTCTTTTACTGAAATTAAGCTGTTTTTTAATTGATGTAGTATTCCCCCAGTGGCTGTAAATTTCTAAATAGTTTTGGAAATTCCAAAAAAGTTAATTCTGATAATTTTTGTATGTGTTTTCATTGCCCTTTGGGGAAGACAGTCTTTTGGACTTCCCTACTTGGTCATGTTTAGTAACACTGACTATACATATTTTTCCAATATATCTATAATTATTTTTAAGTGAAAAGCAAAATATTGGATCTCGCAGGTATATCTTTGATAAATTTTTCAGAAAAATATAATAAAATATCAATCACTAAAAATATATATTATTTAAAATTTTTCACTTTAGCAACCTTCCAACAGTCAAAATTATAAAGAAGTATTTTGTCTCTTCTTAAAAATTTTTATGGCAGTACAAATACATTGACTATATTAATGACTATTGCTGTTTTATGTGGATTTAGTTAACACTTTTCTCAATAGTATAAGGCATGAAGTCCTCATTACTGTCTTCAAAGTAAGTGAACATGGTTTTGATAACAGAGTGCAAAGCTCATGGCTTTTTCATCTCTGGAGATGGTAATAAAAAAGTAAAGCCTAGAGTTTTTAAAGTTAGAAGTGGTTAAAACAATCTAAATACATCAATTAATGCAGCTATTTAAAGTACATTTTGTTTTATTTCCTTTTGAGACAGTGTTGCTTTCTATATTCATATAGAAAACTATATGAATACAACTATAAGTTGTAGGTTCTTTAAAGAGACATGTCAAATGTATAGTAAGTGCTGATTCTGCAACCATTGCTAATTGTAAAATCTTCAAATTCCAGTAAGTATTGAGAGCATCATGATTTTGTCATTATTCCCTTCTCCTTCACACTTTACATTTTTAGAATGAAAAATAAACTGAGCTAAAATTAAACTTCAATATGTAATATTACCACTAAACTTGCTATACTTTACAGCTGGTACAAGTTCAACAGTGAAAGCATTTGCATCTCAATGATTCTTCTATGACAGTTTTCTAAAATCACATGAAGGATCCCTATGGTACTCAATTTTGTTATCCTAAACAACATTGCAAAAATTTAACATATATCTTTTAAAATTAAATCCCAATAAATATTTTATTAGGAAAAAGATATTTGCTTTACACAGGACTTTCATTTTTAATTTTGTACAGCCACATGTATTATCAAGGTTGCTTGATCTTAAAGCATCCATAAAAGAAAATTGTAATTATTATCCCTTCTATAAGTTCCTAGAGAATCAAGTTAGGAAAAATGTTATTCATGAGAGTCAAATTATTGATATTATAAAAAAGTAAGGTAAAAATAAAATTTTATAAGAGAAATTCATAGGTTGGATTCATGAAGCAGTTTTGTTTATTTGGGTTTTGTCCTTTGGGTGGTTTCCTTCTTTATTTTCAGTGTCTGCATTTAGACACAATACATGTTTGTTTAATCAATGAAGTGACATGATGGGAGCGATTAATTGTGTGGACTTTGGTTGCTAAACAACTAGTTTTATTTTTATTTTTCCCATTGTTTAATAAAATGAAATTTCACAGCTAAATAAAATGTGAAGGCTACTTAACAAAAAGGAAAAAAGAAGTGATACTCCTAGAATCATCAATACGAACATAAAACATTAAAAATTAATATAATGTGAATTGTCCAGGGAGACTGCAGAAAGTAATGGAGCTTAGAATATAGCACACCATCTTTCCCCCTTTCCCTTATTTTCTACTTACTTAGAGTCACATAGCTCTTGTATAATTCTGGCATATTTGTCTTGTATAACTACAGTTTCACTTCTTCTGCTAACATCTTTCAACAATGGTCACATTTCTTGCTCCTTGGGAACTGAAACTCTTGCAAAATAGCACTATTCAATAGCTTAACTGCAATTTATTTCTACCAGTTTGTAATAATGCATTCATGTTTAAAGCTACTATAGTCTGACTCCTGTCACAACTATTTTGAAGAAAATGCTCTTTCCAGGATTACCAATTATTCACAAACCAAATTAAAATTAGCTTAATTTCTCTCAACCAATATCAGATGTTTCTCTCCTATATTCTTTGGATTAGGAGGTACTTCTTCAAGGATTCCCCAAAGGCAAACTCTTCCACAAATCACGTAATGTTTAACATTCTCATAGAGTTTTCTTTACATACTTTAACTAGTATATCCTATTTATTTTTTATGACGTAATGTCCAGGAACATGGCATTAACTATAAAATCTAGATTTCCTAAGTTCTAGGCCCATAAATCCAACCCCTAATTCAACACCTCTAGTGGGATATATTGCAAAAGTAACACATTCAAATGTGATATCAACTTCCTGTGCAGCTAATTTTGTCTGCATTTTTATTTCTTTTTGAAATGAGTGGTAACTCCATTCAACTTGTTTTCAAGCCAAAAATAGCCATTTTTGTCATTTCCCCATCTCTCTCTATACCAAAGCAATCCCTAAAGCTCATATCTCCCAAATTTATCACTTCCATTTTCCTTTAAAAATTGTTCATCTTCATTGAGACATAATTCATAAGTAAAAAGCACACATTTTTAAGCAATGCAACATAATGCTCTGATATAATTATAAAATGTGAAATTATCAGAATTAAGCTAGTTATATTCATCATCAGACAAAGTTACCATTTTTGTGATAAAATATTTCTAATTCATCTCTTAGCAAATCTCAAGTATACAATGCAGTGTTATTAGCTACTGTTAGCATGCTGCAAACTAGATTTGGAGGAATAATTCACCCTATGTAAGTACAGCTTTTCTCTTTTTGATCCAGATCGCATCCACATCCACATCCACATCTACTCAATCCTGCTCCTGAAACTACCATTCTGCATTCTGATTCCGTGGCTTTAATTTTTTTAAACTCTATGTATGATTTTGATCATGTACTATTTGCCTTATTTTACTTAGCACAATGTACTCTAAGTTCCTCCATGTTGTCTCAAATTCATTCAATTTCATTCTTTTTTTGAGAGAGAGAAGGCCTTAATATGTTCTCCAGGCTAGACTGGATAAAGAAAATGTGATTTTTTTATAAAATGGAGTATTACTCAGCCATAAAAAATGAGAAATTAGAGGCATTTATAGTTAAGTGGATGCACATTGAGGCGATACTCTTAAGTGAAATAAATAGGACACACATGTATAAATACCAAATAGTTTCTCTGGTGTGAGAAACTGAAAGTGTAAATAAGGACTAAAACGTATAATAGGTAATGTGAAGTAGGAAGAAAGGGGGCAAAGGGGAAGGAAGTGGGAGGGCTAGAGGAAAGGATAGAAGGGAATGGGATTAATATGAGAAAATGGAAAAAGAGGAACAAAATCTTTGTAAATAGGGAGGACTGGAGGGGTTGAAGGGAGGGCTGGGCAAGGGTGAAAAATAAGAACCAGGAGAGACTATGTAAAGGTGCAGATTTCCAATGATGAATGTCATTATATTGTATACCTAAAATGTACCAATGATTAGAATGAATAATCGAAAATGTAAAATAGGAAGAAAAGGTCCATAGGGGTAGGAGTAGTGGGAGGGGCAGGGGAAAGAAAAGAAGGGAAAGAAAAATGATGAGAAATGGAAAAAATGGAAATCAAGTCTTTGTAAATAGGGAAGGGTAGAGGGGGTGAAGGGAGGGCTAGGAATGGGGAAAAAATACGAACCAAGATGCATCATGTAAAGGTACAAGTTCCCAATGAGAAATGTCATTGTGTTGTATACCTAAAATGCACCAATAACAGAATTTAACAAAAAAAGTAAAGAAAAGAAAAGAAAAAGAAAAAGAAAAAGAGGAAAGCAAAAAAATAAAAAAATATGTTCTCCAGGATGCTATTTTACTCCTGGATCCAACAGATCTTTTCACCACAGCTCCCTAATTAGCTGGGATTACAAGCATATGTCACTGTACTTGTCTTGAATTTCTTTATTTGAAGAGGTTGAATAATATTTTATGGTAATCTAAATCAATGTGGATATGGATATATATCATACTCATAAATATAGACACTGGTATACACTGCATCTATGGATATCAATATCTATATGGATACATATGTATACCATATCTATATATAGACATAGATGCAGATATATATCATATTTTGTTTATCCATTCATCTCTCAATGAATAACTGATTTGACTCTATATTGTGAGTAATGCTGTGATTAACATGTAAGGGCAGGTATTTCTTCCAGATACCAATTTCTTTTTTTTTCTAGATACCAATTTCATTTGCTAGTTCATAGAAGATCTATTTTTAATGTTTTAGAAACTCCATACTGTCGTCCATCCTTTTATCCTTCTTTTCCATTCCATGAACCTCATCTCTACCTCTTCATCTGGCCACTTGATGTGCTTCTTTGTATCCTTTTAGTTTGGATAGTTTTTTACCATAGTTTTGAACTTAGTGTCAATTTATTATTTCCTCATAAAAATCCGATCTAATTTTCCTGTACCATATTTCAATACCAGCATCTGTGTGACTCCTATTACAGTATTTAATACTGTATGTGTATTTTAGGAGTTGCTTAATGGTGTATCTTCCCCTTAGACTAAGAACAGAAAAAAACCCGACTATCTCTGAATTATTTACTAGGACAATGCTAAGAAAAAAAATATAAATTCAATGGTGCAACAAATGACAAATATATTACTGACAAACAATACATTGCTCTCATTCATAAAGAATGAAATAAACATATATAAATATGTGTACAATTAGTATAGAATGCACACATATATTAATGAACTCTTTAGAACAAAACTGAAAACCTTCAGTCTCTGAGTTATTGTGCTACGCAATGCATGTAAAACAACAAAGAGAGAGGTAATTCCTCCCTTTCCTGAATATAAAAACAATGATTAAATACTGATTAAGAATCATCTCTTGAAATTGTCATTTATATTTCTATGTAATTAGTGAATTAAAGATAACACCATTTTTGTTTTTAAAACTAGCACTGAGGCAAGAACATATCCTTATTAGCATTCTTCAAATAAAATATACATCATCAATACTACTGTGGAATAAAGATGTTAATCAATTTTTTTACTTTTTATTTGACCCTGAAGAGGGGTTTACTTCATAAGAAACAATGTAGTTCATTTCAAACATTATCACTGGTGGTTTCCAGACTAATTCATCTTCTAGGTTTGATATTATTTAGGGGCATTTTATATTCTCTCTGCCTTTTCTTATAGAATAATTTGTTTCCATGTCAGCTTCCGGGCATGCCTATTTAAAGGTTACAAGAAGACACTTATAGAATATTCACAAAGACTGATACATCTACCATCACTGACACTTTCAAATGTCCAATCTGTCAGGAATAGAGATCACTGTTAAAGCCCAGAGGACACCAAAGCACTTATTGAAATGTATGACATCAAATCCTTTTTACTTTAGAAGGGATAATGAGCCAGAATGACTGAAATCAACAGATTTTATTGTTAAATTTGTTTTTTCCACATATAGGACCAAAGAAAGTACCTTAGAACTTACTGCATTGCATCTCACCTTTTCTCTTAGTTCCATCCTATTTTCCTTATCAGCCACATTTCTAGTTTACAAAGAATATCACTTTATAAGCCTTCTTCAATTCAATTTCTGTATCAGAGTATGTTTTTCAGGTGACCCCAGCTATGTTAGTCCACAATTATGAAAATACCATAGGGCATCACATTATTGATAAAAATTAATTGTGATATATTTTTGTAGCAACATTGAAAATGTCTGAATATAAGTACTATGGTTATATATAAGAAAGAGAAAACATACACAAAACTTCCAGAAAACACTAAGTAATGCAGTGTGCCTCAATATCTGTAGAGAATTTGTTCTAAGACCTCTATCATTCCCTGCATAGAACAAAATCTTCAAAGGGTCAAATACCTTACATAATGGGTATAGTCATTGCATAAACCTATTCATATCCTCTTGTACATTTTAAAGTAGTTCTAGAAATACAATGTAAAGGCTATATAGTTTTATATGGTATTATTTAAGGAATAATGTCAACAAGTATACACGTTAATAAGCAAAAGCAATTTTCTTTTGTGACTATATTCAATCCATGGTTGGTTGAATTTCCAGATGTGGAACCCACAAATACAGAAAGCTGACAGTATTACCCACAATGAGGCTAATGGAAAAAAGAACACAACACAAACAGTGAACTCAAAATATACAGATTTTGCATCATCTACTAGAGACCAAAAATCGATACTAAAAAAGGCAACTGCTATTTTCATATTAGATATCAATAAAAGAAGGCTAATATATATGTGTATATATATATGTATGACTCTTAGATCAATAAAAGAAGGCATATATATATCCTCTTTTTCTTTTAAATTTTGATATAGGGTTTTTCTAAATCACTAAGTTGCCCAGACTGAGCTTCACCTTATAGTTCTCCTTCAGCCTCCCAAAATTCTGGATTACAGGTACCATGCCTGGCTCTGCCCCCTTTTTAAAAAATCAGATATCATAAATCACACTGTGGAATATTGTAAGGAACAGGGTAAGGGGACGTTACTAGAACCTCTGCAGTGAGTCCTAGTCTCCTGCAAGCCATGGCAGCACAAGCCAAATTAACTTACTTTACAGGAAAGGTAAAAAAAGTGAGTCTTGGAAAAGAAGCTGAGCTTTGGGCCTGATCAATGCTGCTCTGGGCAGCAAAGACAAAAGCCCCTGAGCTTGCTGCACCTTTTATTCAGTACATGGGGAGAAATAAATGTAACAAATAACTTGCAGAGAGTTCAGTACATCGGGATAAACAAAGTGTAACAAATGACTAGGGGACGGCGGAAATCCAAGAACAATGAGGAATTGAGTAGATGAAAATTTTGTTCCTCCCAGGATGTCTTCAGCTGGTGTAATCTTGTCCTGGAGCATCACAGCATCACCGGATCATTGAGGTCTCAGTTGTGACTGGGGACCAAAATGGAACTATGTCTCAAAATGCCATAGCTGGCCTGTAGGCAGGAGAACTAGGCCTAATCAAATGGTTTTTCCCTAAAATTATGCAGCATTGCTCTCAATAGAATATATTAATCAGTTATGTCATAATTTAAAATTTATACTCTTATTGAACATTTTAATTTTATTTCATTATAGATTGAGGTTCCAGAGACATATTTCAAATCAGACAAAACAAAAATGCTTAATGTTAATTTTTTTTAAATCTTCTAAATATATTTTAAATCATTGTTTTAATATTCTCTGTCTAATCCAATATCTAAGCCATTCAAGTCAGATTTGAGCTAAAATAAATACATACACACATACATATTTATGCATATGTACATATAAAAAGCCTCACATATTTACTAAAGGTTTAGTATTGGCGTGACTGTAGTTACTATGTGATAGTTACATAATATTTTCTGAGTTCTTCACTTCTTGTGTTCCAGGCAAAATGCTAATAATTTTGTATTATCCTTTTTTATAAAACATCCTATTATCCTATCCTATTTTATAGAATATATTATCCTATATTGCAAAGTAGATCTTTTCATATCAGTTTCAAATGAGGAAGCCAAGGTTTACATAATTTTTCAACATCACATAGCTAAATGTTCTTGAGTTGAGATTGAAAGTCTGTCTCCAGAATGTAACCTAAGAAAATAAGGTCAATAAGTCATGTTTGTCACCTGATTAATTGAGCAAAAGAGAATTATGAAGAATAAAAACTAGTAAAGTTCCAGTGTTAAGGCATTTTGGGAGATACACTTTTTTCCCTCAGATTAGTTTGTTTTAGAGTGTTTTTACTGGAACATAGGTATTTTTGATTGAGAAAAGGGGAAAATTATTTTGCAGGAGAAGTTCTATAATTATGCATGTTCATATGTAGATAAAATATACTATCTCTGTATAAAATAATGGCTATTTTTACATTAATAGCAGATATGGCTGGTTAGAGTACATGCAGGCCTAAAAAGTCAAATACATTGATTTGATTCAATTTACAAAAACGAAAAAAGTATATGGATATGGGAACATTGTGTCTGCTGCAGGGACACAAAGTAACTGAACAGTGACAGATACTATTTCCATTTTTAAATCAAAGAAATTTAGAAAGTCATTTTCAAATTTTCATTTTTATATCACAAAATAGTTTATATAATATTATAAGAGTCACATAATGGAAATCCTCCTCAGACTGAGACAGACTTTGAAAGTTACATGAACTTCAAATAACTTTCAACTTACCACTTTGAGTGTGTATTTTCTGCTGTAATATTATCCCCATTTATTTTCTGTAATTAAACCTTAAGTTAAGTAATTGTGAAACCCTAATATCCATTCATAGAATCTGCTCTTTCGCATCAAAATTTTATTCTTAGGTGAGGTAAATATTTTCATAGTTTGCCTTCTGTCTTTTGATTCTTTTAATAAACAGAAATTTTACATAGTTCAATTTATTTTTGCTTTTCTTATCTTTGCCTTGTGTGTCACATCCCAGAAGTTATTACAAAATCCAGCGTACTCAAATTTTCCCTCTATTTTTTTCTTTTAAAAGTTTTGTAATTTTGGATCTTACATTTAGGTCTTGAATTGACTTTTTGTTAATTTTTGCACGTTTATGGTAGAAGTTTAACTTCATTCATTTCCATGTGAATATTTTCAACATTATTTGTTGAAGGAACAATCATTTGCCCATCATCTATTCTTGGATCTTTGTTCAAAATGATTAGGACATATATGAAAAGGTTTACTTCTAGGCTATTTGTCTTAGTATGTGGTTTGCTGCTATAGTAATGAGATAGGGTCATTTTTAAAGGAATGACATTGATTGGGCCCATGGTTTTGGAGGCAGGTAAATCCAGGAGCATGGTTCTAGCAAGGGACGTCAACACATTGTGGACAATAAAGTGACAAGTTGACATGTGCAAAGGGGCAAGATAAAAAGGGTAGCCTGGCTTTGTAAGAAGCTTGTCTTGCACTGACTAATCCGGTGTTGCAAGAGGAAGAATTCACTCATGGTATAAACACATTAATTCATTCACGAGGCTTCACCCCCATGATTTAAATGCCCCCAATAGGCCCAGCCTCTCAACACAGCCAAAATGTTAATTTTAATATGAGTTTAAGAGAGAAAACTATATTCAAACAGTAAAATCACTCTGTTCCACTTGTCTAAATGTCTGTCTTTATGCCAATACCACACTGCTATGATTCGTGTGCTTTGTAGTATGTTTGGAACTCAGGAAATGTGAGGTCTCCAGCTTTGATCTTTCTTGATAATATTTTGGCTATTCCTGGTCTCTTGAGATCTCTACAAATTTTATGACTACTATGTATATGAGAAATAGAAATTAGAATTTGGAATATATTGAAATTCTAATAAGAATTGCTTTGAATCTGTAGATCATTTTGAGCAGTGCAGATTTATAGACTAGTGTACATGTTTTTCATATTCTTTGTTAGATTTATTCTTAATGTATTATTTTTAATGTTGCCACAAATGTGTTGCTTTCTGACTTTCTCTTTCTGATTGGTCATTACTAGTGTGTAGGACTATAGCTGATTTCCCAAAACATTGCTGAAATTGTTTATTAGTGTTAATAGATATTTTGTGGATTCTTTAGGTTTTTCTACATATTAAATCTTGTCATCTGCAAAAAGATTTTTTCAATTTTTTTAAGTTGAATGTCTATTTTTCTTTTTTTCTCTGTTCTGGCTTGACTTCTTAGCTGAGGGTTTTTTATTTCATGAATGGATTTTGTCAAATAATTTTTTTATATCTACTGATATAATTATGGACTGTTATTCCTTTGGCCTACTGATGGGTTATATTAATTGATGTTCAAATGTTGAATCAACCTTTTATTCTTGGTTATAATATACAATTGCTTTATATCTTCTTAAATTTGACTTGCTAATATTTTGTTAAGGATTTATGCACCTATATTCATGAGATTTGATTATCTATAGTTTCCTTTTCTTGCAGTGGCACATCACTCAGCTGTGTCACAACTCTCTTCCCCTCTTGGGCTCAAGGATATATTTTCCTCCTTGTGTTCTTTTGTTATCCAAATAATCATCCAACTGCCCTCTCATTAGTTAACTTTTCTTTCCCCCTTTAAAAAATATATTAGTACATATTTGTGATACATAATGAATACATTTATCTTGGGGAATTAGTACAAGTACATGTTGTATCTTGCCTTGACCTTTAAAAAAAAAGATTGTTTTCTTGATAGGAAGCAAGATGACATCTGTTTGCAGGGTTTTTCAGTCAAGTCATGTGCTTCATTAATAAGATTTCCTAATAGAAGAGACAACTCTAAACTCAGTGAATCATAAGTTTTGAAATTGGCAGTGTAAAATATCACTCTTATGCAATTTCATAGAATTTTATGAGAAGTTATTCACTAGATTTGCTGATATATCAGGGTCCACTAGACACTACAGAAATGATAAAAACATTACATCAGAAATACAGAAGAAAGCTGGCCATGTTAGTACACAACTGTAGCCCTAGAACTTTGGGAGGAGAAGGCAGGGCAACTTAGCAAGACCTTCTCTCAAAATAAAAATTTAAAGGCCTGGGAATATAGTTCCATGGAACTGTCTTAGCTTAAATTCTCAATACTGAAAAAAAGAAAGAAATACAGAAGTAAACTTGTATCTCAAAAAGATATAGAATTTTTCAAATATAGAACGTGGTTATGGTAACTGCCATAGCTGTTTGTCATTAAACAAAAGATTTGTCTTTACAGTAATAGATCTACAAAAGAGAAATGAAAGAATACACTATCAAACTTTAATAAATATTCTGTAAAAAGGAATAAAGATAAATTTTAGAAGATAAAATCATAATTGACATACAAATAAAAAATGAACACACTTTAATAAACTGTTTAGTGTCATAAACAGACTGGTTAAAAAATCAAAACAGTCACATATATAGATCAAGATTCTTGAAAGAAATGTGTAAATGGTGGTAAAACTGGTTTTATCCGGTGGAAGGGAAGATAACTGAACCTCTAGAATAGAAAAGACAGAATTAGCAAATGTACTTGCAATCCATTTTTTACAAACAGTTGTGAAATAGCTTAGTTAGTGAAAAACTAGAACTGTAACTCTTCAAAAGTTGTGCTTTATGTAGGCAATGCATAGTTTTTCTGTTGAAGTATTTTTTGGGCTCCCTCAATATCAGTATTTTTCCAAATTAATTATATACTCACAGTGCCTGTCTGCATTCAATTTAGAAAAGTTGGTAAATTGCCCAGAGTTTTTAAAGAAAACAAGGACCGGCTTGGTGACCATTAAACTTTCCTTACCATAGATTACAGCAATAAAGTTTTGTACATCCATGTCAATTTTGAAGCTTTATCACATTTTCCTTCTCATTTAATGCTCATATAAACCTATATCCTACAAAAAGTTAACATTTTAGGAATAAAGAAAACAATTTTACAAATGAACAGATTGTTGAAATACCAAGTGATTTACCCAAAATATTAGTTAATAGAAGGAGACCTAGAACTCAGATCTTCTAACACTTTTATATATTGCTTTCTAGTAATTTAGGAAATAAAAATTAAGTGAAGTTGGGCTGTGCACATTTTAAAAACAATTGTTCCAGTTTATTCTAGTAGGTTAGCTGCTATGTTTGAGAGCTACTTTTCATAAAAACTTGAGAACTTAGAGAGGTCAGAACGTCAAATAAAGCATTTCATAACATCCTGTTTATTCATAACAGTCCTTTCCAACATTGCACAGACACCAGGAAAACTGTCCCATAATTCAAAAGATATTGTAGTCATAACATTAAGAAACTTAAATAATTGAAATAACCTAGCCATAGAAGATGAAACACTACATTATATTTCTTAAATGTAGAATGAAACAGTATTGAACTCTTAGAAGTAAAGAGGAGAATTTTGGTCCCAAAGGACTGGAGGGAAGTTAAGGGGCTATTAATCAAAAGACTAAAAATATTTTAATTAGAAAGAATACATTCACAAGATATAGTATATGGAATGGCTGTAGTTAATAGTAATCTATTGTATTCTTGAAAATTGTCAAGAGTCAAGACAATTTTCTCTTGAAAATTATCGAGAGAGAAAATTGTCAGGATTTTGACAGTTCTGACAACAAAACGAGTGAGGTAATGCATATGACAATTAGCTCAACTCAGCCAATTCACAATGTACATATTTCAAAACAGTATAATAAAAACAATGAATATACATATGCACTTTTATTTGCTAACTGAAACAAATAAATACATGTTTTAAAGAGTATATGCCCTTGCAGTTGTGAAAATAAAAGCATTACTATGCATTCGTAATTATGACAATGCAGTGCAAGCATGTGTGTATTATAAGGCAGTACAATGCTATACACATCTCAAAATGATTGTTAATAATTCTTCTGCA
This sequence comes from Heterocephalus glaber, assembly GCF_000247695.1. The sequence goes on from NW_004624918.1 coordinate 271,283, forward strand.
TCATCTGCACTATTACTTTCATTAATATAGTGCTCTTCAAATAGTAGTATTGAGCCCTACAAATTGATTTATTTTAACAGTATTTAAACCAGAAGAATTGGCCAGAAAATAAATGTTTACAAATATGCTAAAAAAATAAGTAAGCGCAATCAATATTTGGTTTCCTATGTCTCTGAATAACCACTATCAAGGAGATTTGTGTGTTCTGCTGCATCATTTCAATTGCTTGTATATTAGTCTTTGAGATCCTATTATCTTTTATTGCAGATTAAAGGAAGCTTTAAGTAATATTTGAATATACACAAAGGAGCGGCATAGTTGTTATTAGTTCTGTTGCATGCATATACACATGCATATTTTATTTTAGGCAATGTAAAAATACTTTATATTCAATATTTAAAACAATAATATTCCTTTTTCCTATTATCTAGGTATTAAAAGCCATAATTTCTCCATCTTTTCTAAGATAGTAGTGTCAGAATGTACTATTTTCCTTTTGAGAAGTCACAGAATTCTAAAACAGCATGAGTACACTTCAGAAAAATATTCCACAGTTCTGATATGTAACAGCATGCTGCTGGTTTACCTCAGGCCAAAGACATCATTTGCACTATATAAGATACCACATTTCCTCTGGCTAGATCCCTGTCTTATGTGTGCCAGAGGCCTTTGGTAATGTTGGTGTGCACTGTTACTCCATATTTAGTTAAATTTTTGTCATCTATTTGGAAATTAAATGTTTTAAATCCCTCTTTAATTCCTGTCATCATGTCATACCAAATCTGAACCAAAAAAACATTAAAATTGTTCAAATATTCAGAACACAAGTTACAATCATGTAAACAGAGAGACAGACATAGATATTGATGGATATGGATAACAATATTGTAAAGTCCAGAAAAGTTTAAGGTGAGGTGACAAATCAATAAATTCATGAGGATTCAATGTCAATATGAGAATCATATCTATATTAAATGTATTGTTCTTTGAAACAAACTTCATGTTAATTTCTGCTGTTATAATTATACTTATGGACTTGATGATTATACAGTGACTGGATTCAGTTGGACAGAGCACTCAGCATTTTGCAAAGCATCAAGGCTCTCATTCTGAATTGTTGGTAAAATACTCTTGAGACAAGTAAATGGGAGCACATGCAAGCGAGTAGTGGCTACAGGGTACAGTGCACATTTCAGACTCCATTCCACCAAGTGAATGGTCAAGAAGGGGTTTAAGGTGCCCAAATAGGAAAATATTTTTAAGTGCAAAATTTAAATTTTGAATCAGATGAACACAAATAAAGCCCTGTTCAACTTTGTATGGTTCTGATTATCTCAAGGGTTATTCAAAGTAAACTGTGGTACATTACAATTAGTAGCTATCTGTAGCACTCAATCGACCTCTTCATCTTGACTGGGAAAGTTTCCTTATGCAGTCTTTATTTTTTAATACAGAAAGGAGAGAAAAAACTTTTCTCCAGGGGGAGTTTCTCAAACTTACCTGAAAATCAAGGCAGGGAACCACATTTTAGTAGATAGTAAATTAGACCTTTGGTATAAAATGACTGACTAGTATCTCTGAAGTTTGAATAAAGTAAGAGAACTATCTAACGCCATAGTTTGATGTTTAATATACAAATCGCTGAGAAATATTTCTTTCCTGAGGTTTTTTAAAAGCTAGTTCTATTTTCTATTAATTAATGAGTGCTGATAGAAGCCAACTACTATTCTTTTTTTGTTTTTTTAGGGTTTGGCTCATTTAATCATTGAATAATCATCTGAGATAGATCTTTATTATTCCATTTTACACATGAGTAGATGATGGCCCAGAAAATATCTTTTCCAAAATTATATTATTAGAAGTTTGGGGAAGCAGATATTACATGCCAGTAAATAGCTAAACTTTTAGTTCAACTTCTGATAGGCAATTTGAGTCCTTCTGATGGTCCAGTATCAGATGTACAGTGCAGTAAATTCAATGCAGTGAGGGGAGATTTTGCCTAGTTATTGCCTGTAGCATAAAAGGAAAAATACATTTGTCTGGAGACTCTTCCAAATACAGTAGCAATTTCTCATCCAAAAAGAAGTATTTGCATATTCCTGTCCATTGCGATGAGAAAATGCATAGTTTAGCCTCTACCTTTAAGCATAAAAGATGATCAAATGGTCAAAGATGTGAAAAAACAACCTCACAAATCTCCAGTCATGAACATTTTACTGCATTTATTTTGGAACTCCTTAGGCTGCTCGAACATTGTCCTCACACTATCAACTCCATTTCTTCCATCCTCAAGGGTAGCTCAACTCTATACTTATGAGGAAAAGTAAATCAAGCTTTAAAAGTAGGTAAAAGAGCAGAACCTGGATTTGTCCTTCAACTTTCCAGAGTGGCTCAGTAGTTAATGTTCCCTGTGCAGATATACATGTTAAGCAGCACTTCATTTGTTCCAATCTTTAATCTATCAATTTCATTAATCTATAAATCTTTAATCTATCAATCATTGATCTATCAATTTATTGGTTTTAAATGCCTGCTCTCTGAGTTATATCTTCAAGTTTAACAGCAGAGTTTTATTTGGTAAAAAAACACTTATTTGTTACCCACTGATTGTGATGAACACTATCTTACTTGCTGAAATAAAGAGATATATTTCTAAACATAGCCCCTCGGTGAATGTACTGTACAGGGTCTACAACTCATAACATGATGTCATTAGTTGAAGACAATAACAACAAAATAATTACTAAATCTTTATTGAGTCTTTACTGTAGGCAGGATATTGTGTGAAGTTTATAGTAAAGAAGTTCAAAATAGCTCAATAAATGTTGCGTTAATTATATCTTTTAAATAAGAAAATTCGAGAATAGAAAGATTGGATAATCTGGCCAAGATAATTTGGCACAAACCTCTAAATACTAAGGAAAATAATGACATGGACAGGAAGAGTTTAGCATTTTTCTTTAATCTTATAATCATATTATGTTATAAAGCTAATTTTCACTTTGGAAATTATAAAGAACTTGTGAGCAAGGCAGAAAACACCGAATCAGCCTGCTGCAGACAGGCAGGTCTGTGGACGCAGTCCCGAGGTCTCCAGTCGCACAGAAAACAC
>NW_004624918.1:307877-319491 GCF_000247695.1 Heterocephalus glaber
AGAGTATGGCCTCAATATGCATCCATTTAGCTATAAATGTCTCTAGTTTCTCATTCTTTATGGCTGAGTAGTACTCCATTTTATTAAAAAAACAAATCTTCTTTATCCAGTTTCCAGTTGATGGGCACTTGGGCTGTTTCCAAGCTTTAGCTATTAAGAGTATGCCACTATAAATATGGGTGCACATATATTGCTGTGGTATGATTCTTTTAATTCTTTTGGGAAGATACCCAGCAGGGGAATAGCTGGGTCAAATTGGACCTGTAGTCCTAGTTCTTTGAGGTATCTCCATACTGATTTCCACAGTATTGCACCAATCTGCACTCCCCCCAACAATGGAGAAGAGTTCCTTTCTCGCCACACCCCTGGCACCATTTGTTCTTGGTTGATTTCTGGATAGCAGCCATTCTTTCTGGGGTGAGGTGAAATCTCAGTGTTGTTTTCATCTGCATCTGTCAAATGACCAGTGATGTTGAACATTTTTTCATATATTTATTTGTTGCTTTTACTTCTTTGTCTGAGAAATATCTGTTCATTTCAGATGCCCATTTTGAATTGGGTCTTTGAATTTGGGGGGGTCTGTTTTTTTCTGTTCTTTATATATTCTACATAGTAGTCCTTTGTCTGAAGCACAACTGCTAAATTTTTTTCCCACATTGTAGTTTATCTCTCAGCTCTGTTGGTGGTTTCTCTTGCAGTACAGAAGCTTTCTAATAAGATGAGATCCCAGTTGTTGATTTTTTGAGCTAGTTCCCATGGTACTGAGGTTTTGTTCAAGAAGTGTTTTCCTAGGTCAGTGTCTTCAAGAGTTCTAACTAACTTATCTTCCAGCAAGTTTAGTGTTTCTGTTTTATTTTTTGGATCTTTAATCCATTTTGATCTAGTTTAGTGCATGGTGATAAATATGGTTCTAGTTTTAATCTTTGGTAGGTTGTCTACATAGAGTATCATGTCATCTACAAATAATGACAGTTTGACTTCATTTTGTATCCTTATTCATTTTATTTCTTTCTCTTGTCTAATTGCTGTGGCTAATGTTTCATAAACTATATTGAACTGGAGTGGTGATAATGGACATCCTTGTCTTGTTCCTGATTTTAGTGTGAAGGATTTCAGTTTTTGACGAATTAGTATGATATTAGCTGTTGGTTTTTCATAGATGGCTTTTATCAGATTGAGGCAGAGACCATCTATTCCAATTTTTTGTAGGGTTTTTATCATGAATGCATGTTGGAATTTGTCAAATGCTTTTCCCGCATCTATTGAGATGATCATATGGTTTTCATCCTTGGCTCTATTAATATAGTGTATTACATTTATTGTTTTGCATATGTTGAACTATCCCTGCATCTCTGGGATGAATTCCACTTGGTCAGGGTGTATAATCTTGATGATCTTCTGCATTCTATTTGCCAGTATCTTATTAAGGATTTTTGCATCTATGTTCATTAGTGAGATTGACCTGTAATTCTCTTTTTCAATTGGATCTTTCTTTGCTTTGAGGATCAAGGTGATACTTGCTTCCAGCAATGAATTTGGGAGTATTGCTTCCCTTTCAATTTCATCAAAGAGTTTAAACTGCAGGGGCAATAGTTCCTCTCTAAATGTCTTGTAGAATTCAGCAGTGAAATCATCATGACCCAGGCTTTTCTTACTTGGTAAGTTTTTAATTATATTTTCTATTTTATTGATTGATATTGGGTTGTTTAGAATTTTTAGGGTCTTCTTTGTTCAGCTTTGATAATTCATATGTATCTAGGAATCTGTCCATTTCTTCTGTGTTTTCCATCTTATTGGCATATGGGTTCTCAAAGTATGTATTGATGATCCTCTGGATTTCTACTAGGTCCATTGTAATTTCATCCTTTTCATTCCCAATTGCATGGATTTAGGCCTTTTCTTTCCTTTTTCTGATAAGATTGGCTAAGGGTTTGTCAATTTTGTTGATTCTTTTGAAGAACCAACTCTTTGCATGGTTAATTTTCTTGTATCATTCTCTTACTCTACATTGCATTGTTTTCTGTTCTGATCATTATAATTTCTTTACTTGTATGAGTTTTGGGTTCATCCTGCTCTTCTTATTCTAGAATCTTGAGGTTCAGCACCAGGTTGTTTAATTGGACTCACTCTGTTTTCCTAATATGAGTAATCACTGTTATGAATTTCCCTCATAAGACTGCTTTCATTGTCTCCCATAGATTCCAATATGCTGTAATTGCAATGTCATTTTATTGTAGGAAATGTCTGATTTCTTCTTTAATTTCCTCTGTGACCCATTGGTTGTTCAAAAGTGTGTTGTTCAATGTCCATGTGTTTATGAAATTCTTGCACTTTCTTTTGCTATGGATCTCCAATTTCATGGCACTATGGTCCGATAATATGCAAGGCATAACTTCAATTCCTTTGCACATACTTTAACACATTCTATGAGCAAGTATGTGGCCTATTTTGGAGAATGACCTATGTACATCTGAAAAGAATGTGTATTCAGGTTTTGTAGGGTGGAACACTGTGTAAACATATGTTAAATTCATTTGTTCAAGAGTTTGATTGAGTTATAGTATGTCATTGTTTATTTTTTTTCTAGTTGGTCTATCTATTTGTGATGATGGGGTATTGAGGTCCCCCACTACAATTGCATTAGTGCTTATTTCATTTTCCATGTCCATTAGTATTTGTTTTATATAGTTAGGTGCACTAGTGTTTGGTGCATATATGTTTATGATTGTCATCTGTTCCTCTTAGATTTTTCCCTTTACAAGTATGTTGTGTCCTTCTTTGTCTCTCTTAATCAGTGTTGGTTTGAAATCCATTTGATCTGCAAAGAGGATAGCTACTCCTGCTTTTTTTTCAGGTTCTTGTCACATGGATTATCGTTTTCCACCCTTTAACTTTCAGTCTATGAGTTTGTTTTTGAATTAAGTGTGTTTCTTGTATGCAGCATATCATTAGATCCTGCTTCTTGACTCATTCTCCCAGTCTATTTCTTTTGATTGGTGAATTGAGACCATTAACACTGATGGTTATAACTGATATATATTGACTTATCCTTGTCATGACTTTTTGTTTTTGTTGCATTCTCCCCCTTTGCATTTAATTACATATCATGCCTGATGGATTTATTCTGCTGGGCTTCCTGGGGTTGTGATCCTCATTGCCTTTTCCTAGGATATTGTTTCAAATTTTGGGGGGTGCTGATTTGGTATTCATAAATTTCATCAGGTCCTCTTTGTCATGACAGTATGTTATTTCTTCTTCAATTTTGAAAGACAGTTTTGGAGGGTACATCAATCTGTGTTGGAAGTTGTTTTCTCTTAGGGCTTGAAATACATCACTCCAATCTCTTCTTTTCTTGAGGGTTTGTGCTGTGATTCTGATGGGCTTTCTTTTTTTATGTGATTAATTTCTTCTCTCTAACTTCTTGTAGAATTTTGTTCTTCTGTTGGATTTCTGGAATCTTAAATATTATATGCCTATGTGTAGTTTTTTGATCAAGAGTAGTTGGAGTCCTATATGCCTCACTTATCTTTATGTCAAGTTCTTTTCCCCTATTTGGGAAGTTTTCTGCCATTACTTTGGTGAACAGTTTTCTTCTGTCATCTTCCCTCTCTCCTGTTTCTTCATTAACTCAGATCACTCTTATATTATTATTCTTTTCATCATCTAGCAGCTGCTGGATTGATTTCTCATGATCCCTTACTATTTTTGAGAAATTTTTCTTTCTTGGTCACTAATTGCAGTCCTATCTTGCATATCTGAAATTATATCTTCACACTGGCTCATTCTGATACATAAACTTTCAATGTAGTATTTAATCTCCTGGAAATCTGTTTGCATCTGTTTTATGGATTCCACTTTTTCTCTATGTTGGGATCCCATCCGGTTCCTCTGCTCCTCTATTTTTTTTTTTTTTAATCTGGATCCACTCTGGATAGATTAATCATGCCTTGCACTGTGGGCACAATCTCTATTGTTATCTTAGAAATTATTTCTGAATTTATTTTTTCCAGATCCTTATTCATTGCCAGTTCAGGAAGCCTAAGTGTTTGAGTATCAGATTGTTCCATTTTGTCTCCCTTTGTGGTTGCCTTAGGTGATCTGGAAGTCTGCTTTTGAGACTTATTTACATGTCTTCTCATTTCAATAAATGAGGCCCGCTGTGCCTTTTTTGAGGCAACTTTTTGCTCACCCAGAAGTCTTCAATTGTCAGCAAGCCACTGAGCAACCTTTTCTCTGCTGATCACCAGTTTACAAATTCCTGGGTTCAGAATGGTTGCCTTCTGGGCCCCTGAGCTGACCTGTTGTCTGAGTGGGCTTCTGACTGGGGACTGTGCACAGTTGGGATAGTATCTAGGTGTGGCTCTGGCTAGGGCTAGTCCCCCCTATGTAGCTGTTGTGTGGGAGGGCATTTGTCTGGCAACTGTGCACCTCAGACCCTGAGCAGACTTCTGGCTAGGGTCTCCACATACTTAATGATGATATGGGCTGGGCTTCTGGCTGATGTTTGTGTGCCTGTGCAGCTCTTTTCTGGGCAGCCTTTTGGCTTGGGTTTGTGTGCCCAAGGCACTGGTGTCTGGAACAGGCCCTGGCTGAGATCTTCCTGCAGCTGCACAGGTCTGGCCCACACTGCTGCTTGCTGGGCTAATAAAATATATATTTTATTACTCTACCTTTTTGAAATAAGGATTAAATTAAAGGGAACCTATCAAACAGATTTTTTAGATACTAACTTTGGTCTATCAACTAAAACCACACATTTCTACTTTTCCAAGTCTGTAACTGATGTTCCAAAAGCTTCACTGAAGCAGTTCCTCAGGAAGCCAAGTAGGATGCTGGCATTTTTTAGCCCCTTCAGTTTACTATGGATCCCCCGCCACTATATCATTGGAAACCATGTGGGGAGCCAGTACTCCTAGCCCTGCCCCAAGGAGTGAGAAGAGCAACCTCCACATTGGGATATTAGCAAAGCCAAAAGTCCAGTTAAAACAGGATTATATAAGAGCCAGAATTCATCACACTAATTATCAATGTCGAGAATGTAATGGGAGATATCACTACAGACTCTGAAGACATCAAAAAGACAAAGGATACTATAACTTTATACATATAAATTTGACAATTTAGATAATCTAGAACACTTCCTTGAGAACCAAAAACTACCATAATTCATCCCATACAAAGTGGAGCATCTGAGTAATTCTATATATATTAAAGGAATTTAATAATTTAGGAACTCCTAAGAAAAAAGATTCCTCATATTTGCAGTACCATTGTTAATATCATAGCAGTGACATTTTACTATATGTGCAAAATGTTATCTTTGGAGAAATTTAGTAAAGGGCACAGAGGATCACTGCATAATATTTCTTAAATATATGAGAATCTGCAATTATGCCCAAATAACTAAATTTTGACAATGTAATTATTATTCTAAACAAAGAAAATTAAAATTCTAACCTTGTAACATAAATTTATCACTTATATTCATATTGTATGCTTTTAGTTATAAGTATAAATATACAAAAGCACTTACTCGTATGCTGAATTACTATTTTTAGCTTGTACATGCATATGTATTTCATATTTACTAGAGTGGAAATTCTACACAAACTTTTCTATTTTACTTTTGATACATTCACATTCTAAAAATTCTGTCTTCAGCCTCCTGAGAAGGAATGAATGAAAAGAAATTACACTATTAGCTTCTCTCTTTTGTTTCTGTCCTATAACTTTTAGAATAGGTGTTTTCTTAAAAACAAGAAAGTAAAGTAAGCCATATTTATAGCATGAGTGTTTGGCTTGTATACAAAAGTACATTTAGTTAGAAAGGAAATGTAGTCATCATTGCATAAAAACATTATGATCAAGGCAGAGCATATATGACTGTGGTCCTGTAACATTATAATGGAGCTGAAAAATTCCATTTGTAACCATTGTAACATCACAGCACAATTCATTACTCACATTTTTTATAGAGATAGATGTGCAAACAAACCTACTGCACTGTCACTCTATAAAAGTTTAGTACATTTGTATGGTACATGATACTTGATAATAAATATAACCATGTTCTTGTTTTATGTATTTACTGAATTTTATCTTTATTTTACTTTATACACCTACTTATAAAGTATGCTCTGCAATCGTATCTTGTGCTATGCTGGGGAGCAGTTGTAGACATCATTACTGTGTCTCTTGTCTGCATCCAGAGGCCACTTTGAGTGACTATCCTGTACCATCTAAATTTGTGCAAGTATATTCTACAGTTGTTGCACAATCAAAAAATTGTCAGTTGATGCATTTCTCAGGACACATATTCATCATTAAACAACTCATAGCTGTATACGTAAGGCTCCTCAGGCCTTTGAGTTTCTTAGAATGCAGTTATCTTTGCACACCCAAAGAAAAATCTGATTTGAACTGAAAGCATGACAGCTCACAAAAAGGTCCCCACTTAGCTGTGTCTGCATGTATATCTAAGATACACCAATAAAATTAATTAATTTTAAAAAAGAAACTTAAATGTGGAATTCTAGAGGATTCAAGGTCAATGGAGTTTGAGGCGATCAAAACAATTTTGAATGGAATTAATTAGGTATTTCCTGAAAAGGCCAGGAGGGACTTTGACTAATTCTTATATTATTCTATGGTGTAGCTCTTTTAATATTATTGATGTTAATTTATATTAAAATTCTATGAAGCAAATCTGAAACATTATGAAAAAATATTACAATTCTTAGAAGATAAAATTGTGAAGAGGATATTCTCTGAGCAAAACAGCCTGAATTACATGGTTAAAATTGGAATAATGTGGAAATGAATAAGATATGGTAATGCAAAGTAAAATATACATGCCTGGGGAATAATAATACACTTTACTCCTACATTAATTGTGTATAAATGACAATAGTTGCTTATTATTCTCTTGTTATATTAATGAGAAAGGCACCGAAAATTAGAAAATTCAGCTTAAATAAAAATATTTGTTAAATAGTAATTATAAAATATAAAGTAAAACCAGTTACATATTAGAGGCATAGGCTAATCAAGTGTTAATGTAATACTGCATTTCAACCACAAAACATTGGAGGAAAGATACTAATTTCTCGTGTGCATGTGTGTATGTGTGTGCACACGTGTGTGTGTCTAGATTTTGCCAGTAAGGATCTCAAATTTTTCAGAATCAATGGAAAAAAAAATCAACTAATAGAAGTTAAAACATAATTTTTCAAAGCAAGAAACATTTATAATAGATCAGCCCAAAGACAAAATATGCTGCCATAAGAATTTGATGGTTTGATTTACTAAATCTGAAAATAGCATATATGTGTGTGCATGTATATGCATATCTATACATAGCTATAGAAAAATTCCAAAGTGTTCTTTACACTGTAGAAATACCATTTCTTGATATTTTTGTTTTTAAATTTAAAAGTGTAGAATTATTGTTATATAGAATTCAAGAATTGAATTGGAGGTTAGACTATGGACAATAATTGAATCATGCTTCTAAGTCATTCTTCATTGTTACTATAATATCCTAAAGTCATTTAAGATGCATAGATATGCAAATTTCCAAACTACATTAATACTTATTGAGTATCTGAGGTATGAGATCTGTATCTGAAGTATAAGATCCATGACTCTGTACTCTCTAAAAAAAAGCCCTAGAGATAACTGGTGTATCCTGTCCTTAGAACTTCTGACCTAGAAGACCTTTAATATTCTTTCAAATTTTGACATTTAATTTATTCTATTTCTATTCAATCTTAAGAGTTCAGGGAATGAGTTTCATGGCTTTCTTTATGTGCAGAGCCTTGCTCATAATTGGCATTAAATAAATGTTTCATGAATAGAAGAACAAAAATGAATGATTGAATAAAAGATAGGACATCTCATTTTCGCCCATCAGCTCCCTGTACAATACTAAAGATTATTTTTAAATGGGGATAAAAGTTAATGAAATAAGGCTTAAAGATAAAATAGAATGCAGTGGCAAGTGAGAAAAATATGGGTATAACAAACTTAATTATTTAGCATTCCTGGGAAGGAAAGGAGATTGGGGAAAAACTATTTGAACTAAGATAGGATAATAAGTTTAAGAAACTAGAACATCTTGAAAGTTATACATTAGAGAAAAATTGAAAACCTAGAAAAAGAAAGCAATGCATCAATATTGAGAGGTTTAGGAGTAAGAGACAGTAAAGAAGAAAGGTCTGTCACTGAAACTGATGTAATTATAAACCAGACACTGCAGGCTAGGGAAAAAGAACACTTTTTTCTTTTACTCTGGGAAGTACCTTTAGCACAAGGACCCTGAGTGTATTAAGCATTTCAGTGTTTACCCTCAGAGACTACATGGGCCCCCCCCGCACCCTAGTTTGGCATGCTCTGGGCCATAAATCAATTTGGTTGCTAAGGTTTTGACATTTAAAAATATTTCAGTGATTAAATGTTTAATTAAGTCAGTGGAACTTAGGGTCACTTGGCCAATGGCAGTGAACACACGATTTGTGGGAAATATTGGTAGAATTTTTTTTAAACTTCATAAAAATATTCACTAACTTTTGTTCCTTGAGTTGATCAAATTTATTTGTAAAACTAATACTGCATGGAGTGAACAGAAGTTACTTCAGTTGGAAATGATTTATTATACTAACAGTTGACAGAGATAGTAACAACAAAATGCTGAAAACAACAGATATGGATGAAAAGATCAAAACCTGGAATATTTATGGATGATCAAAGAATTCTATATTTTCTCTTCTCATCCAGGCTGTCCTAATTTAAGATGCAGATTTATCATGAACTAAGTAATGTCAGATTAATCATGGAAAATTACACATATCTCATAGCTTAGTAATTTAGAGGTACATTAAATGATTTTGGTATTAAAGCATTATATAATTAATTTATTCAATAGCCATAAATTAACTGAATCACCAATTCAGAGACATTTGCTAGTAAGTGAGCTCTCCCATTTGCAGACATTTGTTCAAGTTTTCTGTTTTTCTAAAGCTTGGCAGAGCTTCCTGCGCATAGCAATACAATGCAAAAAAAAAAATGTGATATGTGTTGTCTGTAGCTATTTAATGAATTCTGTGCATATATATAGATAATTATCTGAAACAGAGATATATGTTTTTAATTGCATGTTTTATTTTAATCTTCCACATTCTAACTTGTCCTTTGCCTTTTTATACAAGTATCTAAACTGTATTTTCTTTTCACAGATGAAGTTTGTGTTTGAGCTTCTTGACTTTTGTTACAAGTGTAAAATCCATTGAATAGAACTGGATTTGAGAAAAATGTATTTTATCAAAAGACTTCAAAAAATTATTTCAGGGTAATAGGAGTAATTGTGAGTACTGAAAAGGGGAGTGCAATTTGGCAGCATCTTGAGGATGTCGCAAAATGTCAACAGCAATAGCCGGGTTACACTGAGAATACTAGATGGTACATATTCTTTTAAATGCTGCAATGATTTCCATACTCATGGAAGACACAAAAGTACTAGGAAATTGGAGTTTGCAATGGTGACAATAAAATTCTCAAAAAAGAGTTGATTTTTGACCAATTAGTCATCCCTGTTGATTAATATAAGATTTTGGAATTTAAGATAGATGAGGAAAACGTGTATGACTTGCTTAAATTTTTCAGCAACTGGTGGAAATATGAATTGAGGTTTTGTATATACTATATAGAAGTCCCTGGTAAAAGAGTTTCTGTACATGGGCCAAAACAAGAATAATGACGATATCCCTGAAATGTAAGCATACTATGTGCCTGTGGTGTGTGTGTGTGTGTGTGTGTGTGTGTGTGTGTGTGTGTGTGTTCCTATAGGAGATAGTCCAAGTCCACAAAATACAGCAGAAGGCATGTAAGACACACATGGCCATGGAATCCCTTAGGCAGAGAAATATGTGACCTTTGAAGGTCACTTCAAGTGATATATTCACCAATTGTTTGAGAGAACACACTGTCATTTTAAAAGCAAGAAAATATAGAGAGCCTTGATACTCACTAGAACTGTATCCAACCCCTAATTCAAGTGTATGCAAATTATCGGTTAATTCTCATTCTGTGGTAACAGAGACACACTGGCACCATCTTGTGATGAAACCAGAGAATAAAACTAAAGGCCAAACTAACAAGAATATCTCAGAGCAGGAAGGAGAAAGAAATTGGAGTCCCATGAGTATTGATAATTCATTATTAGGAATATAAAATGTTAATGTCTGATTTAGTATAAGTAGCACTGCAATGCATTTCAGGAACAGTAATGACTACTGTGTTTAGCTCAAGGATTATTACATGAATATATCATAATAATGCTTTTATTTTTATTTTCTACATATCATCCAAAATAATTTTTTCAAACAATAAATACACTATCTGGTTATTGGCCAAGATTCATTTATAAATCATCTAAGTTTCTATTCCTTTATTTGTAAAATTAAATGTTTTGTAGTAATAGATTTATTGAGCTCCCTAGATTTATAAAATGCCACAAATGACTGTCATAACAGGGTAATGATTCAGCTTATAGAATAGAGAAATTGTAGTTGATTTATTCAATCATTGCTTCTTGTTCCTCATTTACTAGCTCTTGTAATAAATCTTTAAATTAAAAATGAGTAATATATCTGTCCTCTAAAAGGTTAGACTCAGAAAAGTCATGTGTAGAAATAAACACCTAGACACAATTATCTTCATCTAGAATGCAATACAGGGCTGGGGATTTATCTCAGTGGTTCTGCCGCCTGCCTCGTAAGCACAAGGACCTGAGTTCGATCCCCTCTACCAAAAAAATTAAAATTAAAATTAAAAAGTAGAATGCAATACAGCCACTCTTTTTTATTTCATGTAACAAATACATTTTCTCAGTTATCATACAGAGAAAGTAAAAATCCTAACATTCAAGAGAACACTTCAGCTCACAGATATTTTTAATGAATAGGAGAGATGATAGTACAAAGAACAGATGATAGAATGAAGTTTTCCCATCTCCTAAAGATCAGAGATTTACTATAATATTTGTCGCAATAAAAAAGAAGACATACTTGTTTGAGTGTGTGCTAAGCACCCTGATAGGAACTTAATATTTATCACATAATTTAATTTTTACAAAGTCTATGTATTACTAAATTTCATATTTGTGTGTAAGGAGGGTCAGATCTCAATCCTGATAGAACTGTCCTTAAGTCATTATTTCTGAAATCAGAATATGACTTTCCCTTAGCTACCAAACCTTCCCCAGTCATGATTGAAGGATGTTAATATTTTGGAGATGGAATTTCTTTTTGTTGGCAATCAGACTTAAATAATAAAATAGTGTCCTGCAAGTACTGTATAGTGAGGTCCTACTGATTTGGAGCACTTTAATTATACAAAATGGCATTGCTAGACCCAATCTGCTCAGGATTATAATAAGACTATGTCTCCATTTTTTTACGTGACTACATCATTCATTTGGGTAAATTGCTGTCCTCATTAAAGACCTCTTCTTTTTTCCTTTTTTTGTTCAAGCAGACTCTTTAAAAAAAAAAAATATATATATATATATATATATATATATAGAGAGAGAGAGAGAGAGAGAGAGAGAGAGAGAGAG
>NW_004624918.1:330868-358240 GCF_000247695.1 Heterocephalus glaber
TTTGGGGTTGCTGTAGGTGATCTGGAAGTCTGGTCTCTAGATTTATTAATCATGTCTTGCACTATGGGCACTATCTCTGCTGTTATCTGAGAAATTATTTCTGATTTCATTTTTTCCAGATCCCTTTTTTTGCCAGTTCAGTGGGTCCAGATGGTTGAGCATCAGATTATTCCATCTCATTTCCCTTTGGTTTGCTGTAGGTGATCTGGAAGTCTGGTTTTGAGACTTATTTACATGTCTTCTCATTTAGACCTGGGGTGGAATGTGCTGTTGGCATCTGTGAGGCTCACCTCCTCTGAGCTGGGAAAGGTATGACAGGGGCCAGGAGCTGCAGGATGGATGGTGGCCCAGACACCCCTTCCTTTGGACCAGGAGCAGTGGGACAGTGGCTCAGAAGACCCTACCTCTGGGCCAGGAGTGACAGTACAGAAGGCAGCCCAAAAGCCCTTTTTGTCTGGGCCAGGAGCAGCATGATGGATGGTAGCCCAGAAGCCCCTTCCTCTGGGCCAGGAATGCCAGGCTAGATGGTGGCCCAGAAGCCCCTTCCTCTGGACCAGGAGCAGTGGGATGGTGGCTCAGAAGCCCCTACCTTTTGGCCAGGAGTGGTGGAACAGAAGGTAGCCCAAAAGCCCCTTCCTCTGGGCCAGGAGTGGCAGAACAGACAGCAGCCCAAAAGCCCTTTCCTCTGGGCTGGGAGTGGTGGGATGGATGGTGGCTGGGAAGCCCCTTTCTCTGGGCCAGGAGCAGTGGTCTGGATGGTGACCCAGAAGCCCCTTCCTCTGGACCTGAAATCTGTTTCTTATTGCCTACATGTTGGTGGTTTTACTAAGTCTTCATTGGTGCCAAATGCTTTATCAATATTCCTACCTGAAATGTCCAAGAATGTGACTATCAATAACCAGATCACAGATCAACAGATCATAATTCAACAGATCACATCTTAACTGGTTACCAGGCTTCAAATAACTGCCTTTATGTGGGGGAACTCGCCATTCTTTGTCTTAGGCTTTCTTCATTGATTTTAGTGACATTCTGAAATTTTTAATATAAATGTTTTTCCTCTTCTTTTGTTGAATTCAATCATATGGATGTTATACTTTTTGTACTATTTCTAAATAGGGTTTTTTCTTAATTCCATTTCAGGCTGTCCCTTGCAAGTGTATATAGTATATTTGATTTTTATATTAATCTTTGAATATACAACCTTGTAGAGCTTGTTTTTTAGCTTAAGTAGGGGTACATGTGTGTGCGGTTCTGAGATTTTTCTATACACAAGAATATGTTATCTGCAAGGGAATATGTTTACTTTTCAAAGGTTTATTGATTCAAATATTTACTGATTCTTCTACTATCTCAAACTTCTCTTAATCCCTCTGATACTGTGGGTGTAGCATTCTTAGGGTGATTGTGATTAAAGTCTTAGTCCCCAGAATGGCACTTTTAGGTGATCTAGAATCTTTGTCTTATAAATCCAATATCTGGACTTGCTCAGGGACAGTTTCTGTTGACTATTGTTTATATCCATATTTATAGAATTTATTTCCCTGTTTCTTGCTTCTCTCTTCTCCATTTTTGTTGAAAATATGACTTTTAAAATAATAATGTGACAACTCTGGAAATAAATTTTGCCCTTCCAAGGTTTTTGCTTTGTTGTGATATGGTTTAGTTTTGGTGTTGCTTTCTCAGTGGTATGTTTAATACTGCCAACTCTTCATTATTTGTCTCATCTGTTTACTGAAGTCTCTGCTGTGTATTCTAGTCAGCTTATCCTTAAATGGCTAGAACCATTTATTCTCCCAGACTTGGCTGAAGGATTATCTCTGTGTGTTGGAACACTTACTGAACAGACAGTTAACATCTCTACTTCATTTTCACTTTCCAGATAGAGCCTCAAAGTTGGCCAGAGGTGATAATTTAAGACTTTCTCACATCTTTAGTGAGAATTTGACATCCTTACTATGCACACAGCTTTCTTTATTCCAGGAAAATGTCAAAACATGCTATAAAGTCTTTATAGAATCTCATTTCCTGGCTTTTTCTTTTAAGCTTTTTGGTTACCTTATGATTTGTCCAAATCCCTAACCCCATCCACAGCCTCAGGCAATTGCAAAGTTAATCAGTGGTCCATCATTTTGCACAAATATCCACCAATGAGAAGGGTTTTTTTTGTTTTATTTTTGTTCTTAACATTAGGTAACACATGAGTTGATACATATGAATGATAAATCATGAATCATTCCTCCTTGCATTGACCTCTTCCAAGATATCACCAAAAAACATCAATTCTTGGCAATTCTCTGGGAATAGGGCTTTGATAGAATTTCAGTCATGTTCTACTTCACATGGTAAACAACATGCTTGTTTTCACTGTGACCTAGACTGCTCTTTTTTCAAATCTACCATGGAATTGGACAGTAGAGATGGGAATAGAAAATTTACATACTTCAAAGCTCATGGCTTTGTTTTTTAAACCGATATTTAGCTATTTTTATCAAATAAATGCTTGTTAGGTTGCAGTAAAACTTTTAGTTAATCTCTAGCATCCTGAAAATTTTATCCTCACAATTTTTGTCTATATTCTCACTGTCTCTATGTAAGAAAGAATTTTCAGAGACCTGTATTCTATCATTCTAGAAGTACCAGCTTCTATTGTGGTTTTAAGGAATATTCTTTTAAAATTTGTTTTGCATTTGTCAATAAATCAGCAAGTGTATTAATGGTTTTTGAAATTTATATCCAGAATATAAACTCTTACCATGATTCTCTACCATATCTTACCTAACCCACTATAATCTCTCATCTCAATTATTACAGTACTCTTCTATAAGGTGTGAATCACCCATTTTCTCACTACAGAGACAAAGTGAAACTTTTTGAAATGTAAATCATGTCTCTGCACTAACTAGTCTTCTGATTTTCCTTCTTTACAGTAAGTTCTTATAAATACTTCAAATTGCCTAAAAATTCAATACAGTACCTAGCTTCTTTTCTGCTTTCTTACTACCTTTAGGCTTTCTCACCTATATAAACTGCACTGGCATTTCCTGTTTCTCATGTAGATCTTCATGATCTACCTCAGCAATTTTACATACTTTTTCCCTTCATTTATGCAGAGATCTCCCTTCCAAATGTCACTTCATTGGGGATATCTTCTGTAATTTTATGGTATAAAACAATAGAACCCTTGTTTCATGAGAAGTGTATTGCCTCAGCCTATATAAATTTACTCCATAATATTTGTGTTATGGCTTGTGTCCAGATATTCTTCCAAAGCCTCACACAGCAATAGGTGGGGTTTTTTCACAGGTGGCTGGATCTAGAGTGTGTGATGCTGGTATTGATGCTAGGGTAATGGGCACTAGAATTAAAGGTGTAAGTGCTACCTGCCCTGAGTAGCCTGGGTAAAATATAAGGGAGAGAAAGAGCTGTGGTGTTCCTTGCTTGCTTTGCTACCTTCTCCCTGCCATGAACTGTTTCTCTTCTGCTAAACCTGTCTGCTATGCCACCCTCCCTTGGAGCCAGGCAGTGATGGACTGAAACTTCTACAAACTGTGAGTTAAATTAACCTTTTCTCATTTAACTTTGGGTGTTAGGTATTTTGTCTCAGCAACAAGAAAAATAACTAAGACAACTTGCCACCTGATATATTTTTAAATTTTACTTCTAGCTTTATTTTCCATACAATAAAATGTAAGTGGCATGAAGATGATGACTTCTATATTTTGTTTCTCAAGTTTTCTTGTCCTTAGATTAGTATATAGTATAGTGAGTATGCTATAAATATTTATCTAAATAAATTAATGAACAAGAGATGTAGGAAGTAAATTAAAAGGAAATGATATAAGGTTACAACTACAGTAATAATTTTCTACTTCTGAAATAAGAGAATAAAATGTTTGAATGTATTTTATGTCCAACATTAACTGATTCATTTAGAAGGTTGGGCTGCCTCTTCTTATTAATTGCTAATGTGTTTACATTCAGTGGTATCCAAATCAATAGAAATGATAGTAATTAATTCAAGATAATTTTTCTCCTCCTAATTCAAATTCAAATGTCAAAAAAGGAAGCAAAGGAATCCCTCCCAATTGTTTCTTCTCAGACACACAAAATTGTGGATTACATCTTTGTCCAACCCACCTTTTGCCTGAATGGTCTCCATCTGTTTAGTACCATGTGGCACTCTAGCATATGCCAAGCAATCACTCCTACTGCTATACATGAGGAGAGACAATGAAAAGATTAATACAATTCCTTTAAATCTGATGAGGAACACAATGGTTCAGTGACCTCACACATGCATTCTGGAAATTACTGTACTGCAGAAAACTGTTAAGCTCCTTTCTGGGTTGAATAAAATATTAAAAAGCAATTTGACAGAGCAAGTGTACTGAACAATGTATCCAATGTCCCTGCTAGTCTTCATTTTCTTGCCCAGGTCACTGAGACATATTGGGAAAATCTATACCATAGACTTAGAAAAAAAATATTTCTTTTGGGTTAAAACCTGAGGCAAGTAAATCCCTGGTAGTTTCATAAGGTCAGGGGATATGGCCACCAATACTAGGAGTTAACGTTGCCACTCAGGTGTACACAAAGCTGAAAAGAGATATCTAAGGTAACTTCAGACTTTGTGCAAAGGTGATTTTTACAATGTTTACCAAATGTTTGGTTACAATTTAATAGCTGTTCTAACAAAATTGCAGAAAACTGCTCTCAGTTCAAACTTCTCTCTCAAACATTATTTCCTAACATTCTTTAATATCTTAGAAAATAGTCAATAGTTATATTCAGTAAACCTAGAGTACATGAATTATAATTTATTTATAATAATTTCCTTTTAAACAACACAAATATATTTGTCAGATAACTTGCAAAGTATAAAGAGTGTATCCAAATTCTTACAACTCAGTTAAGTACTATTAATATTTGGAAGAAAAGCCTTTTTGAAATTTACTTTTTGAAAATCACATATGTGTGTGGCAAATATACATATACATAATGTACTTATATGTACTTATATACTTAATGTACATAATGTGTTTATATATGTACTTATACATTTTCATGCACATACGTGTGTGTATGTGTGTTATAACTGCATATAGAAGTTACAATATTTTGACAGGAAACTCAGAATGCCCAACAAATACTATCAACAAATATTTTGTCAACTAATGTATCTATGAAATATTTATTAGAAAATATATACCTAGAGGACAATGAAAAAGGAAAATTCAATTATTATCTGTAACTTCATGCTTAAACTTTAATGTAGAATTCTATTGAATTAGACATGCATGTAAGAGGAAGAACACTTTTTCTTGGATTAAGTTAGAATAAAGAGTCTTGTTTCCTGTAATTCCTATTTTGTCTCATTTTTTCTTACTAAGGGAGGATGGGCAATGAAAGTAAGTATGACATGTTTTCTCAAGCAGGAAAATACTTGTCTTATTACTATTTTGTTTAAGAAAAATTAGCGGGTTCATGTTATATTAATATATTAATACATTTATACACTAATATATTTATTAAAGACTTTAAATGACATAAAATTAAAGGAATAATGTGAATAATAAAGAAGAAAAACAGCCCATACAATTTTGGAAGATGAAAGATAAATCAGAAGTGACATCACTTTAATACCCTGCCTGAATAGAAGCCTAAAATGTGTGTCACACTTCAGAAACTTAGAAAGCTTAGAAATTAGAGTTAGCAGATATCTCAGAAGGGAACTATCATGTAGTTAGGACAAGATAAAGGAAATTTGGCTGGTTTTCTTCCTTGTTTGTTTGTTGTATAAATACTTTTTAACCATCAGTAATTTTCTCCAATCTAGCACAAGATTGTGGATTTAATCTTCAGATAGCTTGAATCAGAGGGCTATAATTTCAATACTAGACACAGAATAGAAATAATATAACTATCATAAATGAAGTAGATTACATAAAAAAGGTGCACAATGAATTGTGCATTTTATATTCATTGCCCTACATGTGTCACATAAAACCAGCAAACTAAACAGGTCCTCTAAACTAAATTAGATAATTCTTGTTTTGGAATCATGAATTTGCCCAAAACATATGTTTTTTTCAGAGGTTTCCAACAAATTAACTAGGTTTCATTACAATACAATGCATTCTGACTTTCAACATTTTTATCTCACCCATACATCATGTTATAAGCAAATAAACTTCAAAGTCTTTCAAAATAATAATATAACTAGATTTTTGAAATGTGTGAGTTACCTGATTGATTATGTTAACTTGAGTAAGATATGCCCAATAAATTGGATTAGTATAGTTCTGGGTATGGCTGAAGGGATTTACTGAAGACAGAAGACTCACTCCACATGTGAATGGCACCAACCAATAAATGGAATAAAAGGGAAATGAAGAAGGAAGGTTTACTTCTATTTCTTAGGAAGAACTTCACCTTGGATGTTTCTCCTGGATTCCATAATAGATCCATCAGCCTTCTGGTGCAGACTCCTCAGGCTCCTAATAAGGATCTGCATGGAACACTGCAGTGAGCTCCAGGCCTTGGACCTTTGTCTGGATTCTTCAGATCTCTAGCACAGACCTTTTGCACTCTTTCACACTTGACTATACAGGAAGCTATTATAAGCCCACCTTATAAATCATTATTTATTTACTGTATATATCTTACATTAAATGTTTCTCTAGTGAGCTCTGACTAATACAGAGGGAAAACACCTCAAGGGTGAAAGAAGCAAGAGTTAATATAGAAAGTATAAACTATTGTGTTGGTTGAGACTAATTGTCAATTTGATTGGTTTGGGATCTATCTTAGTTACTTTCTTGCTGCTGGGACAAAAATACCCACCATTCACAAGTTAAAGGAGATGAGGTTTATTTTGGCTTACATTTTGTAGAGGATTGGTCCATAGTCACCTGGCTCCAAGGCAGGAGGGCATGGCAGAGGGGCATAGTAGATGAAAAATCTCATGGCATGGTAGCAGGAAGAACAGAGTGATTAAAGAAGGAGGAAGGGAGATAAACCCTTATAGGTCATACTCCCAGTGATCCACCTCCCCTGACCAGTCTTCACCTCTCAACATCACATTTAGCTATGAACTAACAAGTAGACTGATCAATACACTGATTAATATTATGATCTAATAATCTCCCCAAATCCCCACTTATGAGCTCGTGAGACTTTCTGGGGACACATAAACTACAACAAGGCCACTGTGGAAATTAAACAATCACATTGTTCAGTGTGTCTCAGGGGGTTTAGAACAGTGTCTGGAGTTTATATCTGGTCCCTCAACCTTCTTTGTCACTGTTCCCCTGTTCTGCTTTCTAGCCACAATGAACTAAGCAGAGTCTCTTCATATCCCTTCCTCCATACACACACACTTCTGCCATGATGTTCCTGCCTTGGAGCCCTGACTATGGATTGAATCCCCTGGTGAGCCAAATAAACCTCTCCTGTTTTAAATTGTCGGTGTCAGGTGTTTTGTCCTAGCAACAGGAAAGATGAATAATATGAAATATACAGAATATAAAAAACAATATAATATAATATAATATACAAAATAATATAAAAATATATGAAATAATACAGAAATATGGTTCTGGGAATGGGATCATTACTGTGACCATACCTGACCACATGCATCAGAAGCTTTTGGAACTGGTTTGTGGGAGTAGTTTTGAAAGGTTTGGATGGAGGGTAGAAAAATCTAGAATGTTGTGGGCAAAGCCTGGTGGTTGATTCTGTTAGAATTTCTGATAGAAATATAGAAAGTAAAGGCCAGGTTCAGGAGGTTTCAAGTGGGAATAAGGATTGCCAATTAGATTAGAGGCCATGTGCATTATGTACTCTGGCAAGAAAGGAAAATAGTCTACATTTTGTTCATCATATGAGACTATGAAAAGCTGAGATTAAAAGTGGTGGATTAATTGATCTGGCCAATGAAATTTCAAGCAATGTTCAAACTATGGCATGGATACTGATGGCAACTTTTAACCAATTTCATAGTAAGCATTAGGGGTATAAAGTAGAAATATTTGAAAATTTTAAATTTTGACTCATAGAAGACGATGTGTAATATTAGGACCAAAGGAGGTGTGGTTTGCCAAGAGATTGGCACCATTAAAAATAAATCAACTACTTTGTACAAAAATAAGAAGAAAGGTGCCTTGATTGTATGTCAAAAATCAACAAGATTTTACCCATTGTAGGCTTAATGGTACAAAAGTGTCACAATGTTATTTTTCAATTATTTCATTCGAGAAGAGAATCTCCAACTATTTCTCAAGAAGATCTTAAAGGGAATTGGTTCCCTGGGATTCACTTCATTGTGCTTAGTCTTCCAGGTACTCAGAGGCTGATGAAGCTATAATCCAAGGGGGCATGGCTACTGCTTCTGCTGACAGCATACCTTGGTCCATGTGATGCTAATGTTACTGGTATGAAAATTCAAAAGATGTTAGGTCATGGACTTTCCACCCAGATTTCAAAAAGAATCTGTGATAAGTAAAGGCACTCCTTTAGGTACTTAAGTGAAGCTGTGAGAATAAAGCCAAAGGCAGAGTGGAGACAGCAAGAATTTGAAGTTACCAAGTATGTGGAATGTCTGCTTAGTGAAGCTGTTGGTAGTGAGTAAAGCCATCCCATGAGAGAAGCCATGTTGGCTGCAACCAACAGACTCTATGGTTGGGATTGCCCAAGCCCTATGGAATTCACATCTCACTACCATGTGTCATGGATGGTGAATATAGAGGTATAGGATCTAATCATTGCCCTTCTGAGTTTCAGTCTTGCTTTGGTGTGATTTCATTCTGTCTCTATGTTCCTCCCTTTTAGAATGGGTGTATTTACCTTGTGCTTTTGTGCTTTGGAATTATGTAACTTGTTATTGATTTTTACAAAGTTCACATCAAAGAGCTTGTCTTGAGTCTCAGAAGAGACTTTGACATGGACTTTTGAAAAATTCCCTTTGGAGAAAGGAATATTGTATTTTCAGTTGTATACAAGATAGTTGTATCAGTCTGTAGCATTATGAAGTTATTATTGTGTTTATCAGAGATTAAGTACAGTTTAAGTTGCACTTATGGGTCAAGTTGACAAAGGGTAAAATGAGATGGTTAAGATTAAGTGTCAACTTTATTGACTTATCCCATCAATAATGAGATTAATAACACATACTTCTTGGCATGTCTGGATTAGTCAGAGTAGTATGATCAGAAGGTCTATATCTGATCCCTTGTCCCTTCCTCTCTGACACTGTTTTTTTCCTTTGCCATGATTTAAGCAGCTTTGTACCACCATGCCCTTCTTCCATGATGATTCTACTTTGGAGCAACCAAGAGTGGACTGAATTTCCTGAAACAATGATGCAAATTAAGCCTCACATCCTTTAGGAAGTGGATGTCAGTATTGTATCCCAACAGCCAGTAATCTAATGTAACTGTGATGTCAGAGTGATCATGAGGAAAAATTACAATTATTTTCCTCAGATAAATTAAAAAATATTATATTTGTGAAATATGAAAAGGATCCTATTAAATGAATTATTTAAAGAATTTAATAAATATCCCTCAGAAATATGAGAATAAAAGGAGATGGTACAGGTGACAGAGAAGCAGGAAACAATGAGCCACAAATAGGCTGGACCTTACTTCAAGAGAGCAGTATTGCTCCTAGCTATCAAAAATATTTGAGGGCCATGCCAGGGATTTAGCTCAGTGGCACCATGCCTGCATCGCAAGTGAAAGGTCCTGAGTTTGACCCCTGGTACCAAACAAAACAAAATTTTTTGAGGACCAAAAGTACACAGAGGTAAAGAGCCGTAGCCCACCTTCAAGTGAGGAATTATGTATCCTAGTTAGATTCTTTGTCCTTGAGGCCTATGGTAATAACCACATCAAGAAAAATGTAAGAGTTCTGAATATATTCAGACCCTTAATGTCTTCGATTATTTATTCATGATATTCTGTGTTGATATAACAGAGATGGTTATAATTCATAGATATTGACTCATCCTTGTCATTGTTGGTGGGAGTGCAGACTGGTGCAACCACTGTGGAAATCAGTATGGAGATACCTCAAAGAACTAATACTAGAGGTCCCATTTGACCCAGGCATTCCCCTGCTGAGTATCTTCCCAAAAGAATTAAAAGAATCATACCACAGCGATATATGTGCACCCATGTTTATAGTGCCACAGTTTGTAATAGCTAAAGCTTGGAAATAGCCCAAGTGCCCATCAACTGGAAACTGGATAAGAAGATGTGGGTTTTTTAATAAAATAGAGTATTACTCGGCCATAAAGAATGAGGAACTAGGGACATTTATAGCTAAATCAATGCATATTGAGGCCATCCTCTTAAGTGAAATAAATAGGACACATGTGTAAACACTAAATAGTTTCTTTAGAGTGAGAAACTGAAAGTGTAAATAAGGATTAAAATGAATAATTGATAATTTGAAATAAGAAGAAAATGTCCAAAGGCATAGGGGAAGTGGGAGGGGAAGGGGAAAGGAAAGAAAGGAAAGGAAAAATTATGAGAAAAGGAAAAAATGCAAACAAAGTCTTTGTAAATAGGGAAGGGTGGAGGAGGTGAAGGGAGCACAGGGAATGGGGAAAAAATAAAAACCAAGATACATCATGTACAGGTACAAGCACCCAATGATAAATGTAAATGTATTGTATACCTAAAATGTACCAATAAAAGAATTTAAACAAAAAAATTATATAAACTCAATTTATGTACTTTAATAGGTTTCTATGGATTTTTATAATTGAAAGCAATATCCCCTTATTTCATTTGTTTAGGTCCTAGCTTTTATTCTGGGCATAATCACTTCACAAAATTTTGACATACTATATATAATAAACATCAAAGTCATTACTTAAATCTTAAATAAAAGACGTTCAACACATAAGCCCCATGTATGTTTTGTTAAGAGACATTAGATATGAATATAAAACTATGGTGAGATTAAAACACCTTAAAACAGAAGACTAAGAGTAATAAAATTTATGCCATTAATATACATTGTAATAACTAATGTGGTGCACAAGTTCCTATACTGCTGAACATTGTTTTAAAGAGAATTGGAGATCAACCTCATGGGAGCAAAATTTGAACCTCTGTTTTTTTTGTTTTTTAAAAAACATAATTACTGTATTGTTTTCTTTAAAAGTAATTAAAATGAATAAAGTTTTTCTTAGATACACAATTCTTCTGTTATGTCTTTTTTAGTCTCCCATGAATGTAACCCTTAACATAACTTGATAACTCTAACATTTTTTGTTTTTAATAGAAAATTGAATATGTCCATTTGACTGTAGCATATCCTCTGACTCCTCTGTCTGGAAATGTGTATGCAATTTAAATTCTCTTTTCACAGCCACAGCAGAATGTCAGTTTTATTAGTAAAATTTCTGGTCCAATTTTCACAGCTACACAAATTTAATCCATGTGATTATGTATGACAGAAATTATACATTCTTTAAGCATCACTTTCTGATCTGCTTACCCTAAATTGATGTGGATCATGTGAAATAACAAAATCTATTATATATTGTTACTATATAGTTCCTTCTGCCCCCTCCTCTTGGTATTAACTACAATTTTACAGCTCCGAAGATATATTCTCTATCAAATTTCCTCCCTAAATTTATGATACCTAGTTGTTTTCTAAGTATTTCTGTGTTCTGATGGAAATAGAAAGAATATAACATTGAAGAAAGACTAAAATAGGTCAAGAAAACAAACACAAGTTAAGGCAGTTGTTCAGTTTCAATAGTAACACAAATATACCTTTCAGACTAGTTATTACAGATGATTGAAAAAATGATAGGTATGCTTGCTTACATTTTAGGGGAAACAAGAATAGTTAGGAACTTCTCCCATCTTTTAACTTGCCCAAGCATAAGTGTACACCAGTTGTATTTTTTAATATGCCCTTTCAAGCTAGCACTTATTGAAAAATTTCTCAGTTTTGACTGAGTTGACCTTCTGTTCTTGCTTTTATATTTTCTCTTTTAGTGTATTTTACTGCAATGATGGAAGAAAATGTCCTGCTAAAACTGCTAAGTTAATTCCATGTTTAAAAGAGTATTACTGAGATATAATTCACTTACAATAAAATTCCCTTTCTAAAATTTATAATTCAATTATTAAACAATTTTCATCAATTTTTAGAGCCATCAACACAATTTTAAATCACTTTAGTCAACATTATAAAAACTCCACACCCAATCATTTGTCATTTCACTTCCAATTCTCCCATCCTAGGCATCTACTAACACATGTTCTATCTATAAATTTGTCTTTCTGGATATTTTATATGAATGGAATTATGTGATGTGAGGTCCTATTTAATGGACTTCTTTCACTGATCATAATATTTTAAAGATTCATCTATGTTTTAGTTTATATTAATACTTTATTCCTTTTTATGGCCAAATTTTATATATATATATATATGTCTATGTATATATAATTTATAATATGTATCACATATGTGTATATATTAAATCCATATCCTAATAAGCATTGGATATTTGGAATAATTTTTTTATTATTTGACTATTATAAATAATCCTTTTATGAACATTTATGTGCACATTTGTATGCAAGTTTTTGCATGGACACAATTTTCTTTTTTATTTATCTTGGGTGTATATTTAAGTGCAGAATTTCTGCATCATATGGTAACTTTAATATTTTGAGGAAATGCCAAACTATTTTCAAAATTTCCTATACCACTTTATATTTAAACTAGTGACGTAAGAGGGCATCAAAAATTGTACACTTTTTAATTATCTACTATGTTATAGTCATCCTTTTATGAAATGGTAATTTATAATGGTTTTGATTTTCATTTCTCTAATGAGTAATTTCTCTAATTATATTCACATTGTATACTGGTTATTGTAGAACTTCTTTGGGAAAACATCTATTCTTATCCTTTATATATTTTAATACAATTATTTATATTTTTCTTGAGTTGTAATAGCAGTAATTCCTTTATCAGAACTATGACTTTTAAATAGTCTCTCACTCTTTCTTCTGTATTTTCACTTCCTTAATGGTATCATTTGTTGCACACAATTTTTTAAAAATTTTAATGTAATATAATTTTCTTTTTATCATTTCTGTTTTTAGTGCCATATGTAGAAAAACATTGCCTAACCCAAATATACAAAAGGCTATTTCTATTTTTTTTCAGAAAGTGTTTTTATTGTTTTGACTCTTATAATTTTTAAGCTAAAATAAACATTTCCTTTTGTAAATTAACCACATTTTTATGTAACAAATTTTATTTCATTTCTTTGAGGTTAAAAAACACTCATTTTAATCAACATATTTGTTAGGTTTTATTTTCTAGCATAATTTATAGTCTACCCTGGAAAATGTTCCATCTGCATTTTAAAATAATTTTTATTGTTTTTGATAGGGAGAGAATTCTACAGATATGTGTTGGGGTAGTTGATTTATACTATTATTGAAGTCTTCTATAGCCTGTTGATCTTCCACCTTCTTGTTTTATCTGTAATTCAAAGTAAATTTTTAAAGAAATGAATAGTGTATGTTTATAAAGTTTGTAACATCGTCATTTTATTCAATGTCTTAATTTCTTCATTATTTAATGACTTCATTTCTTTCTGTGAATTCACATTACCGTTTGGTATTCTTTAATATATCTCACATACCTTCTTTGTTCATTTTCAAATACAGTACATTACTTTTATAGGCCCAACAGTACATATGGATATATTTTTTAGAGGTCAAGTGCTATTAAAACAGATAAGATATTAAGAACAAAAATATCTAATTTACTACCTTCTATATATTCCTACATATATTATCTTTAAGTCATTCTTCGTTTCTTGTGTAGCTTCAAATTCCTTTCTGACATGAATGGATGCCAACCTAAAGAACTTCCCTTGATATTGTAACACATGTTTTCCAGAAACAAAAACTCTTCTTTACTTTTTTTATGTATCATTTCTGGAAAATACTTTTGCTGGAATATAATTTTGGAGCTCATTTTTCTCCAAGTATTTTGAGTATTTCATCCCATTACCCTCTAGACTGCACTGTTTCCAAAGAGAAGTGAATTGTTAATGTTATTTTTCTTTATATATGAAAAGCATGCTTTTTTTCTGGTCACTTTAAATATTTTCTCAATTTTTTTTTTTTTTTTTTTTTTTGCATTTAAAGTTAGGATGTCTGGAACATTATTTCTTTGAGTATTCATTTGTACTTATTTCTTCCTGTCCTCTTGAGTAATACAATTCATTAACTGTGTGTTGGGGCGCTTCATGGTGTTCCACATTTCATTTTCTTTATTCTCTTTTCTCTATGTTCTTCATATTTATTTTATATTTTGATCTATCATTGACTTTGTAAATGCTTTATTCTACCAGCTAAATGTACTACTAAGTTCTTCTAGGAAAATAGATTTTTTCTATTTTGGTATTCCTCTATTTTCAACTCAAGGATTTCCATTTATTTATATTCCTCTTTATTAGTATTTTTATTTGATCCATACCAGCACCATATTTTTATTTGGGTCTTCTTTCATGCTTTCCAAGTATTTGTAATATGCTCTAATTTTTTTATGCTAAGTTGAATATCTAGGTATGTCAAAGGCAGTGCCTGTTAAGTGCTTTTTCTCTCATACTGGGTACACTTTTATGTTTCTTTCTATGTCTCATAATTATTTTGTGTTAATTGCCCAATTTCAGTATCTGTAGTAGCAAGTCTGGGTGCTAACAATCCTTGTTCCCAGGGCTTGCTCTTGATGCTGTTATTGTTGTTGTTGTTTGTTTGTTTGTTTTTCCTTAGAAATTTGGTAAGATTGTTTTAGTGAAATGCAATATTCAATGTTCCTTAGAAGTTATAGTTGGAGCATGTATATAGTCACTCTGTCCTCTCCGCTTGCCACGGATGCCAGTAGCTTTACCTGGGTTCTCTTTTGCTGTTTCTTTCCCCAATATCATGATATATTTCTAACAGATCTGCATCTATTTCTGTCACACTAGATGGGATAGCATCTAGTTTTTTTGCTAACTAATTTTTCTGTTTTTGATGAGGCATGAGGCATAAATTGGTCCACACTCTGATGGAATTAAAGTGTAGTTCCGTTTTTGGGTAGTGTTTGAGGTACGGTTTGGAGCTTGCTCTGACTCCAAATTTCTTCTTTATTGCTCCTTTTCCTAGTATCCTATGTTAGACTTCTAGCTTGTCTATAATTTTCTTTGTTTTCTTTGTTGATTTCATAGTGCCACCAGTTTTCTATTACTTTCATACTATTGAAATATTCTCTTATTTGAAATTCTCCTTGTCCTGTCACCCCACCCCCAAAAAGTCTTCTTATGTAGTTTTACAGAGCTAGCTGTTCTGAAGGCTTTCCTCTCCTCTAGTTTGAAATTCTCCAGCAATATTCTAAGCTAGATGTGCAGACAGTTTTGCTACTCTTGTAGTAACACCATGTTCTATGTGTGGGGCACCAGGAAAACAAAAGCAGCAGCAGTACTAGTATTCTAGACTTGCTTCTGCTATATGAACAACTAGGGTAAGGGTAAGAGAGCCTGATATTCTTGGTCTGGTGTACTCGGCATAGACCTTCTGCCTTAGCAGCAGGAATTGGGTGTACCAGATTTCTCAGATATACCTGGCTAGAAAAAGTTTTTTGAGGCACATTTGTGGAAAATGAAAAATGCTGAAAAATTACTTTCCCTCAGGAGGAATCCATGGCTTCTTGTTGGGAGTTGAGGATTGAATGCCCCATTTTTCTTTTCTACTTTATTTTCTGTGTGCCATGGTTATTCCAACATGCTGATCTGGGGGCAGAGTGGGAGTAAGGTATGACTCAAAACTACCAGAATTCATCATTGTGCTTAGAAAAATTTAGTAGATTTTCTTCTAAAAGTGTTTTGCAATTTGCTGTTAAGCTCTGAGGACAAATTTCAGAGACTTCAAATGGTTGTTTACGTCAAAATTTTTACCAGTTAACATTGTTTCACTGAAGAGAGGACTTCTGAGGCTCCTCATGCTGGCATTTCATGACTACTTTCTCCGGGACAAGTGCATTTTTACATAGGAATAGTGTGTTTTGATTACAAAACCCTTCAAAATTCTTCATATACTTTTAGAAAAATATTTAATTTGCTTATCCTTAGGTAATACTGATACTTTTCTGATATGTATGTTTTGCTTAGGAGAAAATTTAAATATGCTTATTTAATCAGAAAGATGTATTTCTTAAGTTTTCCTGATTCACTTTAAACAGTAAAGTGATTATTACTCATGGTATATATTGTTGTATCAACAGAACAACCCTGCTCTTCTCTTCCTTAATTAGAAAGAGATCTACATTTCATTTGGCTTCTTTGGCCAGAGGGAGGTAGCAGCATAAGACTGGAAACTTTAGGGGTTGAAGGTCATAATATTTCTTCGTTGCTACCTCCTACCACCTGTATTTGTCTCATAGATTTGGATATAGATATGTTCTTTTGTAACTATCATTCCTGCCAGATCTTCCTCTTTTTCAAGGTGAGTTATTACCTGGTTCTGGTAACTGATTCTTCACTTTACCCCTATAGAAGTTTCTTACTATTTTTAGCCACTTCTGCTTCATCTTCTCTGTTGGTTTTCTTATTTTGTCTGTCCCCTAAGTTCACCTCAAAATATCAGCTAAGTATGGTTTGTCTTTCCTAATTGACCTATGCTTTATTTGCTTGTTGAGGATGTTAGCTTGAAGATTAGCACATATAAGTGCAGATCAGATATGTAGGCTCCTATTTTAAGCAGTTCCCTGATAACACACATTTATTTTCTATATATAGATTTCAACATATTTTGCTGGACCCAGAATCAGACATTGCTCTTAGATGTTAGCTGTAGACATAAACTCACATATGTTTAAACAGAAAAAAGAATTTATCAAAGAGTATTGAGTAACTAAATATAAATTCTAGAAAGGCTAGAGAACCAGGCCTTAAAAATTAGACAGGAGATGGGAGGCATGGTGATATGTACCTGTAATCCCACCTGTTGGGAGGCTGAGGCAGAAAAACTGGTACACATTTGAGGCCAGCCTGGCCTACATAGTCAGATCAGGGCCAGCCTAAACTACAAAGTAAGGACTTGTCTCCAGAAGTCAAAAGAAAAAATAGGAATAATGAAGTATGAGTATGATATAGTGCCAGAGTCAAAATCTGCAACATAAATCTAATGTAGAGGCTGGTGCGATTAACACAGAAAAGAGCGCCTTGTGTATACTACATCCACTAAAGGTTCTCAACATTAGGCACTGCACTTCACTGTCTCTGACTCGAAGGATTTGCTCTTGCGATAATGGTACACACTGGCAAAATGGTTCATTTGTTCATATTTCTGAATTCCAAATCCAGAGTTGAGGAGTTGGCTAGACAAAGCCAACACTTCAAGTTATGCTTTGACAACTATTTGGCATTTTTAACTTCCATCCTAAGATGTGGTCTCTGTGTCCATTATTAGTCACCAGGTAAAGAATTATCATTATCCATTTATAAAGTAGGGACTGGATTCATGTCAGACATGACATGATATATGCTCAAAACTGTATGTCTATTTGTCTGTCAAATATTTTTTTTTTACTTTGGGTTAGCCAACATATTTAATCTCTACATAGTTCCATTTCAAAAACAATAAAGAAAGAAAGAAAGAATGAAAGAAAGAAAGAAAGAAAGAAAGAAAGAAATGCCTATCTATTGCAATGTAGCATCTACTATAAAAAACTAAATGACATTCATATCTTTGCCAAAGAAGGAGAACTCAAAATTTTATAAATTACAACATCCAGCTAAAAAAAGAAATAAACAAATTAAAAACAAAACAAAAGAACAATGAAAAAAATAAAAAAGAGGATCTGTGGAGACATATATTAGTCTTCTGATTACATATATATATATATATATGCTAAATTTACTACATACAGTAATATTATGTAGCATATCAAGTTATATATATATCAAAATATTTTAGATAAGCTTTTTTGTGTTAAATATACCCATAGCTTTATTGAAGGATAATTTGCAAATAAAATTTGTATATATTTAAGGTATACAATGCCATAGTTTGATATACATACACATTGTGAAATAGATTTCACAATCACATCTTGATACTTTAAGTACAAAATTATCACCACCAATACATGCTAAAGAAAATAGTAGGAGTAATGAAACTGAAAGAAATGAAAGGAGGAAGAAAACATACTACCTTGCTTGAAATGAGTTTGGGGATGTTTGCCAAGGAAAGCAGCTGGAGTGATAGAAATCTTTTTCAAACATGAAAAATGTACCACATGTGCTTAATCTCCACATGTGTGGATTTCTTCCTCTGCTTTAAATGAAGGAATTTCATTTCAATGTGATGCCATTTGATCTATTTTCACTTAACTATGGAAAAAAATAAACGCAAAAGCCCCAGACTTTCATACCAGTTAAGGTTTTTTGATGATCTTGATAAACTTTGTGTTAGAAGGTAGATCTTAGGGGCCAGGGATTTAGCTCAGTGGTTTCATTGCCTGCTGTGCAAGCGCAAGGACCTGAGTTCGATCCCTGGTACCGGAAAAAAAAAAAAAAGAATTTATTAAAAAAAAAAGAAGGTAGATCTTAGCTGTTCATGCTGCTATTCTCTGGAATATTGCGACCTCACTGGTAAAGGACAGGTTAAAAGGCTGAAGTGTGTACAAAGTCAAATGCCAGTAAATCATGGACCCCCTTCTTAAAATTACAGAAATGAGTAGGCTACAATAAAAACTGAACCACGTAAAATTTATCATTTTCTTATATTACTTGTGCTTGGGACTAATTATACAGCTACCTACACTTATAATTACTTTTTTAATAGTGAATATTTTCAAGTGCTTCTGTAATGATCTGACTCACTTTGAAAGAACTTAATTGGTTTGCATAATGTAAAATTTCTTTTAAAGATATGGCATATCATTTCTATGAATTCTCTTTTTTCCCCCTCTGGCAAAAAGTGACCTTCAAGTAGAATGTCTTTCCCCGCAGCACATGATTTGCTGTGTGATAATAGTATTTTGTCAGCATATTCCTGGACATCTCACTAAATATATCATTTCTCCAAATCTGTAAGTCAGCAATAAATGCAATTCATAGAGAACTTCTACAGCCTCATTATTAGTAGATTCTCCTCAACCTACAATGTTTAAGTTGTGCTGTCTTTCATGATTATTAAATACTTTGATTTATCTTGAACTCTCTCTGTTCCTCAGCTCCTACACTGTTACATTTTTCTATGTAGTAAATTCAAAAGACTTTATTACCTCTAATTTTATTCCAGTATATAATATGTTGGTGCCTCTTAGGCACACCTTCTTTCCTTCAGCCATTTCTCCTTACGTAAAACATCTTCCAAAGTTACTCAGGGGGAGAAATGTTCACAAAACTAGGTAACCATTTTTTCAAAGCAGCATAAGATAAAACACTACTGAGAATAGTCATGAGAAAAGAGGATATCATTCTATGTAATTTCATATTGATATTAAAGCAGTTTAAATGTTTTTACTTACATCTGCATGTAGCTTTGTTACACAAATTCTCAATTTAGATAGTGAAACTGGTTCAACTTCGTCAAAACTTATTATAACAACTATTCAAATTATTAGAGCTTGGGTAGAGAGGAATATTTATTTGTTTTTCTAATGCATACTACAAATAGACAGAATTCTTTCTCCAAATAATCATTGATTTTTTTTTTTTTACTTCAACCCTGACCAGAAAATCAGTCTCAGATTGCTGTATTTACTTTAAGTTCTGTAATCATTTTTGTACCTTTGGAGATGTTTGGTTTGTTTGTTGGGGGGTCTTGCTTGCTTGCTTTTTTTTTTTAAGTGCACCAGAAAACACCTCATTAATTTTAGCAATATATTTATGGAGAAGTTAATAAGTACATTCACACAATATTTAGGAAAGGTGGAGAATCATAATGGAAAATAGGCAAGAAGGAAAAAAGTTAGCAGATGACCAATGTCATATACAATTTCAGCTCTGTGAGACAATTCTGATGCTAAATCTTCTGAATACCAAAAATGCCAGCTTGCAATTCATTTCCTTCAGCACCAAACACTGTATTCTGTCTATGTATTACACAGCTTCTGCTGTTGCTGTTCCCACACTGGAGCCATGGTGATATTACTCTTATCTTTTTGATCTATGTTTCTTGTCTTGAAATTTACTAAATCTCAGTTCATAGTCCAAGGAGAGGGAAAATGGTGGCACTGGGTCACATGCTTCCAATGTAGCAGCAAATGAGACTGAAAATCTAAGAAATAGGCTTTTCTTTTACTAGTACTCAGAAGATATAAAATAACACACATGGGGAGGGTTATCAGATGCTGAGCAGGAGCTGATTAAGT
Source organism: Heterocephalus glaber (assembly GCF_000247695.1). Next base: position 351,290 of record NW_004624918.1, read on the forward strand.
TGTAACTACTATGTGCTTTATGCATTTTTCTCTGTTTCAATGAGTTGATGAAACTGACTTCTCAATAATGAAGAGAATCAGTAACCTTATATAAAATGTGATGGATCAGTGGTATTCATTGATAAAGAAACAACAGATAATAATGGATATAACAACATTGATGTTTGCTTTAATTGAAAGTTGAAACTCCAATCCAAAATTATTTTGGATGTTCTTTAAATTTTCCTTTTACTGAGAAGTAGAAAATTCAAGAATTTATCCCTTATGAGTGAATTTGTACACTTATTTATGAAATGACTGGCCTGGGGTGAATATGTAGTCTCTGCTCGTGAAAACATGTGAAATTAATAAGCTCATAAGAGATACAAGGTACTGAGCTTGGATTGAAGAAGCTCTCACCCGCTGAGTCAGCCATCTGTGTAAGAACTTATATTTCCTTTCCTTAGAAGTGAATCCAGTATAAAAATTCCTACAGAAAAAAAAAGTAATGATTTTTGAGGCTGAAGTTAGGTTTATCAAAAGACTTAGACTGTTTATGCTTCTAAGCTTTATTTCTTTTCTGTCTCAAATTACTCTTACTACCTCTCCTCTCTCACCTGCATCACCCCATTGAAATCTAGTATTTTTAGAGTTGTTTAAGTGGAAGATAAGGAAGAGGGGCTTGAAGTACTTTTCCATGTAATATTGAAACCTTCTGGTGTCCCAGAACATATCCTTCTTGGCAAAGAAACACTCCAATATTTTTCTTTTAATAATAAACTGGGAATATAAATATACACATATATATTCTGCTTTCAGATCAACTTGTACAATATTTAAACTACCATGAATTTTCATATATTTTCCCACAGCAATAAAGCAAAACAACAACAGCAAGAACAGACTATTATTTCTGCCTAGATGCTGAGTCATCAATACATGCTGTACTTCTTTTCTCTGTGTGACATCATAATCCTGGAATGGCTCCAGTATATTTTCTTTCACTTGGCAGCTGAGTTAGCATCCACTCAATCAGATTGCACTTCTCAAACAGCATTTATATTTTCTTGTTTTTCCTTAGGCCACATGACTTCCAGCAATGTGCCTGAGTATATTATTTATGAATGAAGAATGGACCTGAGAGAATTAAACAAACTGTAATGACGATGATTGAATTTTTACTGTGTGGAAAAAAGTCGACCAAGCATTTTAGGTTCATTATATCTAGTTGTGCAAGAATTGCTATCATAGTTGTATCATAGTAACAAAATTAATTTCCCAGTATAACACAACCTTTATTTGGTAGTAGTAACATAAGCTTCTGAGGAACTATTTGAAACCTTATTCATAAAGGAAAGCAATCTGAAATACAAAAGAGATAAGAGAATTTTGATTCTCTGTAATTAATAACAAGACCTTGATATTTTTCTTTCAAATTCTTGATTTTTATCAAAGTTGCTGCAGCAGTGAATAACCTTTGAGTGACGAAAGCTTATTCCTCATGGTTTAGAAGACTCTTAGATAGTCAGTTGTATTTGTTGAAAATCAATATCTCGCCTTCTGGAAACAGAGCTGTTGTTTGAATGTGTTGGGAGCCGCATTCTATTTTAATTCTGCAATGGTAAGCATTCCTGTGAAAATTGACATACTGAGGAGAGGGAGATGCCATTTAAAAGAATTTGTTTTTATCCACAAATCACTCTTGACACCAAATGCATAGAGGTTTTCCCTACATCAAATAACTCTCTAACTCACCAAATATCAACTCTTTATTCTGCAATTCAATTCTCACTGCCTGGTATTAGTGATGATCTCATAGATTAAGCAATTAGTACTGTCAGTTCTCCTCACTCACTTGAAACGCCTATCACAAGTCTTACATTTTCACTTAGATTTCTGCCAAAGAGCTATAAATCAAGGGGTTTTATAATCCCCTCAGAATGCTCAATAATTAACAATAACATTTCATAATCTCAGTGTAACCTTCATTTATTCATTCATTCATTTAGTTTATTATAAAGGACATTACAAAGGACACAGATGAACATCCAGTTGAAAAGGTACATACAGCAAAAGGTATGAATGGTACCACATTTAGAAATTTTAGCTTTGAGTCTCACAGATCTGAAATGAGCCACCCTCTTGGCACAAGGATATGTTCATCACGCCCCCCACCCCGAGTCTGGACCCATAGGTTAGAAATTTTTACAGAGGCTTCCACACATGGGCATAATGGATTTTTAACTCAATCTCCAGGCTTTCTTCTTGGTCCTGAATTTGGGAGATGGGGCTGAAAATTCCAAGTTTCTCTTCATGGCTTGGTTTTTCCTGTCTTCCTTCACAGAAAACAAAAGTTATCCAGGAGGCCACAAAAATGTGCCTCATTAGCACAAAGATACTTCCATCAACCAGGAAATCCCAAGGCTTTATGAACTCTGTATCAGGAACCAGAGGCAAAGAATAAATATCAGAGCAAACAATGCTCCTGTTGCCAATATTGTTCAGAAAATTATAAAGGTTTTGGGAGCTCTGTGTCAGGAGCCTCGGGTAGCAAGCAGCTATCCAATTCTTATTATGTCATAATATTATTTGCCAATGGCCATTGGCAGATGACATAGGTAGAGTTTTTCTTATAGCTTTCAGAATTTCTCTTTAGAAGAACTCAACAATTTGGTACAGAAGCTTCAGTGACAGCTTCCTTGAAATCCCTGAATTAACGAGATGATTCCAAACTGGAGCGCTATCTGTCATTTCTTTTATCTGAGTCTTGATTACTTCAGTGATGAGTTGGTGAATTTTGCTGAGCTGTATATCATGATTGTACATTTTTTGTGCTGTATATGCTATCATACTTCAAAACATGTTAAAACAAAGTCAGGATTGCTGAAATATGTGTATGTCTTTTTCACACATATGAATCAAACAAGAAATTTGGTTTGCACTGTGATGTTTCAAAACAGACAAGATTGATCACAAATAAATCTAGATCTGTATTATACATGGATATGCAAACTTCATCTCAACTAATTAAGACCTGGGATTTAGATTATTAACCCCATGACAAATGCAGGACAGTTATAGATCTTTATAACGTAAATCAAAGCATTTCATGATTCACATTCAATTTGAACTTTGATGGCAATTTTTGGAGGTCTATCAGGGCCAGTACCTGCATTAAGAATTGTGAAATATTGTGAGAAATATATTTCTTGGTTCATTTCAATTTGGTATATAATAACTTTGCTTCACTGATAATGACATCTCAAGGTGGAAGCCATAAACTTGGTGCATAAAGAATTACAGGGAAAGAAATATTAGTCTCATTTTCTGAACTCAGAGTCAGAGAGTGGATTTACAGAGAAAAAAATCTTAAGGAGATTTTAACCTCAAGGTAAGATTAGGAGACAGAATAATGTTTCTTGGGGAAAGGAATTAGGTTTCACTGTTTGGGGCACATTACAGTATAACCTATTTTAGGGACACCAAAATTAAACAATGTATAGTCTAAAAATATTTTGATGAGACATTATTATTGTTATTAAGAGGATGATGCATAAAATAATATATATGTGCCTTAGAAGAGTATTAATATATAATTACTTGAATATAGAGAATTATTTGTCATTAGGTGAGCCATAAAAATGTCCAAAAAATTTCAGCAACCTACCTAGCACAACCAAACAAAAATCTTATAGAGTGGATACACACACACACACACACACACACACACACACACACACACATTCTAACCAAAAATATATATTTTAATAGTGAATATAAAATTTTATCATGTATAAACATATATATACACTAAAGACTATGAAGTACTCATATACACTTTATAATGCATTTATAGCATGTAATATACTGAGATGCTAAAAGCTCAATGCGTTTTATTACACATATATTTTTTATATTTTCTGTTTTTAATACATTTTAATCTTTATAAATTTATCTGAAGAAAAAGTAGAAATCATTTGTTAATAAACTAAATTGATATTTTCACCTAGTCAAGTGGTAATCTCTTTTTTTATGAGGTATTTTAAAAAATTTTATGATCACAATTTACTCAGTCTTTTTCTTTTCATTTTTTAAATTTATGACATGCTAAGGAAAATAATTTGAAAATATTATAAAAACTTATCCAGTACTCTGTTACAATTTAAGTAATTTTCATGGCAAAATTATTTTCATAAGCAAAAGTTTTCCTATTCTGTAGGTTATTTCTTTGCTCTTTTGGTTATTTCTTTTGCTGTGAAGAAGCTTTTTATCTAATATAATCACATTTGTTGATTCTCGGTGTTAACTCTTGTGCAATTGCAATTTTGTTCTGAAAGTTTTTGTCTATGTCTATGTCTTCAACATTTTTACATATTGTATCATACAATAACTTGTGTTTCCAATACTTAGATGGTTGATAGATTTGGGATTCAATTTAATATACTGTGAGAGATATGGGTCTAGATTCTATCTGCTGCACATGGACAACCAGTTTTCCCAGTACCATTTAACGAGGCATTTTTTTACCATGTTTTTGGTCCCTCTGTCAAAGATCAGATAGCTGATTGTGCCTGTCATTGTTTATGCATTTTCTATTCTAATGGCTTTACTTTTAAATGTAATTGGTTGATTTTTTCTAACAACTTCTAAGACTCTGTCCTTAAGTTTGATTTCTGGGATTTTGACTATGAAATAGACTGGTTCTCTTTTGCTCATGGCAATTTGGTTTGCCTCACATGTCTGTATGTTTAAATCTTTTCCTATATTTGGAAAATTGTCTGCTATTATTTCAGTAAATAGATTTTATATATCATTTGTGCTGCTTCTGATTTTGTTTTATGTATACTCTAGAATGAAATTAAGTGCAGTAACAGTGAAGAGCAGCAGTCTATTTCTGATTAAAGTTTTCCACAGTTTAAATTAGAATTTAAAGTACTTAAATATAGGAGCATTTTAGTTGATTCATGTGGCATATATAAATATATTCATATTTTTTTCAAATATAGTTTAAATATATTGTTTCTTTTAGAGGCAGTCTAGTTAAATTATATCACATATATTGCACAAAAACATAGTGGAATTGATATGGCTTGAGCCAAAAAATGTGAAGGAGTATGAGCTACAGAAAGTATTAGAATAATAGAGAATATTCTTTAATAGACATCAATAGAGATTTAGACTAACATGTTGAAGTAGCTAACTCTGTAATTTATGAAAGCCAATTTACTAATCAGTGGCTCAGATAAAAAAATTTGGACTCCAAGCTTCTGAAGTTCTCTTTCTGACAAAATATGTGGAGATCATGATTTTTTTTCATTGTAGTCCAGATGTGGTAATATACCTGTTATTTAGTATATTTATTTTATTAGTTTAATGTTGAATGTACTGTAATTTGCCTCACTTGAGTTAGAGAAAATTATATTCTTTTTGCAATAGTATAAAAGCCTAATGGATATTTGTCTATAATAAAATTTTCTTATGTTTGTCCCTTTTCACAGAGTTTTGACACAACTTTGATATGAGTTATTTATTTATACAGATATTTTCAACAACTAGAACATAAACTAGATATTTCCAAGAACTGGGTTGAAGGCAGGGCAGTGGAATAGGGAATAGGGAAAAAATAAGAACCAAGATGGATTATGTAAAGTTGCAAATTTCCAATGATGAATGTCATTATATTGTATACCTTAAATGTACCAATAAAATTAAAATAAGAAAGAATGTAATAATTATTGAAATAAAACATATTTTCCTAACCCTAGGCATTAAATATTATAGAAATAAAATAGTATTACTAAGCTTACATATTATGTGTCAAAAAAAATGAAGGAATTTATGGAGAAAATATTTCAGCTGTTCTTTTTCACTAATTATTGAAACACACTTTTATAAAAGAAAGTCTCAACTATTTCACCTGATAAAAAAAAATCTCCCAGAGCCCAGAGGAAAGGGCTTTTGGGCAGCTGTCTGTCCCACCACTCCTGGCCCAGAGGAAGGGGCTTCCTGGCCACCATCTGTCCCACCACTCCCAACCCAGAGGAAAGGGCTTTTGGGCCACCATCTGTCCCGCTGCTCCTGGCCAGAGGAAGGGGCTTTTGGGCAGCCATCTGTCCCACCACTCCTGGGCAAGTGGAAGGGGCTTCTGGGCCAACATCCATCCCACTACTCCCGGCCCCTGTCCCACCTCTTGCAGTTCAGAAGAGGTCAGCCCCGCAGGGGCCAACAGCATCACCCCCCACAGTCAAAATGAGAAGACACATAAATAAGTCTTAAAACCAGATTTCCAGATCACCTACAGCAAACCCAAAGGGAAAGGAGATGGAATACCCTGATACTCAACCACCTGGACCCACTGAACTGGCAACAAAAGGGGATCTGGAAAAAATGAAATCAGAAGTAATTTCTCAGATAACACCAGAGGTTGTGCTCATAGTGCAAGACATGATTAATAAATCTAGAGAAGAACTGAGGAACATGATGGAATCCCAACATAAGAAACAAATGGAATCCATACAACAGATGCAAATAGATTTCCAGGAGATGAAAAATTCCATTAAAAGTCTACACAGCAGAATGAGCCAATGTGAGGACAGAGTTTGGGATATAAAAGATAAGATTGCAATTAAAGACCAGGAAAAGAAAAATTGCTTCAAAATTATAAGGAAACATGAGAAATCAATCCAGCAGCTGCTAGATGATGCAAAAAGAATAACATAAGACAGATTGGAGCCAAAGAAGAAACAGGAGAGAGTACACATGGCATAAAAAAGCTCTTCACAGAAGTAATGGCAGAAAATTTCCAAGCAGGGGAAAAGAACTTGACACACAGAAAAATGAGGCATATAGGACTCTAACTAGCCTTGATAAAAAAAAATCTACAAGGCATATAATTGTTAAGATTCTAGAAACTCAACAGAAGAACAAAGTTCTACAAGCAGTTAGAGAAAAGAAACAAATCACATACAAAGG
>NW_004624918.1:418884-449059 GCF_000247695.1 Heterocephalus glaber
GATTAGCTGTTGCTAGGCTAGTTGCTAGGGGACTGCTGAACATTATCACAGGCAGGTGGCCAAAGTACATCTTGTGGTTTTTCTTGGAACTAGAATTTATGTCCAGGCCACCTTACTCTAAGATGGGGCCAAATTTTAAAATGGAGTCACTCAGGTCTCACACAAGGACCCGAGTTCGATCCCCGGTACCAAAAAAAACACACAAAAAACAAAAAAAAACACATTATCTAAATAAGCAGAAATTGTGTAAATGTTAGTATTTTTCATAGAATATGGAAATAAATGTCTGATCAATTAAATTCTGAACTTAAACAACATACATCAGTGAGAAAGAGATTATGGCAGTTTATTTACATAATTTTAAAAAGCTTCTAGAAACTCATACTAATGAGGCACTAGACTCAGAAGTTTTTAATCAGGCCATCCATAATGAAGTCTAATAAGATTGTGGTATGTGTTTGTCATTTGAGACACATGATCTAAAATATAGCCTTAGACATCCATCCTCAACCAGATCACAACAATGATCACATTGATGTGCCATCAATATATGTATATGTAGTATATATGTTCAGTAAATATGTATATATGTATACAAGCATTACATTTAATATGAAGTAGGGTAATTTCTGTACAATTTATAGAGAGAAATACATGTATGATTGTGGGAAATGATAGAATTCAGCTATCTAGTTGTAAGAATAGATCACAAGAAGTTTGTTAACTAAGAGAATTAAGCCATTTCTGGGAAATTCCACAAGTCTGTTTGTTAAAAGAATGCCAGAAAATTTTGAGACCTTGTAAAAGTCTCACAGGAGAAAAACAGGTTTTCCTAGTTTTCTTATTTACCATTTTCTAGGATCAGAGGACCGCTACCCAGTGACTCTACGGGTGGTAAGAGAGATACAACTCACTATGCACATCTGTGATGTTTATGGTGGTCTGGTGGGCTTGATTTTTTGGCTAAAGTAGTCCTGCTCTCTTGATACTATCTGATAAGAAGAGGGCTGCAGTGTGCTCTTTGATGTACGGGATTGGTGAATGGAAACAGGGGACTTGTGAATTCTCCTGTAGCTTTTGTAAGTCACTTAAAGTCACTGGTTATCATCAGAGGTGAAAATCAGAAAGACCATAGCCAGAATAACTAAGCTGCTTTCCTACAGGTACAAAAGCCTTGCTTCTTTCCTTTGTGATTGTCGAATAGTGCCAGAGGAATTAAACTGCTGTTCATTCCCCAGGCTGTCTCCTTTTCTTTCTTTAAAAGTCAGTGCTTTCCAGGGTTCCAGGTCTCCCTCAAGAGAAACCAATGACAAATAATCTGCATCAATGTTTTCAGAATTAGAACTTTAGAACCAAGAGCATCAGCATCACTATCACTAGATAAAAATACAAATCTTAGAGTCTTGCCCTAGGCTTGCTGATTCACACACTCTGAAGTTAAGACTTAGCAATTGATGTTTGCAAAAGGCTCTGGGTTCTCCTGATATGTGTTGTACATTGAGAAACACTGGTCTCTGTTTATTCCATTATTTCTAAAATCAGTGACTACACAAAAAATAAGTATAAGAAAACCATCATTCTATATGTATTGCTTGTATATCTACCTACTGTGAATATATATATACATTACACTGCAGAGGTAGTAATTATATATGGTGTGCTACTTCATATATAGTATCCTCCTAAAATAAACAGGTGTATTTCCCATTATATACCTTTGCCAGTATTACAGCAATATGTAATATTTCACAAACATGCATGTATAACTTTGGGAATGCCTGAAAATGGAATTTTTGAGTAAAAATATAAGTGCATTTGTGATTTTAAAGGGTAAATCTCAACTTCCTTATATTGGTTAAACAATTTATTTTCTCACTGTAATGAAGAAAATAAAATGCCTATTTTCAAATATCTTCAATGATAGCACAATTTTAAAGTGCTCAATGTTTATTTGATAGTTTAAGATGTGATTTGCATTTTTCCTATTAAGACTGCATTTAATCTTTACACTTGTATTTCCCATACTGTGAACATAATGTCTTTGTCCTTTGCCTATTTTCCTTTTGGGTGTGTATCAAAGCTATTATAACTGCTTATGTTTACAAGATCATGTCATGATAAATATATATGTTTCTCAATTGTTTTAGTTGACAATTTATTTAGTGTCTGGATTTAACAAAACTGTGGTTACATTGACTGTTTTTTTCCTGCTTCTTTTATGCTCAGGTTGAGAAACCTTACTGATTCAGGAATTAAATATTTCTTCTGTATTTCCTTCAAAAATTATATTTTGTAGGCTTCTATGTAAACATAAAAACCTTTCAAAAAGAATACAGAATGAGAAATTGAAGAATTAAAACATCTATTATTTTTTCCGAGAGTAAATTGTTTTCATATTTAAAATTTTCTGTGCAGTTGTCATTTCCCTGATATACAGCCCTAGAAAGAGTGAAGGAAAATAATATAGATCTCACTTCTGAATATCAAAGCCAAATACAAAATAAATTATTTTGAATGTCCATAGTAAATTGTAATTTCTAGGGATGATCCCCTGTACTTCTTTATCTCCATCACTGGTCTTATTCAGAGTTTTCCAAACATTTCTTACTACAATTTTTTAAGCATGTAGTTTGTCTAGTTAAATAAAGCTTTCTGATAATTTTTGGTTGAGACTGATATACATGTATTAATAGACTTAGGACAATACCTATTATGTCTTGCTAAGAAGTAGACCTTTATATTTTGATTTATTTGCACTCAATAACTAATTTTGATATTAAAAGAGTTCTAATTTTGAACCACTTTGACCTTTCTGGAATAAATTTGGTATAATCATGTATTTTACTATTTTATTGTGAGTCTGGGCTTTGATGCTAATACTTTATTTTATAGTTGGCTTTGATTTTTACAAGGGAATGAATATCCTTTTTCTGTGAAGTCTTTTTAGGGCTTTATATCATTGTAATGACACCATCACAGAATTTAAAGGATACCCTCTTTTGCCATGCCTTGAAATAATCTGAATAGCACTGAAATGAGTTTCTTTTGAAATGTGTGAAAAGATCCTTTGTTTCCCTTACCAGTTTTCACCATACCCTTATTAGGTAACCAACACAGGATATGATTTCTATTATCATGTATTTTTTCTATTTTTGAAATTTAATGCAATGAAATAGTAAAAAAAACTTTTGTACTTGGTTTCTTTTATTCCACATTATATTTTAAGACTTGTCCTTGCTATTGTAGTCATCATACAGTAATTTATAACAGGTAAATTCTCTTCTTTTATAAATGTATGATATCCCTATTGGTGGATATTTGGGTTGCTGCTCTGGGTTATTGCAAATAATGCTGCAATGAGAATTTGTTATTCTTTATATATAGTATAAATCTCTCTCTGAATCTGAGTATCTATTATCAATTCTTTTTTATTTTTTTGAGTCTATAACCAGAAGTAGAGTTGTTGGCCCACAATAGAGGTTATGATGTATGTTCAGCAAACACTTATTAAAGAGAAAACCAAACAAATAAATAACCCAACACTGTACTGACTCCATCTTGGAACTGCAGAGTATGAGGAGACTAGTTGCACCATAACCTGCCTATTTTATGTTGTCTGTCTAGTTTAAATCCCTTATTCCTTTTAACTGGTGTCACATTACAGCCTTAATTAATATTCTCCTGATTACTAATGAGACTGAGCATCCCTTTGATATAGGGGGAAGGGATGTAACTCCCAAACCTACTAGATATCCGAAATGCAAGATCGTGTTCTCTCAAATTAAAGAATGAATTCTAGGAACAATGGAGGTTAAGAATAGGAAAACTTTATTAGGAGAAAGCTTCTGCCTAAGAGAGACAGAAAGGGGACCAGAAACTGGGTTGCCCAGGCAACCCACTTTTCAAAGATGTTTTATACAGCAAAGCCATGTGGTGAGGTAGGAACAAAGTGGAACAAAACTATGAGACCCAAAGGAAATTTACAAGGTGGGCATGAGGTGGAACAAAACCATGACCAACCAATAAGATTACAAGTACAGTCACCCAGGTAATATTGAATTAAATAGGGGTTAAATGGGGGATCAAGTCAGTAGCAAGCAAACAAGGATTTTCAGTAAGGGTGGGGGTCAGGGATATTTCCTGGAAAGGCTGGGTTAAGAACTTGGCCCTCCATCCAGGTGATTGATACCTATTTAGAATATCAATTACGGCTATTCATCCTACATGGGCGTGGTAGTTTCCTCTTCTTTTACAGTTTTGGCCTTCAGTGAATGTGTCTTCCCTGTCCTCCCAGTTGGTTCCTTGTGGGCTAGCCCTGTCTAACCACCTACAAAATATGTAATTAACTTACCTATCTGTGCAATACCTTCACGTATTTATTCACCTTGAAGATATGCTCTTTGACAGTGTGCATTCTCAACAGTTTTGTTCACTTTAATGGGCTTTGTGTTATTTTCTTTCATGGCAGGTTAGAGGAAGCCTTACTCAAAAAGCTCAGAGACACAATTTTTTTTATTTTAGGACTGTAAGGTATTTCAGAGCCCCCACAGAGCAAGCCCCCTCCTCTCCTTTCCCTTTACCCCACTCGGGCCACAAGGAACAGGGAACTTCCGCATAGCTAAGGCACGACCTCCCTTTGTTAGTGACTTTCTACCTAGTTAAACTCTTTCTGCCCCACAGGTTTCTTAGTCAGATACTCCAGTGAGATAGGGGCTTCCCGAAAGCAGTTACTCCCCTGCCCCACCCTGACCGAAACCTATTGTTACTTACCCCAGCCCCAATCACCCACCCCACCAATGGACTAGTGCTCTCCCACCTGCAAGATCCCTATATAAGCTTCCAGCTCAGCCCAAACAGTTGCTGGTCTCCATTCTGTGAGTCAGCCCAGCAGGCTGCAGACTGCAGCCCCAATAAAGCTTGCTTGAACGTCCATGTGTGCCCCCCTTCTTCGGCGACCTTTCAAGGACCTTTTTCTATATTTAGAATTCAAGCCCTTTGATGATTATAAAAGCTAGATTTACCTTGTTCACTCCATGATTCTCTTTTTATTTGTGAGACCAAAGCAACTCCATTTTGCTAAAATCCACCATTCCCCTAGCCTCTCAAATTAATGGTTAAAATGTGTTTGCTCTGGAACAAAAGATACAATCTGTAACAAACCAAAGTTCCTAAGTTAATTACTCAGCCATCTGTTTACCCAGGAAATGAACATCCGGGCCCACTATCTGTAGGAACCCTCTGTCAATGTGCTGACTGTCAGTGCTGGGTGGTCATGACCATTAGTCACCATGTCTGCTGACCATCAATACGTGACAGTTGCCCACTAACCTTTGTCCTTCTTTTCTTTTGTAAAACCTATACATAATCCCCCCTTACCCCTGATGAGTTCAGCCAATCAAAAATGTACACTTCATGCTCGCTAAATGTTAACCAATCATGTAACTGCTAAGTGGAAAATCTCCAAACCTTGCTGTAACCTCTATAAAAACCCCGCTAATTTAGAACTCGGGGCTCTCAATCTCGATCCTCTGTGTCGGTGACAATTGAGAGTCCCTGCTTAAGCTTGAATAAACGACCCTCATGTGCTTACATCGGAAACGGCCTCCTGGTGGTCTTTGGGACCTCGCAATCTGGGCACAACATATTCTTAGTTTGAATTTACAGAAAATTTCAAATTTCAATGTCATCCAGCTCATCAAACTATATTGATAGTGTATTAGCTCTCTTTGTAAAGATTTCACTACCTACCTCAAATTCATTTTTATAGTCTCATATCAATTTTTATATGCTTTACTTTTCTTTCACATTCATAAACTCTTTGAGAACAACAGAAAGTAGGGGCCAAGTATATTATTAAAATTTGGATATCTAACTCTTAATTCTATTTTGTCATAAATTAAGTACCTTTTTAATGTTATATCTTTGTGAACTATAAATTTTATTCTGTTGCTTTTCAATTTATCTTTGAATTAGCTATTCATGACCCTTTCTTTATATATTGTAGAATTACCTTGTAGTCAAACACACAGATGAAGTCACTAGAGTTTTATTGGAACTGAAGAAAATCTGTAGGCTTTGGAAACTGTCATCTTTACAATAGTATAGATCATTTCAAATATTTTACATGATACATCTAATTATCAAGGAATGTTCAAAACCTTATAAAGACATAAATTTGTTTAGAGATCTTATACATTATACTTATTACTAGGCATTTTATACTTTTGATATTTCAAATGGGATCTTTCATTGTTAATTTTTTACTCTCTTTTGTACATTTCTATTTTTTGAACTTATGGGCTGCAAGGATTTAAACCAAATGATTACTTCTAATATTGATTTATATATTATTTTGGGTGCCTCTACAAATATAATTTGTGAATACACTTTGTGGTTTTATAATGAGTATTTCCTATTAATGTTTATGAAACTAAGTTTATTATTTGTCTTTTCTATAAGAGAAACTTCACTGCCAAATGCTTTAGTAGTGATTGTGAACATATATTTATTAACACAGGAAATAGAAAAACAGAACTTTTCTAACTTTTTGAATGAGGATAAACTAAGCTTGCTAACACAGCTTGACTAGAAAATTACAATAAATGAAAATCACATCATTCTCATGAACACAGAAGCAAAAATCTTGAATGAAAAATGAGTAACATGGAATAAAAATACATGAAAAGAATCACACAATATTATTAATTTAGCATTATTCCAGGAATGTAACAGGAATATGTCAATTGGAAATTAATTTGCATATTCAGTATTGTTTTAGACATTTGAACTAGTGCAATAGAGGCAAGAATAATATATCTTCACCTTCATTACATTATGTTATTATCTCCTGATACATTTAGGCACATTTTTACATACAAACAAATAGTAAATATGTATACAGGAATATTTTTATTACCTGTCAGAACAGATACTGAATACCTACAATGCACAGAATATGCTGTAAGAAGCATAATGGGAGACATATAGATGAGTTAGACCATACTTTTACCTCGAAACTAAAAATTAGTCATGGGTTAAACAGAATTACTCTAAAATATAACACAATACATTACATGATATACAATATAAAATGCATATCCCTGTGTAAAATACTCATTAGAACCCCTAACTGCAATAATAGGGCAGTCAGTATATTTTGTACTCTCCTTCATGTCATCTACCTTTTCAAATTTATTTTATTATTCAAGTTATACTTTTTCCAATTAAATTGTTCTATTATTACTAAGATATAGTTAGCAAGAAGCTCTGTTTTGCTACTGGACAGTATGATGACTAAAGATAACTGTAATGTACTATATACTTGAAATATCTAGAAGAATTTAAAAAATTCCTACCATAAAGAAATGATAAATGAGACAGATACAGCCCATTCATAGTGCAACTTTTATGTTTTTATGGGAGTCAAAAATAAATTTTAAAATACTGACACTTTTAAAAGTTTTTCTTAGTGGCTTAAATATACATTAACTATTCAAATTTTACTGTGAATTACATCAACCAAATTGTTCCTTTCTATAATAGCCCACCTACCTTAAGGGAATTGAATACTGACCTCAGAAAATGCATGGGAAGTGGCTTTGGAAGAGCACACTTTCTCATTAAAGGTGTTCTGGTGGGGTGGGATGTAAATACTGTTCCTTGTCTGGAAGACACAACTGCTGGGATCCTAAACTTGGCAACAATAATGAATTAAAGAGGCAGAGTTTAAAATAAAGGAAAATGGCTTATTTAGAAAAAGATGAAAAAAGAGAAGATTGACAGCTATGTGAAGAGTAAGGGTCATCAGAAGTGAATATCCCTGGATTTTTGTCCTCAGCTATTTATTTAGCACTAGTGATCTCTCCCATCCCCCATGTGAGCCCCTGAAGGTTGTTCCCATCTGATTGTCTCTCTGGTTGACTAATCCTAATCTTGGACAGCTCTGTGTATATTCTTTCTAGCCATTTGATTTCTTCCTGTCCCTTTGTGATGGATAAGTGTGGGGGGAGTCTTATAAAAAGATAATTTAGAGGGACGTGTATTTCTGTTGCAATAATATAGTGATACACACGTGTATATGTCTAGGTGTGCATTTTTTACATATTAAATAAGAGTCCTTAGGTGGCTGGTCCTTTATATTGTATCAAAGGTAGGTGGTGAGTGGGCTGGTTTCCCTGATCTTTTATGTTGCTGGCTTCCTGCTTGCTTTGTTAACTCCTTCTGATAAGTTCTCATGGTAAGTATGTTACCTCACACCTCTCTTGATCTAATTTGTCACCTTTGTCTTTTTGATTGCTCTGTAGAGTCTATAGAATCTACCTATAGACAACTGTAGGGCCTACCTGTAGAGGCAGAAGCTGCTTTTAGTAAGATTTCTCATTTCTTTTTAAGAAAGCCTATCTTTTCCCTCCCTAGAAGCTGCCTTTCCCTATTAAGTTAAATATAAAACACTTTACAAAAATAACAAGACTGACTGGTCTGTAGAAGTGTTTAAAAAGGCCCTGCTCTGGTGCATAGAATAACATTCAAAAGTTCTTGGTTTTGTAATCATTATTTAATTAACTTGCTGTTTGTGCAAGATATCATGTGGGTAACTCATGACTGGTCTCTGCATCAACTTGACTGGAGTTGATAGATGTTCTCTCCAAGATGGGTTCATTATACCTAGCAAATTGGAGCTGTCAGCTAAGAGCTCAAGTGGGTCTGTCTGATACATCAGTTCCTTTCTGTAAGGGCCTCTTGCTTGACAGGAATGGCAGGGCTTTCTTAGAGAGTAGCAGCAGAGTTCCAAGAGTATGTATTTAAAACATGGGTGACAGAAGCTGCCTAAGTACCTTGGAGTACAAACCAGTGAGGCACGACTTCCATATTATTCTATTGGGCAAGTAGTCACAATCCTTTCCTGGATTCAATGGGGAGGGGTACTAGACCTTATATATTAATGGACAAAGTGGAAAAGGATCTGGGCTTATCTTTAATCACAGTCACTGAAAATCTGATACACAGATGAGGGGCTTCCCAGAAGAAGGAGAGTGAAAATGATGTAAAAATGATACATTTCACTTCTTTAGAAATTATACTGCCATCTCTACAATCAGGAATGGATAAGAATATGAATTAATTTTAGAAATATCGGCTCCTTTTGTACATGTACTTTTTTCTTCACAAAATGTCCCTGTCCCCAGAAATGAAATTTGAGGATGGTACTATTATTCTCTTGATGGAACTATATTATGAATTAAATTGCCTTTTTATAGGCTATCCAAGTAAACTACCATCAGTTGTTTTGCCTTTTAAAATATTTACAAAATTTTATACAAAGTTGCTAATAAGCATAGGTAGATTTTCTTTACTAAAAATATATTCATTAACTGCTGACAAATGACCAAATCACTTACTATGTAAATGTTACGTTGGCAGAGACACAAACTGAATTTCTCTGGAAAAGTAGAGTTAGAAGAATGGCAGGAAAAAATTTTATATAAGTCACAGCAGCATGTCAGTACCAACACCCCAGCCCAGTTGTAGAAGTTGGGAAACAGAGTAATGATTATTGGTCTCTAGCAGAGGCAAAAGATTCAAAGAGTAGGGCTGGGGATTTAGCTCAGTGGTTTTGCCACCTGCTGCACAAACGCAAGGACCCAAGTTCGATCCCCAGTACCAAAAAAAAAAAAAGATTCAAAGAGCCTGCTGAGGAAAGATGTACCAAATGCACAAAATCCAAATAAAGACTAAAAGAATAGAAAATGGCAGAATCTCAAAAAATTAAGCAAAAGGTCAGCCTTAGTCAACTTAAATGTTCTGGAGGGAGTTAATGGAGTTAATGGAAGCATACTGAGCAATTTTTTAAAAATGTAACTAAAGTTTTGCCGAGAAATGGGAAACAATTTTCCTTAGATTTTAACATATTTTCTAGGCTGCTTTGTAAAAATAGGCTTTTCTGCCTCAATATAATATAGATGTTATTTCATAAGGAAAATAACGGAAAGCTCCTGAATTGCCATGTCATTTTGAACAAGGTGCATAAGTCATACAGCTTTGAATTCCATACTACACTAGATGGTATATCAAGAAAACTTCTGAGACCCTTCCCGCCATTTTCTAGTGTGCCAGCAATGAGCATGGGAAATGGTAAACTGTCTGGGGTTGAAGGCCCCTAATTTTTAGTTTTACTTGAAGGCTCCTAATTTTTAGTTTCCCACTGTATCAATAGCTTTGCTTCTCAGCAGTTAATTTTCTCATCTGCATATTGAAGTGTTAGACTCAATCCTCTTTTTGGCTATAAAAGCTAGGACTTTTTTTTAGCATCTTTGATCTGAGAAATAGTTTTTAAACATGTATATGTAATAATAGCTCTGAGATTATTTCATCTTAACTTTATTGAAAACCTAATGTTGAATCCTGACCTTCTTGAGCAATCGAAAATACAATCCCCTTCTGCACCATGTTCTTGTTCTTCCTTCTTCCTTAGAAAGTCTCCTACCAGATGCTTGCAGGACTTCTTTACTTTTTAAGGTCATGGTTCAAATGTCACCTCTGTCAAGGACACTTCTCTGACATACTATTTAAAACATCCCAATGTACTCTATTCCCAAATCTACTTTTTTCCTTCACAAATCTTATCACCACCTGATATAATTATTTATGTAGCACTTCAACTCTTTGATAGAGTGTAAAATCCATAACTCAGAGGACTATTTCATTCAGGTTATATCTCAGCACACATGGCACATTATCAAAGGTTTCAACCTAGTCATATCTGATTTCAATCTCTATGTTTTTCCCATCACATCAAGCTCTGTGATTTTTCTCTGTATTCTTGTATTTGTCCCAGCTATGACCTCATTTTCAATGAGTCCTGATATAGAACTATTCATCAAATAGTTTATTAAATTGAAAATAAAAGTATCCATGCTATCAGTTGAACCACTATTTAAAATTGAGCCTCTATAATATCTAACTATTGTGATAATTTCTTCTTTTTGCATCCTTCCCTAACTCATTTTCCCCTTTCAATGACTTATTTAGGAAATAATCCGACTTTCTAGAATGTACACCTTCCTAGATAAATTAGTTTTTATCTATATAGCTATAGTAACTAACAGAGTTTTTCATAGAGAAGATAGTCAATAAATATTTTATCTAAAAATAACACATACACATGCTTCTATTAAAGATGTTTTTATTAAGATAAACTTTTTACCTTGGTTTAAGATTTAGGTTAAAAAATAACACATCAAGTATAATAGAAAATCTAATTAGATGGATAAATCATTTAGTAAAATAATTTTTAAAAATCTTATCTTTATGATATTAAGAAAAATTCATTCCTGTGATTAGCACTTAAAATATCCTTTTGTGACATAAAAAATACTTATAATGAATTATAAGGTTTTTATCTATGATTCCAAATCATGTCTTGCTTATTGTTCATGTCAACTCTACTTTGCATAGTTCTCATCTGTTCCAACCTTGTGTTTAAGGTATAACTTATATCTCATTATTATAGACAGCTAGGTTAGGTAGAAATATTGTAGGCAATCAGACAGGGCTAGGCCCTTGAAGAAGATGAGAACACATTACAACTGTGGCTGGAGATGCATCTGTCAAAGGCCAGGCCTCAAGATAAAGATAGAATGATTAGGGCTACATGCCTCCCCAAGGGATAAGCAATAAATTAAAGATTACACTGTAATTGATAATACCAGGTCCATAAAGTCTAGATAGACATCACCGATGTGGGTTTTCAGTGTTAGGTTTTAAAGATGTGTTCTTTTGTATTCCTTTACATACAGATTCTTAGTTTCTTTTTGCCTTTGAAAATCCTCTCTACCAAGCCTCTCAACTGACTTGGATTGTGCTTCCTCAAGGGTTCAGAGACAGTATGCATCTATTTTGGGCTTTCCCAAAACTTGGTATATTTTGAATTTTCCCAAGTTAGAGTCCTGCAATATATAGATGATATACTATTATGTGCACCCTCAGAAGAGCTCTCTAGCCAGAGAACCTGTGCTCTGTTCAATTTTCTGGGAAAAAGAGGTTACAAGGTCTCTAGGTCTAAGGCCCAACTTTGTTGCCTTGAGGTAAAGTACTTGGGCTTTATCATAACTAAAGGAACCTGAAGCCTGGGGGAAGAAAGAATTAAAACAATACTTTCCTTTCTGTATCCCAAGACCCTAAAACAACTAAGGTGACTCCTAGGCATTACATGGTTTTGTCATCTTTGGATAGCAGAGTATGATGAGATCACATGACCCATCTATCACCTTGTAAAGGAAGCTCAAAAGGGAGATACCCATATTTTACCTTGGGAACCTGATTCTAAAACTGCAGTCTAGAAGCTTATACAAGTGCTTCTAAATTCCCTGGCACTGAGGCTACCAACAGGACACCATTTCAATCTATATATTGATGAAAAGTGGAGGATGGTTTTGGGAGTGCTTACACATGATCAAGAAACTGCTTAGCAGCCCATAAAGTATCTGAGTCATGAATTAGACATGTAGCAAAGAGGTTGCCTGCATGCCTTAGGGTTGTGGCTGCCATAGCTCTCCTGGTATGAGAGAGATCCAAGCTGACTTTAGGTAAAGAGCTCACTGTATATACACCTCACAATGTGTTAAGACTTCTTTCTTCCAAAGGGAGTCTATGGCTATTAGACAATTGACTTCTAAAATATCAGGTTCTACTTCTAGAAGTACCAGTCATTTATATAAATACACGTTCCTCCTTAAATGCTGCCATCTTTCTACCAGAAAAGGAGGAAATTGAGGCTGAAAGACATGACTGCAAACAAGTAACTCTCCATATGCACACAGCCAGAGAAGACTTGTTAGACACATTATTTACTGACCCTGATTTGACCCTTTTCTGTGATGGTAGTTTCTTCATGGGAAAATGAAACAGGAAAGGGAGGATATGCAGTAGTGACTCAAGATCAGACACTTGAAAGTTCCTCACTTGCCCCTGGGATTAGTGCCCAGGTAGCAGCACTCATAGCTCTGACAAAGGCTTTATAACTCAGTGAAGGACAGAAAGTCAATGTGTACTGATTCAAAGTATCCTTTCCTAGTGCTGCATGCTCATGCAGTCAAATGGAAAGAAAGAAATTATCTAACAGCCAACAGATCTCCCATAAAGTATCATAAGGAGACAGATGGACTTTTATTATTTGTCTGTATGCTTTCCACAGTGGTGGTAATTCAATGTAGAGGGCACCAAAAAAGGAGTGGATGAAGTATTTCAAGGTAATCAATTTGCTAATGCAGCTGCAAAAGAAGCTGCTCAAAGGCTCTCTCTTCAGGTCCTTTGATCTGGGAAGGGTCCCTTAATCATACTTGAACAAAACATAAACCCCACACTTAATGATCCTGGATATAACTGATTTTTTTCCTGAGAGCCTCTGTACAGACTCTACTAGAACTCTCATTAAGTAAGAATAAGGGTCCTATCATGAGAGCCAACAATCATAGATATTTAGATGGGTACTTTCAGATATGGGATGATTGTATGTAATTAATTATAGAACAACTTAGTAGAAAGGGTCCCTTATGTTGAGAACAAAGAAATTACTCCTTTTCTCATTGGCCTAACTCTACTAAATACTTGGGCTGTACACACTCCAACCAATATATACACAGCATAAGTTTACAAGTTCAAGGCTGGTTTGTAACAAACTGGTTTAATTGCCCTGGAATTAGATGGGAAAACCCCAGTGGCACTCCTTGGTCCTGTGGAACCAATTTGTGCCCCTGGATACCACCTGAATGGATAAGGAGATGCATGCTAGGATTTGTGTGGCTACAAGGCAAGAATGTCAAAAATATCAACAAACCAGCAAACTAAACCCATCTGTAACATGAATGGTCCAGGAGTGTGTTTCACTGGCATGATCATTTGGCTTCTATCTTTGTCCCTTCACTAGGGTTAGATAGAGCATGTCATGTAACACATTGAGGCCTTCGCTAACTATACTCAATGGGCCTTAAATGATACCTTGACTACGCTATCTCTTCTAAATGAAGAAGCAAAATTAATGAGGCAAGATGTCCTCAAACATCAGATAGCATTAGACATTCTAACAGTAGCACAAAGGGGTGCTTGTGAAATTGTAAAAGCTGAATGTTGTGTGTACATTCCTGATCCTTCTGCTAATATCTCAATGGCTGTTCAAAATATTAAACAAAAGGTTAAAGTCATGTTGGACTCTGAAATTGTCTGGACCTTCTCCTTATCCTCTTTGTGGGAGGTTATTACTGGATCTTCCTGGTGGAAAATTTGTTAGTTGTATTAGTGATAGTGTTGTTGATCTTATTATTTGACTCATGCATACTTAATTGTTTCTTTGGCCTTGCCTCTTACAGACTTAAAGCTATGTGCCTAGCAAAGACAAGAACACCTAGTGTCTGTTGGGGCCCATCAGATAGACCCTCTAGAGAGTATCACTGACTACTGACCACAATTCTAACTCCATTCAGCTAATAGCAGACAAACAGTCATTGCCCCTTGACCTCTCATGGCAGTATGGTACCCTTTTAGAGGAAATTACATTATAGACAGCTAAGTAGGTAGAAATATTTTGGGAATTCAGATAGGGCTAAACCTTTGAGGGAGTCAGTGCAGAAGATGAGGCCACATTACAATTATGGCTGGAGGTGCATCAGTCAAAGGCCAGGCCTGAAGATAAAGATGGAATGAGCAGGCCTACATGCCTCCATGAGGGATAAGCAATAAATTAAAGATTTTTTTCTAGGTACTTACATTTTACTTATTTATTTTTAAATTAATTTTATTGGTACATTTTAGGTATACAATATAATGACATTCATCATTGGAAATTTGCACGTTTATATAATCTCTCTTGGTTCTTATTTTTTCCCCCTTTCCCTGCCCTCCCTACAACCCCTCCATCCCTTCCTATTTGCACAGACTTTGTTTCCATTTTTAAATTTTCTCATATTAATTCAAAGGGAAGGTGAAGTAGGAGGCATAGGGGAAAGGAAAGAAGGGAATGGAATTAACGATTATACTGTAATTGATATCATCTGGTCCAATAAAGTCCATATAGACATCAGTCATTCACATAGGTGACCAAGCCCTCTTGATCCATCCCTTTCAAAAAAGGTCTTTGGTCTTTCCATGTACACTTGCTACGTGACCTGCTTCACCATTGGATCAATATTATCTAAGCAACTATACTTGTAATCGTATAGGTTGATCATAGTTTTAACCCACATAGCACTCACTTTGTTATTTTGCTTTATAAAACTTCCTTTGAAAAGTGGCCTCATTGGCAATCCACTTTTGTTTCTCCTCATTTCTCTCAGCAGCTATCTCTCTCAATAAATTTTTCCAACTCTTAACCTCTATTGTTCCTTAGAATCCATTCTTCAATTTTGGGGAACACAAACTTGGTATATCTGACATCTAGTAGGTTGGGAGTTATATTATTTCCTCTAAATCATTATCATTCCCCTAAAGCCATCCTGCCTTTACTGGATTATAACCCAATTTATTTATACATAATATAGATCACTGTTAAATTCTATTTCTGTGTTGGCTTGCTTGCAACTTTAGGCTATTGCCTTCCCTTTGTTTATCATTTAATGTGAAATTATAAACTGAGGACTGAACCATGTTATGTTATTATTTGTAGGGACAATGGTCCTAAAATTAAGCTTGCCACCAAATAGCATAGTTGAGTATTACTGTGCAAATTTTGCAGCTGTTCATTAATCCATGGCAAAAATCTATGTAGAGCTAATCAGTATAAACTAGAGAGTGTCTATATTAAGCTCTCAGTCATCACTCTTGCTTATACCTCTTGAAACATAAATGGATCTCTCTATACAAAAACCAATTCAGGAAGTGAATTATTTATTAGAAAATAAATACATTTTTTTCTGAAATAAATCCAAGTGAAAGCCCTATACATCCCTAAAGTGCTTTTTAACTTTCTTTTCAAATAATTTCAAATAAGCAAATATGTCAAGCCTTGTTTCCTAGGCTGTCATTCATCAGAAGTGCACAGTTTTAGAGGTCAAAGACAAAGAGGAAGCTGTCGTCATACAATTAGTTCTTCTGCCAACAACCTGAGAATAAGAATGTCACTGATCTGACCCTGATGGCTCTCCATGGAACAAAAGAGGGAATTATTCATAATATGAAAGACTCTTTAGTATCTCCCTAATACTGGAAATACAGCATTTCTGAACTCTATTGACTTAAAAAGACGTTGAGTAGAATATTTTCCCTGGATATACATGTTGGGTACAAAGCAAAGTAACTCACTATGCAGGTGGTAGAGGATTAATTAGACTAAATTTTTAAAAAGCTTGATATATGCTTGTGACTCTGACATATGTATAGATGCAGATCTTTGACTATATCAAACATCATAGAAAAACTAAGTTGAGTTAAAAAATATATGATTTCCAAAAGTTAGCTTCTTTTTGACATAAAAAACTAAATGTCCAGATTTTAAATAATATTTTAGTTAATTCTTATAGCACCTTACATTTAAACACTGCCAAATAAATTGTATCAATAATGTATGACTCATTTACAGGTGAATCCAATAAATGAACCCAGGACAAAGGAAATATGCTCACTCCGGACTTTTTTGATAAGAGGCTCAACTAGTGTCAAAAGAATTCAGCTATGCTTCTCTCCCATAATCATTTCCTTGTTTTTGTGTTGTAGTCTCAAAAGGCCTCTTTTTTCTCTGTAAAATGAAGATTTTTGCTGCTCTAATACTACATTCCCACAACTCTACCTCTCAGTTGGCTTATTGGCTTGACCTACATCATGTGGTTATCTTCAAACCAATCATTGTAGCAGATGGTTGGATTGTGCAGACTGGCTATATCTCTTTCTGCAAGATTTCAATTCCACATCATTCAATGTATCTGGGATAAACGATGGGGACCCAAGGCAAAAACAAAGTTCTATCACCAGAGGAAGTTGGAGTATGTTTCAAGTGGCAAATAAGTGAATCTTTTTTTTTTTTTTTTTTTAGTACCAGGGATCAAACTCAGGACCTTGTGCCTGCAAGGCAGGCAGCAGAACCACTGAGCTAAATCCCCAGCCCCACTGAATCTATAAATGTTCTCAGAACATATTTGATTAGAGGCAAAACATCATGGTGAGCTAGAGAAAGCATTGCTCACGAGATCCTCAGTGTATGCTCAAAAGGTTCAACAAATGCTTGCGCTCAAAGGCCAATTAAACACCCAACTATGAGAAGGAAATTTGAAAGAGAAGCCCATCAGATAAATTCTAGTAACAAGGTGGTTAGACATGAAAGTAGAGTTGCTTCTCCATCCTGGTTCTACCTACAGCCCAAGTCTAGCAAGCACAACTTCTTGAAAAAAATTCAAATTCCCCTGAGGGAAGGAAGACAATGTGGTAGCAGCTGTTGCACTTCAATCAGTGCCCAAACTAACAACCACCCACTATTATCCACCTGTCCTAACTCTCCTCCTACCAGGTGATGGAGGCCAGGAAGTGAGGTATTCTCAAGAAAGGGCGTCCTCACATTAGGGCATTAAGGAAAGTCAAAGCCAAAGAATCACTCAAATGGCAGTGACTGAATTAGGTCCAGCAAGTCCTACAAACAAAAAGGAAAAAAGGACATGGTTATAGTTAGGTACCTGGTGCCAAACATGGGGGAATCTATGAGCCAATGAATCTCAAGGAGTTTTAGTGGCTGTGACTTGTGCCATCTGGATGTGAATATGATACACAGGAGCAGTTCCTGATAAGGCACGCTCACACTGCCTGTGTAAGTTCCCTCTTGCTGACCACTCTCCAAATGCTGCTAGCCTCTTCCAATATGGACTTCCTTCCATTGTTCACCCAAAGCTTCTGAGTTTTTGCTCAGGTGAGCTTCCTCTTACCATCCTTCAAGTGCTACTAAATTCTATGCTGAAGGATTCTCTACTGTCAAGCCCTATGAACCACCAATGAATTCATAGGCTGCAATGAGACTCTGTGTTGCACAGTGAGAAAGATCAGAGTTGCCCAGAAAGCTAGATAAGAGTGGTATGGACCTAAGGTTTGGCATTGTGTGCTCAATCAGAGTGGTGTAGAAAGAGTAGACATAAACATCTGCAGGGATTATCACAAAAGAAAGGATAGAGATCAGGGAAGCATCTTGAAAAGTAGAAGACTGCATGCTAGATCAATCCTGCTGTGCCCTCTTTACCTCAACTACAATTGAAAGACAGAGCCACAGACCTCTGGCTAGTCACATGCACAGGAGCATAGTTGAAAGCTAGCAGAGTTTTGCCTGTAGATGAAATGAGAAGTAGTCTCAGCAGTTCCTCTCAATCCCCTAGCCCCTTCACTTACTAGTAAGCAAGAGAACAAGTTAGTAGAGGAGAAACCAGCCCAAGTACCAGTTGACTCAGCCAACATCCTAGTCAAAACCAGAGAGAACTGGAACTTAAGTTTTTAGCAAGAGCTACAAGACAAGTTCTCTCCTTTTTGAAATACGAGGGAAGAATATTTTGGTAAAATTCTAACTGAAGGATACTTTTGTTTTCATTTGTGCACATTTGAGGTTTTTTTTTTTTTTTGTCTTTTTCTTTCATCAGCTATTGCTTTTTGATTGAATTGGGGGCTGCTACTAAGAGTGTAAGAATATGAGCTATTGCTCTTATCAAGCTAAACTAGGTTTTCTCATGCCAATGGTAGCTTCATGGGGTTAATGAAATTAGCATTTTGGTTCAGTCATAAATTTGTCTTGACCATCCTATATCCTCCACAAAGTTCCATTTAAATTCCCTCTTCTGTTTCTTTTTCTTACTTTCCCTTTCCCACCCTCTCAAATCCACCATTCCTCTCCTTTGCTGTTGATTAACACAAATACTATCAGCACAACATATTTTATTATTTTTCTTTTTGACTTTCTTTTCTTCCTCACAGAATAAATGCATAATGTATTTATATTGTGAAATGGTAAATAAGAGTTAATTATTGCTTTAGTTTATATAGTATTTGTTATTGACGTCAGGTTAAATAACAAAAATGGTTTACAGAAGATTTAAACACAAGCTTTCTACAAGCATATAAACTTGTTCTGATATTCTCACAGCTTCCATTAATCTCCAATTATATTTCCCTTCTTCTCCCATTTTCCTATCTTCACAAATAAATACTCAAACCCCCATGTATGTTCCCTTTATTCCACATATAAAAATAATATTACCAAAGCTCTATTTCTTTGCTTTCACTTGCTGTTGTCCTTTTTCTTCTTTCTGAATTAATTTTTTCTTCTTTTTCCTTCCTTTATTCTTTATATCCCATCCTACTCTTCATCAGAACTAAATCATTGTCTTCCTGTGTTACTGACAAAAGTGTGAAATTTTAAAATCAAGTTTAAAATTATGTATTAATACGTTGTTGGCTCCATATATGCTCATATAACAACTGGTAATTATTTGCTTCTTGCAACACAGTAATTGGGACTTAACCCCAAAATGTTGAGTAGGTTGAATAAGTGCAAGAACACCAAAACATAAACAAAGTCAATGTCACATCACAGGGAGACACAAACAAAGAGATCTTCGCAGTAGCAATTGAGGTTTCTACCCTTAGTAATCTTCAGCCTTTAACACATTACAAACATGAGAAAATAAGGTAATAATTTGACTCCAAAATCTGAATTCCCTAAAACCTGATCTTATGGGCACTGAAGCTGAGGAAGTTTCAGGCAAATAACTCAAAAACCAAATGACTCAGAAATTTGAAGAGATCAAAAAGGAAACAACCAAATGCAAAAGATATTCAATAAGCTCAGAGAGGATGTCAATTTATCAGATAAAAGATTTAATTAAAAAAATGTTCAACAAACAAGACAAAAACAGTTGATTGAATAGTATACTAATAACACTTTAATAAAGAAATAAAGGTTATCAAAGCAGAATCAAAAAGAAGTTCTGGAAATGAAAAACATAACTGAAAACTATATAAACAGATGTGACCAGAGTTCGATCCCCGGTACCAAAAAAACCTCAAAACAAAACAAAAGAAAAAAATTAACAGATGTGACCAATCAGAACGGAAAATATTAGGACTTGAGAGCAAAAATAATGTAGTAGATCATTTAGTCAGTGATACACTAATAAATCAAGAAATTGAGAGAAGCTAATTTAGGAACTCCTAGATGACTGTCAAAAAACCTAGCCTATGAATAATAGGAATTAAAGAAAGACTAGAGAAGTAATCTAATTATATAAATAATTTATTCAATGAAATCATTGCAGAAACCTTTCAAAATGTAGAGATTGAAATAGATACCTAGGTATTAAGGAGACCAAAAAAGACACAACCAGAAAATACCTTCTCTACAACTCATCATAGTCAAAATGCCAGAAAAAGAAAATAATAAACATTATTAGAAAAAGTCATGTAATTTATGAAGGTAAATCTAGCAGATTAACAGCAGATTTTTCAACACAAAATTAAAAGGGCAAAAGAGTGTAGAGTATTGTTAATCCACATTACTATATTCTGTAAAATTATCTTTTGGAAATTGAAAGAGAAATAAAAAGCTTCAACAACAAAAGAAATCAAAATAATTTATGACAATCAAAAGAGTTTTGCAAAAATACTTGAGGACATGCTAATGAAAGACAGTGAGACCAAAATTACCAGAGAGGCCAAAGCACAAAAGACAACTAACTGTGAGAATAGTTAAACAAAAGGAAAGTAAAAAGAATTAGCACAGAAAAAAATAATACAATGACAAGACTCAATAAATACCTTTAATAATAATGTTCAAAAGTAAATGGTATAATCTCCCCAATCAAGACACAGACTGGCAGATTATATATATATATATAAAAAAAACCTGTGTAAGGCCTGAAAGAGACATATTTAATTTAAAAAAAGATAAAAATGAAAGGATTGAAAATGATAGTCCTTTCAACTGGAGGCTAAAAGCAAGCACACAATGAACTTCAAGACAAAACTGATAACAAGAGATAAAGAAAGTCACTACATACTTTAAAGAGAACAGTTCAACAGGAAGAGACAACAATTATTAAATAGATACACACTAAATGTCAGTGGACCCAATTACATTAAACAAAACCTACTGAAAATGAAAGAGAGGCATCAACATAATCATAGTGGTGAGATTCAATACTTCATATTGCAAAGAGGTCAACCAGATCCCCTCCAGAAAAGCAATCAACATGGAAATATCAGAACTGAATCATACCACCAAACAAACAGATTTACAAATATTTAATAAAGGTTTCATATAGCAACAGAACACACATTTGTCTCAGGAGTATATAGTCCTTTCTAAAAAACAGAGGATGTCTCATAAGGCATTTTTTAAAAATTAAAAACAGTTAAATTTATATTGGTACATGTTTGCAGTTTATAGTGATTCCATTTATTGTGGGAAGTGGTTACATATGCATAACACATCTTAATTCTTTTTTACTTCTCCTCACTTAATGTCTTAGTCTGCTTCCCATTTGCAAAAGAACTATCTCCATGTTTCCTAGTATATATCTTTTATTTTGTACTTTGCATTATGAACATATTGGGTTTCTCATGTAAGACAAACTAAGATATACTTAAACTTGTGTTTCTTATTTATTGCACTTAGTATTATTGACCTAAGATGCATCAATTTCTCTACAAGTTACTCAATTTTATTGTTCTATGCTACTAACACAGTAGTACTCCATTGCATATAAATACAACATTTTCCTTAGCCATTCATCTGTTCATAGACATACAGGTCACTTACAAATTTAGCTGTTATGAGTTATGTTACTACAAATATGATTATGCATACATCACAATAATATGATGAATTTAGCTCTTTTGGGAAGATGCCTTATAGGAGGAGAGCTGAGTTGAATGGAATTTATAATTGTAGATTTTATGATAAATCTGTATCCTGATTTCCATAGTGGTTGTACTAATTTACATTCCCATGAACAACACAGAAGGGTTTCTTTTTACCCACAGTCTTGTCAACATTTGCTATTATTTAATTTCTGGTTGAGAGTCATTCTTTCTGTAGTAAGATGAAATCTCAGTTGTTTAAATTTGCTTTTCTCTACTTGCTAGAGATACTGAACATATTTGCATGTATTTATTGGCCATTAGTATTTCTTTTGAGACATGTCTATTCATTCAGTTGCCCATTTTTTGATTAGGTCTTTTATTTTGAGGTCTAATGTTTTAAATTCTTTCTACATTATAGATATTAGTCCTGTAAGGAGAAGATGGTAAAATTTTTTTACAATTCTATAAGTTGTCCCTTGACTCTGTTGAATTCTGCTCAGAAAGTCCTTGCCTATCTCTGTTGTTTTCAAGAGTGTAACCTATTTTGTTTTCTACTTTCTTTTTAATAGTTACATCTTTATTCTACATAGATTTTATTTCATTACATAGGGAGAGATATGGATCTAGATTCAATCTCCACCATGTGAATAGCCAGTTTTCCAGTTCCATTTGTTAAGGAGGCTATCTTTCCTTCAGTGTGTGTTTTTGGCCCCTTTGTCAAAAAACAGATGACTAAATGTAGCTATGATTGTTTTTGCATCTTGTATTACTGCTGATAGCTAAGTTAGTTAGAAATTATTATAAGGCAGTTGGACAAAGCTGGCCCCTCAACACAGAAAAACAGTTGACACACATTCACTGGCTAGCATTATAAAAAGAGAGAAGGTACTGCATACAACTACTTTGGCTGGGGATAAATAGCAGCAATTGATATTCTAAATAGGCATCAATCTTTCTAGACCATTTCCTTTCCAGAAATTCCTGGCTCATTCCATGTACACTTGCTATATGACAATCTTCCCCATTTGATCACCATTTAGTTAATATTACTTGGGTGACTGTACTTATAATCTTATTGGTTAATCATAGTTTTATCCCACCTGTGCTCATCTTGTGATTTCCCATTGGATCTTTGTTTGTTTGTTTTGTTTTTTGGTACTGGGAATTGCACTCCGGTTCTTGCACTTGTACAGCAGGCGGTGAAACCACTGAGCTAAGTCCCTGGCCCTCTCATTGGATCTTATTAATTGATTGTAGTTTTGTCTCACTTTGAACCTGCCTCACCTCATGGCTTTGCTCAATGAAATGCCTTTGAGGAGTGGAGTGGGTGGGTAACCCATTTTCTGGTTCTCCTTCTGTCTCTCTTAGAAGCTATCTTACTCTAAATAAATTTTTCCTACTCTTAACCTCCATTGTTCCTAGAATTCATTGTTTGATTTTAGAGAATGTAAACTCATGTTTCAGATATCTAGCAGATTAGGAGTTACACTATTTCCCTTGTTTGGATTATTTTAGGCTTCCTTGGATTACTTGCTGCCCTATACCATTTTTTGATTACTTCACACCCTATATCAATATTATGTCTCATTGATCTACATGTCTGTTTTTGTGCCAGTGCCATGCTGTTTTTATTACTGAAGCTTTACTTTAAATTACTTGAAATTCAGGATTGTGATGTCTCTTCATTTGTTCTTATTGCCCAGGACTGCTTTTGCTATTCTGGGTCTCTTCTGGTTTCTTAAGAATTTTAGAATTATTTTTATCTAGTGCTGTGTGGAATTCTATTGATATTTTGATTTGTATTGCATTAAATTTATCTACCAATTTTGATAGTATGGCTATTTTGACCATAGTATGTCTACCATATTTTCATTTTCTGGTGTTCTGTTTGATCTTCTTTTTCAGAGTACTAGAGTTTTCACTACCGTTTTAAAGGTTAAATTCTAAGTGTTTTTCCTGAAGTTATTGTGTATGGTATTGGTTTCCTAATTTCTTTCTCAGAGGGTTCATTATTGATGCACAGGAACACTGTTGATCTTTGTGTGCTGACTCTGTATTGTGCTATATTGGAGAATTTGTGACTTCTGAGAGTCTTTTGATGGGATTTTTATATCTTTTATAAGAAGAATTATGTCACCTGTGAATCAGGATAGTTTGCCTTCTTCCTTTCCTACACGTATCACTTATATTTCTTTCTCTTACCTAATAGTTCTGGCTAAAATTTCAATTACTATATTGAACAGGAGTGGTAATGGTGGACATTCATGTCTTGCTCCTGATTTTGGAAGGAAAGCTTTCAGTATTTCCTATTTAATATGATGTTGACAGTAAGTTTGTCATTAATGGCTTTTCTCAGATTTAGATAAGGTCATTCTATAAATATTTTCTTCATGTTTTTTGAATAAATGGATGTTAATTGTGCAAAGTTTTTTTCTGCATCTATTGAGATGGTCATTTTTAATCCTTACTTCTGTTTAGGGGATGTATTATATTTATTGATTTGTGTAAATTGAACCATGCTTGCATCCCTGAAATAAAGACTACTTGAAAAAGATCAAGCCTACTTGATCTTTTTAATATTTAGTTGCATTCTGTTTAATGTTTAGTTGTTGAGGACTTTTGCATCTATGTCCATTAATGAGATTGGCCTATAGTTTTGTTGTCATTTGATTGTTTGATTCAGTTGAGTCCTTATCTGGATTTAGAATCAAGCTAGTGCTAGCTTCCAGAAGTGAGTTTGGCAGCACTCTTTAAGAGGGACTGGGAAGCAAGTTGCCCAGACACACCACTTTTCAGATAAATTTTCTTGAGCAAAGTAACAAGGTGAGTCAGGCTGAAGGTAAGACAAAACAATAAGATCCAATGGAAAATTACAAGGGGGGCCTGAAGTGGGACAAAACCATGACTAATAAATAAGATTACAAGTATAGTCACCCAAATAATATTGATTTAATGGAGATCCAATGAAAAAAAAGTCAAGTACAGAGAATTTGTGGAAAGGAAATGGGCTAGGGAGATTGATGTATATTTAGAATATCAATCACTGCTATTCATCTCCAGGGGAACTAATACCTCTTTTGTTTTTATAAGGATAACCAGTGAATGTGCCTCAATTGTTTTCTATGCTAAGGGCCCAGCTTTGTCTAACTGCCTACAAGGTATCTAATTAACTTATCTATCTACAATGGTATGTGTATTTTGGAAAAATTTTTTGCTGCTGAATAGAATGTGTATTCTATATTGTTGAGTGGAAAACACTGTAGATATTTATTAAATTATTTTGTTGGATGGTGTGGTTCATCTGTGATATTTCTTGGGGTTTTTTTGTCTATTAGATATATTTTCAGTAGTGGTGTACTGAGCTACCCCTATATCAGAGTTGATGTTTACATAATCTTTTATGTCCAGTATGTTTGTTTTATGAAACTGGGTGTACTAACCAGTATGTGGTGCATACAATTGTGATATTTTCCTGTTGAATCTGTGGCATGAAATATTACTTCCCATTTTCTCATTTTTGCCTATATATTTTTTTTTTGGAATAAACGTGTTTCTTTTTTTCTTTTTGAAAATATTATTGGTACATTTTAGGTATACAATATAATGACACTCATCATTGGAAATATTTGTACTTTAACATAATACATCTTGGTTCTTATTTTTCTGAATTCCCCTGCCCTCTCTTCAACCCCTCCACACCTCCCTACTTACAAAGACTTGTTTCCATTTTTTCATTTTCTCAAATTAATTCCACTCCCTTCTTTCCTTTTCCCTCTCCCTCAAAATTCCCCTTCCCTTTTGGACCTTTTCTTCCTGTTTCACATAATCTATTTTACATTTTGATCCTTATTTACACTTTCAGTTTCGCACATCAGAGACACTATTCGGTATTTATTTCACTTAAGAGTCTCACCTCAATGTGCATACATTTAGCTATAAATGTCTCTAATTTTTCATTCTTTATGGCTGAGTAGTCTCCATTTTATAAAAAAACACATCTTCTTTATCTAGTCTCCAGTTGATGTGCAATTGGGCTATTTCCAAGTTTTAGCGATTACAAACTGTGGTGCTATGAACATGGATTCACCTATATTGCTGTGGTAAGATTCTTTGAATTCTTTTGGGAAAATACCCACCAGAGGAATAGGTAGGTCAAATGGGACCTCCAATCCTAGTTTTTTGAGGTATCTCCATACTGATTTCCACAGTGGTTGCACCAGTCTAGTCTCACACCAAAAGCGGAGAAAGGTTCCTTTTTCCCCACAACACCACTAGCATGTTATTGGTTGATTTCTTGATAGCAGCCATTCTTTCCTGAGTGAGGTGTCATTGTTTTCATTTGCATCTTTTGAATGATCAGTGATGTTGAACATTTCTTCATTTTTTTTTTTTTTGGCTGTTTCTACTTCTTTCTCTGAGAAATGTCTGTTCATTTTATATGCCCATTTTTGGATTGGGTCTTTAAATTTGGGAGGTCTGATTTTTGTAAGTTCTTTATATATTCTAGATAGTAGACCTTTGTCAGGGGAATGGTTGATAAAATTTTTTCCCACACTGTGGGTTATCTCTTCACTCTGATGGCGGTTTCTCTTGCTGTGCAGAAGCTTTTTAATAAGAAGAGATCCCACTTGTTGATTGTTTGTGCTAGTTCATGGGCAACTAAGGTTTTGTTCATAAAATCTTTTCTTATACCAATGTCTTCAAGAGTTTTACCTAACCTCTGTTACAGCTGGATCAGCATTTATGTTTTAATATTTAGATCTTTAATCCATTACTATTTTAGTTTAGTGCATAGTAAGAGATAGAGGTCTAGTTTTAAGCTTTGGCAAGTTGCAACTCAATTTTTCCAGCAACATTTATTAAAGAGGCTATCTTTGATCCAGTTGAGGGTGTTTGACTACTTTAACAAAGATGAGGTGGCTGAGTGTGTCTGGAGTTGTTTCTGGATCTTCTAGTCTGTTCCACAGTTCCTTGGGTCTGTTTCTTTGCCAGTACTATGCTGTTTTTACCACACTAGTTGTGTAGAATATTTTTAAGTTGGGGATTGTGTTATCCCCTACCTTGTCTTTATTGCCTAGAGTTGCTTTGGTGTTCTAAGTCTCTTCTTGTTCCAAATGAATTTTTGGATTGTTGTCTCTACTTTTGTGAAATGTGCTGCTGGGATTTCAATTGGGATTGCATTGAATATATATAGCAGTTTTGGAAGTGTGGCCATTTTCACTCTATTAGTTCTTCCTGCCAAAGAGAAAGGGATGTCTTTCCATTTTCTGATATCCTCTTTGATCTCTTTATTCAAAGTGCTATAGTTTTCAAAGTATAGGTCTTTGATTTCTTTCACTAGATTGATCCCTAGGTATTTGGGGTTTTTTTGGATGTTATTGTAAAGGGTTTTTTCTCCAGGTTCTCTTTCAATGAATCTGTTGTTCATGTACAGGAGAGCCATTAATTTTTGTGTGTTGAACTTGTATCCAGCTACTCTACTGAATTTGCTTATTAAGTCTAGAAAAATTTTGGTGGAGTTCTTGGAGTCTTCTATACAGAGTATCATGTTGTTTGTAAATAATGACAATTTAACTCTTCATTTCCTATCTTTATTCCTTTCATTTCTCCATCACTGTTTTTTTTTTTTTTTTTTTTTTTTGTACCAGGGATCAAACTCAAGTACTTGCACTTGCAAGGCAGGTGGCAGAACCACTGAGCTAAATCTCTGGCCCAATTCCTTTTATTTCTTTCTCTTGTCTAACTGCTGTGGCTAATGTTTCCAAAACTATATTGAATAGGAGTGGTCATTGTGGACATCTTTGTCTTGTTCTTGATTTTAGCATGAAGGATTTCAGTTTTTAATTTAGTTCATTGGCTGTCGGTTTTTCACAAATGGCTTTTATCAGGTTGAGGTAGAGCCTGTCTATTCTAATTCTAATTTTTGTAGAATTTTTATCTCTAATCCATGTTGAATTTTGTCAAATGCTTTTTCTGCTTCTATTGAGATGATCATATGGTTTTTGTCCTGGGCTCTATCAATATAGTGTTTTACATTTATTGATTTGTACATGGTGAACCATCGCTGCATCTCTGGTATGAATCCCACTTGGTCAGGATGTATGATCTTCTTGATGATCTTCTGCATTCTGTTTGCCAGTATCTTATTAAGGATTTTTGCCTCTATGTTCATCAGTGAACATAGATAGCGAACATAATCTA
This sequence comes from Heterocephalus glaber, assembly GCF_000247695.1. Next base: position 446,899 of record NW_004624918.1, read on the forward strand.
AATAGTTCTCTTTTTGCTTGGGTCTTTCTTTGCTTTGGGGATCAAGGTAATGCTTACTTATAGGTATGAATTTGGGAGTATTGCTTCCCTTTCAATTTCATTGAAGAATTTAAACAGTAGGGGCAATAGTTCTCTAAATGATTTGTAGAATTCAGCAGTGACGCCATCAGGACCCAGGTTTTTCTTAGTTGGTTAAGTTTTTAATTATATTTTTAATTTCATTGATTGATATTGGGTTGTTTAGAATTTTTAGGTCTTCGTTTAACTTTGGAAATTCATACATGTCTAGGAATTTGTCCATTTCTACTGTGTTTTCCATCTTATTGGTGTAAAAGTTCTCAAATTAGGTATTGATGATCCTCTAGATTTCTGCTGGGTCTCTTGTAATTTCACCTATTTCATTCCTAATTGCATGGATTTGGACATTCTTTTCCCTTTTTATATAAGTTTGGCTAAGGGTTTGTCAATTTTGTTTATTCTTTTGAAGAAGCAACTCTTTCCTTTGTTAATTTTTTTGTATCATTCTCTTATTCTCCATTGCATGATTTCTGCTCAGATCTTTATAATTTCCTCCCTTGTATGAACTTTGAGTTTGTCCTGTCTTCTTTCTAGAAGCTTGAGGTTCAGCATAAGGTTGTTTATTTCAGCTCACTTTGTTTCCCTAATATGAGTGTTCACTGCTATGAATATCACTGTTTTCATTGCTTCCAATAGATTCTGATATGTTGTATTCACATTGTTATTCAATTGTAGAAAGTGTCTGATTTCTTTAATTTCCTCTGTCACCTATTGGTTATTCAGAAGTGTGTTGCTCAATTTCAACGTGTGTATGAAATTCTTACAGTTTCTTGTGGTATTGATCTCCAATTTTGTCACATCATGGTCGCATACACAGAGAATAGCTTCAATGCCTTTTCACTTACTTAAACATTTTCTATGAGCAAGTATGTTGTCTATTTTGGAGAACAACCCATGTGCAGATGAAAAGAATGTGTATTCTGATTTTGTGTGGTGGAACACTCTGTAAACTTCTATTAAATCTATTTGTTCCAGGGTTTGATTGAGTTATAGTATTTTGTTGCTTATTTTTTGTCTAGTTGATCTATCTATTTGCTATGGTAGGGTTTTGATATCCCCCACTACTTTTGTATTAGTGCTTATTTGATTTTTCAATTCCATTAGTATTTGTTTTATATAGTTGGGTGCACTAATATGTGGTGCATATATATTTATGATTTTCATCTCTTTCTCTTGGATTTTTCCCTTTACAAGGATGTAGTGTCCTTTGTCCCTCATAATTAGTGTTGGTTTGAAATCCACTTGTTCTGCAAATAGGATAGCTACTTTTGCTTTTTGTCAGATTCATGTTATATGGAGTATTGTTTTCCACCCTGTAACTTTCAGTCTTTGAGTTTCTTTTTGAATCGTGTTTCTTGTGTTTAGTGTATTGTTGGATCTTGCTTCTTGACCTATTCTGCCAGTCTATTTCTTTTGATTGGTGAATTGAGACCCTTAACACTGATGGTTATAGCTGATGTGTATGGACTTATCATTGTCATGACTTTTTCATGTTGTATTCTCCCCAGATACCTTTAATTTTTTGTCATGCCCGATGGATTCACTCTGCTGGGATGCTTGGGGTTGTGATCCATGCTGTCTTTTCCTAGGGTATTGTTTAAAATATTTGGAATGCTGATTTGGTATTCATGAAGTTCCTAAGGTGCTCTATATCATGAAAGTATGTTATCTCTCCATCAATTTTGAAAGGTAGTTTTGGAGAGTACATCAATCTGGATTGGAGGTTGCTTTTTTTTAATTTTTAAATTTTTTTATTGGTACATTTTAGGTGTACAATATGTTTACACTTACCATTGGGTGCTTGTACCTCTACATGATGTATCTTGGTTCTTATTTTTTCCCTATTACCTGTGCACCCTTCACCGCTCCACCCTTCCCTATTTACATAGACTTCATTTCCATTTTTTTTTCTTTTCTCATAATTTTTCCTTTCCCTTCTTTCCTTTCCCCTTCCCCTCCCTTCACGCCTTCATCTTTGGATTTTTTCCTATTTCAAATTATCAGTTTTTCATTTTAATAATTTTAGCCCTTATTTACACTTTCAGTTTCTCACACTAGAGAAACTATTCAGTATTTACACATG